>CM039679.1:182706359-183084065 GCA_022537955.1 Schmidtea mediterranea | reverse complement strand
GAAAATGTATAAAATGGGATCAGAAACTACTATCACGCAAAAATAACACGGGCATTAAATAAACCCACTGAAACATCAAAGTAAACCGATAAAATTAGAAAATAAAGAATTAAATATAAATAATAAACAGAGAAAAAAATAAAATATTAACCAAAATGCACCAGATTCGCGCGACGAATACTATAACAAATATAGACAAGAAAACATAACAAATTCGATCGACAAATTGGAAAAAATCAATTAAAGGTCATTAAACTGAAATAAATCGAAAATTGAATTAGTAAATTCAATAAAAATTGAAAAAAAATAAAAATAAATCAAAAAATATAAAATAATAAAGAATGTGCTCGAACAACAAGGTCGAATCTTTTACTGCAGAAATTTCACGACTCACACAAATAGGTATATAACTGATCCTTCACATTTAACTTAACCATCTACCATTTTTCACCCAACCAAGTTTGAACTTTAACCATTTTTGAAATTGGTGATGGTTTTAAAAACAGTGTAAACCAATTTTTCAGACCAGTTTAGAACCATTTCGAGAATTGTTATTATCTAGTGAGGATTTTATGTTGGAGCCATCTTCCACACCCCGTCATAGCATCTCTGTAGAGCTGCTGACGGCGGTGTGGGAGAGAGGCATTTATGTTCCTATTATGACATTAATATTTTGTAATGAAAACTGGGTGGAAGGGTAATTCTGTATTTTGGCCTAATTAATAATATTTTAAAATATATTAATTACATATCTAACTGATTATAATGCTTATAAATTTAATGTCGAAATTTCTTCCGCCAGAGCCGACACATAAACGCATAGTAATCTAAATCTAACATAGGACAGAGGCATGTAATGCGTGGATAAATCGCCATGATACTTACCCGTGAAACTCAGCGTGCGCAACGCAGCGGTCGTACGTCAATATTCTCTATAGCTGAAGCGAGAAATAAGGAAGAAGTCTCTGGCATGCTCCTCGTTTCTCACTTTCGTAAATCGACCTAAAATTATATCACATGCGCTTAAAATCATCACACCGATATCGCATGGCGTACATAACTATAAATATGAACCAATAGCGCCAAGGCTATTAAAGGAATAGGGTCACTCGGGTTAATTAACTGAAGAGTCGTTAGTATATAGGCCATTGATTAACATTTGAAAAGATAAAATTTATTGGGAATCCATTGAATCGATAAATTGAAATATAAAATAACATTAATTTAAAAGTAAAGTGTTTAGTTGATTAACATTTTGAAACAAACAAAATTTATTGGATCATGAATACGGATTCAAAATCTAATTATTAAAATAACCCATTAATCTGTAAAAGTAAATGTTTATTTGGATTAACATTTTGATTCATTGGCATCGAATTCGATAAATTGAAATCTGGTAAAATAAAGCAACCATTGATTGTAGAAGTAAAGTGTTTATGCTAAAATCTAGTAATGTTGGTAACAGATAATTTAAACCTCGTAAATTATGATCAGGGATTAGCAAATAATTCAATAAGTAGGTATAGATTCATCTCAAATAAAAGCAATCTGATCTGAGTAAGAACGAGTAATGTATTGATCTAAACAAAATCAACCCCGATATAAAAATGAAAGCAACTAAGAATCGAATTCATTGATTCAAAGAAAAAACGTACAATAAAGGGAAACAATTTCGAAAAAGTATGATAATCCCCTAAATTAAAGTGAATGAAAGATCCGAATTTTCATTGATTAATAGCAAAGGAAAGGTCTTAACAAAGTAACCATCAGTAAATGTGAAAACATTGATAAAAATATAATAAATCTGTTGATTAACTAATCCAACAAACCTCATCGATGAAAATAAAAGGAGAAATAGGAATAAAGATTATATGAATCGTTGGAGTTAATTGCTAAAAATTATTCACTGAGTAAATAAAAGGAACAATTACGAATAAAAATAAAGCACTCATTTGTTAAATGTCAGAAAAGACGATCGATAATAATAAAATAATTCGTTGATTAATAGTAACAAACTCAATTGTGTGTAAAAAGAGCTTTTCCTTTTATTTAATTAGATGGATTTAAAATATATTAAATTCTCACTTAAAAACTTAGCATTCAGAATAAAATGGGTATAAAATATTATTCACTGACCAAAATAAAAATAAAGTCTGGATTAAATAAAGAAATCGGATTAAAAGAACAAAAATGAATGAATCAACAAATGAAGGCCAATCCGTTATTGACTGAAAAGACAGAAAATTCAAGTAACACTATGGAAAAGGCAGGGGATAAAATCGAAACGATGACGCGAACCGGTAATAATAAGATTCAACTGATGATAGCCATCAGGTTAGAAAGATTTTCCCGCATGATCTGACAAAATATCCTGACGCCAAACGAAAAGTAAAGTATCAATACACCAACAAAATCACAAGAAATCGACTTACGACGCGCGTAAAATCCGATATAGTCCAACTTAGACGAATAAGACACATCAAGATGATGAATACCAAAGGAATGCTTTGAATAAGGAGTCCCACATTAGAAAGTCTACGCGACTCCACAACCGGAAATTGGCACTTAAGGTCGATAATAGAAGTCGCCGATGCGATTAAAACTAAATTAACTTGAGAGAACAACCGGAAACCGGAAACCTACCTTTGATGAATCAACATCCCTTGAACGAAAGGGATTGACGTTCCGCCAACATCGTCCTGACAAGGAGTGACAACTTAATATCGTGAATTAGTACAACCGGTAAACTTTAACTCTGTTCGATAAACATTAGCATCATAAATAGAGGATTTAGAATTCATATCGATGTATGTATTAGTAAATTGTAATATGTAATAAATGACTTTATATATTAAAAATTTCAGCAATAATCGCAAACAGCAGTAGTATTGATAACCCCTCAAATAAACCTCAACGATAACATCGCCGGTTCCTTTGAGTTTTTGAAAGGGAGGCTTGTCAGATAGTATCCTACTAGTAAATTTTAAATGAATCTTAATTCAGTGGTAATTCATCCACGAACAAACATTGCCCGAAGATAGTGATTCGATCACCTATCTGCCGCACCCTAAAAATATACTACAGTTCTAAATTAACCATCGAGTTATGAGGAGTTAGCCAAAGAACACACACCAGGAACGCACAGATAAATAACCTAACGTTCCCGAGTTTGTAATACTAATCAAGCAGTAGAGTGTAATCGTCAGAGAGCAATATTTATAATCAACGTTTACCTAGTATATATAAAGCCGACGACTTAATCGAATTTGATAACGATAACAGTTTAGATATGCCTATCGACCAAATTACCATGCAAGCAGCTGAGGAACCACACCCAGAGAGGTACCAACAGTTGCCGCGACTACCGAACAACTTCCACGACCCGGTGGCCACACCCACCAGTTGGCGAGTGGGTCCTCGAATCCGATCCTCGTGACCCGCCGGACAACAATACCCGGCCGAAGAAATATATGATCACGCCAGAAATCTCCTCACCTTCTGGGAACGAGTACAAGAGCAAGTGGACCTCAATGTGGTCAAAGCCCGGATGTCTCACGACGTGGAGGAGGACATCCGCGTCGAGGACATCATCGCGGAGGCATCCCCACCTCACCCAGTCCGCGATACCCGAACGGCCGCTATAAACAGTGGCGGCCTGAAGAGATTTAGAAAGAGAGAATCCTGAAGAAGACTAAGTAATGACGAAGTGTTGGAGAATGATTAAATAAATAAGTGTATGTTTTTTCTTATGTATTATATCACATAGATCAATTTGTTCTAATTAAATAATAAACTTTGATTTAATGAAGGCAATAAAGAATTTAAATGCTCTCCTATTATAGTGATGTCATCCCTACAACTTCTACAAGCGGAACTGGACGAGCAGATGTATCTTATCGACGCAGAGTTAACTCACGCCCAAAATCCTCAATGAACCGAGAGGCTCAACAGTAAGCAACCTGGTTGAATCCAGCAAGATGAAGAGCTGATAACACCGACTCACAGCGGCTCAGAAGGCGGGAAGAAGAGCGGCAGCTCAATCAGAGTCTGCGCACTCAAATCGGAGAGAACTCGAAGTCCGCCCTAGCAAGTATGCCGGGAGGAGTGAAGCGGTCACTTATCCGCTCATCTTAAGCCCAACCCAATGCCCGCGGACAACCACAGCAACAGAACAAACTCAATCAAATAATCGAGACCGGGACGTAAGGAACGTGCCCGACGTCGAGGGCGACGCAGACTCCAAAACGTCAACAGTAGATAGTCCACAGTGAATGATTCAAATAGAAGTAGTTTTAGTCTTAATCTGATCGCGTTTGGAATGTCATGTCAGTAATGTCACAAGTAACCTATTACGTCTCAGTTTTCTGAACAGTCCAATTAAGAACGAATCTGTATAGTATCGAGGACAGAGCTAAGCGAACACAAGCCTCTATCGAACACTCGAACCGAGATTGTCCGAGCAACTACAGTAACTAGCAACATGGACACAATTTTTGCGGGCAATCCACCACTTGAACACATTCCCACGTTGCCTACAACGCGGTGCCAAGTGGGCGATGCAGTATCATTTTGTATGGCCCCCGTTACCCGAAGGGCAACCACCGATTAGGGTCAAACAAAAACAATGAAACCGTAACGCCAGCCATATCAAATGGGGCTCAGCCGGAATGTAAGCTTGTTATTTGGAAAGAACCAAAACCATCCAAGTTCAAGAAACAACAGAGAATTCTTCTGTACACCCTCAGCCGGGATTGAATGATCTTCTTGTACAAAACCCAAGCGAACAAACTGAGATGAAATTATGTTTAAAGTTCATAGATATCAAACGTCAAAAGCATTCAACATCCATCATACTTGACGGACTACAACACCCCTGTAAGACACCAAAGATAAGCAAACAACACTAATTAAAAGGGCAAAATGCGGGATAAAATGAAATGGGGTAAGTAAGGGAATAACGATAAACTACGGGGGAAGCAATAGAACCAAGTAGAGAAGTCAACGATTAATAAGAATAAAAATTACAACGAGTAGTGTAAAATAGTAGTTATAAGAGAACTAAAATTGAATGAAGTTAGTAATTCAGTATTAAAATAAATTTAAAGGGTAATTAAAGAGATTTATAATTTTTAAATGGAACAAAAATTAAGAAAAACTAAAGGTATCCTAAACATCGAAAACGATAACGGTACTAATCAACAAACAAAAATAATTAAAACGAGCTAAGAGGATATATTCAACGATTTCATGTACTCCGATGAACATTGCATATTAATAAAATTGATCGATATTGATGAAGATGTAACAACCGAAAGAATATATGAAATCCTATCTATGAGATTAGAGATAACCAAATTTGGAAGGCTGACAAATTAATGGAAAAAGTCAAAACATTGGGGCAATGAAAGAGCAACCAAAGCTAGTAGAATGTTATGAGCAAACAGAGAAGCACGAGTAATGGTGAACTTGCGGACCACCTAAATTACTGTCATAGGATGCGCACAAATGCACGTAGTTACGCAAGCGAAAGATAAAGGAAAGACAACGGTTACTTCCATAATTGTTATGATCGAGAATGAAAAAAAGTTATAGGCATTACTGGATATGATTATTAGATGATAAGACGAAATATGAGAAATAGCATGATTTGTAATAATCAAACCACCCCGAAACGATAAATAAAGGTATGGCCAAAAAACATGAAAAGCCGAATAGGGAAATAATTAAATACACGACGCACAGAGACACAAAATATGGACGAAAATTATGACACCGAGTCCTAGGTATAATTCTTTTTTGTTTATTGATATATATTATTGAATTGAATATTGAGATAGGACGAGGAAAAATGGTAAACCTGAGCTATTCTATGAAGACGCCACACAAGGGAAACCTGATCAACCCACTGAGGGTGGGCGACAGCCCCAGTCGCGTAGTCAGCAAAACCGGAGAGATTGATCACCTCTTTGGGGGAGCTTGCTGAGCGATTACCACAAATTTGAAGGGGGGGGAGTGAGAGATCGACCGAGAGGTGAGAAGAAAGAGTGTACACGGACAGAATAATATTTTGATAAAGTACCTAGAGATGAACTCTTTTTTCCCTAAGCTGGGTAGGTGAGCACCAGAGACAGCTACGGAACGGTCCGGCTCAGGTTGTTACAGCCAAGGAACTGATGACGCTGAGCCGTTCGATACAAAACTCCGGATCACAACACCGAGTATGCGAACGAATCTTTTCGCTGGGAGGCACTCGATAAACAACCCGGATCCCACACCGAGTAAGGGCCAACGGAAGTGAGATGTGAACTAACCGGTAAAATGTTCCATACTCAAAAGCCTACTAAAGCAAGATGAGAGCCGAATTGAGCCGAGAAATCTGATGGATGGAGCGGGCAGAGATTTGATAGTGATTTTCCCGCCCACTTTTGAGCACTTCCTTTCTTTTCACTATAGGGAGATCAAAGTAACCGCTTTGAACTTGATGAACGTCTAGGGATTTCCATACTTAATAGTCTTCGAGGTCACCCGGAACCCACACCGAGTAACCGAGGGAAGTTATGCCCAGGCGGGAGTGGTACAATAACCCGGATCCCACGACCGAGACAAATTCGAATGCGGTGATAAAGCGTAACCGGAAGAAGGCGCGGCCAAAAGACGCCATGCTGGAGGTCAATGTGATGCCTCAAACATAGCCCAAAGTCACTGTTGAGCTCAAGTCCGAATAAAGAGATAATATGAAATAGAGGGCCGGATGTATAATCAGATACTTGAGGCATAATAGAGGGCCGGAGATAAATCAGATACTTGAGGAAATAGAGGCCGGATGATTATAATCAGATACTTGAGGCAATAGTAGGCCGGATGATAATACAGATACTTGAGGCAATGAGGGACGGATGATTTAATCAGATACTTGAGGCAATTAAGGGCCGGATGATTAAGATCAGATACTGGAGGCCATAGAGTACCAGATAAGAGTAAAAGATGAAATATGATTATGAATAGATATTAAGGTCACAGATGACCAGTAAAAGAGTTAAAGCCGAAGGCCGAAGAGCCAACGGAATTAAGAGGCATAGAGCGCCAGCGGTTGAGGATAAGTAAATGAATTTGGGGGACATAGGAAAACAATTAATGGAAGTGAATGAAAGTATGAGTATGGATGAGTTATAATTATGGATATTATGAATATAGATATGAAGCGACATATAGATAACGATAAGACTACAATTATAGATAAATTGATACGAGAAAGAAGGATAAAATAAAAATAGACTTAAAAGAGGGGGTGAGGTCAGATAAAGAAACCACCGACGATAAATGCGACAGGGGAATGATAACAGATATATGTATGGTAAATCGGAGAGAAAAGTATATAGAGTATAGAATATTGAGTGTTATTATTTAGGAACGATAGCAAAAAAGCAAGCAAGTCAAGTGCAAAGCAAAGCAAAAGAAAAATATTCAGAGCAAAACGCAAAAGCAAAGGTACAAAGGAATTTGAAATAAAACACAGCCAGAAAAGATTTAGAAATAAACGTCAGAGTATTACACAGCAGATAAGCAACCAGAAGTTTCAAAGCAACCAAACAAGAGAAGAAAACCAGTCAAGGCAGATTACGAATAACCGTAAAATTGATAGCATCAGCAATCGCACGAGAGAAGCAAAAGCCTAGAAGAATAAGAGAAAAAAGTTTATTAAAGCGGGAAGAAAAGAGAAAATTGCAGAGAGCGGTAAGAAGTGCCAAAACCGAAGTATCAAACATGGCAGCGACGGAACCGGCCAGATAGGGATTAACCGACGTTGAATTCAACAGTAGCGAAGAAACGAAATAAACGATATAGAAAACGGTTGCCATAAAGAAGCAGAGAAACGAGGAAGAGGAGAGTGAAAAACCAAAACATTAACTCAAAACATGGAAAGTTCCCACAAAATTCCAAACATGACTCAATTCCGATGCAAATACAATGGTAATAACAATAATGTGATGAAGGAGAATTCAAGAAGAAAAAGTTAGAGGAGAACCGTTTACGGAGTCTCAACAAAATTGGATATTAAAAGAATTGAATGTATAAAATACTGCCATTGGACAAGATCAAAAGAAAGAGCGACTACCCTGTAATTTGAAAGGGAAGCGCACAAGATGTATCGTGGAAGAACAAGAGACAAACGAAATGACAACGTGGACAGAGATTAAAAGAGTTCTTAATAGATATCGGAAATAGAGAAAGGGGAACAGGAAGATATTAGACTTCCTACATCGTAAAGCAAAGACGAACGAAATCAAATGAAGGTACGCATGATGCGAATAAAGAAATGTGGTAAAGAAGCCTCGAGAACATGATTGTGGCGAAGATAAAATGGTAACGTCATAAGAGAACAAAAGGGAACAACGAGCCAAACTCGGAGCTTGGCACACAGAAACATTAGATAAAGCAGTAGCAATCGCAAACAGGTATGTGAGCTCATCGGGACGGGAATTCAAGTGGCAGTCTTGACCACAGAACCAACAACATCAACAGTCATGCAACAATAAAATATCAAACAAGTACCAATCCAGCTATGAATCAGAGTTCATTCCAAGTAGCAAGCAGATGTTCAAGCCACAACAACGAAAACCCGAGGGATAAGAGGTAAAGTAACAAGTAAGTTAAAAATAATTGCATCAGGAAATCCAAACAAACGAAAATGCCCCATGTCAAAGAATAGGACAATCGATCAGGAGAATGTTTCCGAAATTACACTTGCCAAATGTGGTAGACGAGGCATACTGAGAAAATATTTCGACACGAACCTAATAACAAGCATGTTCAATATAGGGAAATCAAGGACACGTCGCAAGGCAATGTAACATAAAGCGGAGAACCAAACCAGCCAAGATCAAACAACTCTATGGGAATCCACAAATTAAAGTAATGCAGAGATAGACATGCTACGAGAAACCACTACAAACGAATGCCTCACCGAGAATGAAAGATGATGCAACAGGATGCCACCACCCAAGTATGATCAACACAACGAGGGTCAATGCGTAATGAGAGAGCAATTGAGGAGAGGCAATTGAGCCGCGAAGCGTAGGGAAACAAGAGCAATCAACGAAGCTGATGGCTAGAGACTAAAACAGTAGGAAGCTCAGGAAATCCAGCAAAGGATGGAAAATCGAAACAAACCCCGAAAAGAATTAAATGTAGAGAATGGAAATTTCAGATGAAATCAACCACGCGGCAGGCATGTGTTGAGAACGAAGGGGGAGAAATATGAATAACGGATAACCAAAAACAGTGAATAAAACGAGGAAATAGAGCCATCAAAGAATTTTACAGAGGAGGAAAAACAAACGTCGACAGTTAAAAGAAACGATAAATGGAGAAACCGAAAGAACCCGACTCAGAGATAAACACACAGAAATGAGAAACGAGGACAAAACAAGGAAACAATTAGTGTACGAAGAATAGATGAACCGAAAAAGAATTATGACACAAAGTACAGAGAAGTACAACTCGAAAAATATAAGCACGAGAAGTTAGAACAAGCCGACGCGATCAAGAGAGAACAAGAGAAAGGGATCTGAGAAAGAAGGCACTAATATTAAAATAGACGGAGCGCGAAACATTTAAACAAGAACAAGCACGAAGATGCGAAAAAAGAGAAAGTGATTGGCAAAGAAAGTGCTATCGCAGAAATAAGATAAGAGCCAGATTGAGAAGTGCAGCCAAGAAGCATCAACTCAACAAGGGAAAAGAAAAGATATCCAGACACCAAAACAAAAAAAGTCGAATCCAGAGGTACTGTCTACAAAAAAATAGAAACAAGAAATAGAAAAGAAAAGCCCACGTGAATGAAGCCAAATCGAGAATAGAATAAAAGAGATATGGTTCCAAACAAAAAGGGCCACAAAGAGTAATGAAGAGGAGGAACAACCACACATCAATTGTTGAGACAATGATCCAGAACGTACGACAAACAGCACGAAGATGAATAGTTGGGAAATAAGCAGTCTGGGTGGAGAAATATTTCAATCATGCGAGGAAAATAAACCATACAAAGATGAATCAAAATCCGAATTAGAGGAAATGGAAACGAACGTGCCAAGAGAATGAAACCGAGATATTAAAAAGAATCAAACGAATGTAGAGAGAAGTAGAATCGGAAACCAAATGTTCTTAAACCTCAGAGATACAACCGCACGCAAATAATGAAATGATTGCGAAAGGATATCAACAAGATAACGGTACATTACGGCATCGAGGGAAAGACATATAAAAAAGTACCAAAGAGAATCTGAAAGAATATGATAGAGAAGAGTATCAGGTTATTATTGATGTTCCAGAGATACCAAGACAGATAATAGCCACAAGAGGCGAAAGCACAAACGAGTTGTATGATTGGGTAGTGAAAAAGCTAGGACCCAGCTACAAAAATAAACCCTTATATTATCAAGGAAGAAAAATAAAGCGAGATATACACCTCGCGGATGCTCTAATATGGCCAAAAGGAATAAATGTGGTAACATTAAACAAAAATGAAACCGAAGAAACAACAGCAGTAATAAGCAGCGTAGTAATGCTGATAATAATTCAACTAGCAAGAACTACCAAATGCAAAAAGAAGCCAGCGAAGAAAAGATTATGGCCAGCGGTGGAAAAATTCAACTATGATATCGAATTAGGACAATACGATGCAGAAAAAACCGAGGAATATGAAATCATAGGAAATTCTAGCACAAGCGGACTCTGGTTAAAAGAACCGCCCATTATCGAAGCACAACAATGGTCCAATGAATCTGATGTATACCAGATAATGAATGAGAAATATGGGGATATACGGACATTACGTATAGAGTCCCCGGAGACGATGGTGTAAAACGAGAGAGAGACGTTGTATATAGTGTAAAATATTATGTAGTATATTAGTAGTAATATGTATATCTATATGTAAATATCGTACAAAATGCGTTAGAGACAATACGCAAACAGAGAGAATGCCGATGAATTAATGATGTGTTATAATCAACAGATGAATCCGAATAATGCAAATCAACAAAATCAAGTTAGAATACCACCGTTCACAGAAGGAAGTCAACAACCAGCAGCTGCCAATGCACCTATAGAGATCGTAGAATTAAATTCAAGGAATATACCAAGATCAAGGAATCGAGGCAACGTGGAGACGACAATGTGAATTAATGACATTAATAACGAACAATGCGCAAACTCAGTGGACAAATACTCATCTAGTATTAACGGAAAGTGTGAACAGAGGCCTACAACAAGCCATAAGACTGGAAGAGCAACAGAGAACAATATTACAATTACAGAGAATAATGAGCATTAGCAGATCAAGTTAGACGGCAAGCTGACGAAATTAGAAGACTACGTAACAATCAACAGCACGTAGATCCAGCAAGTTGGGTGGAATGGATAGCATCAATGCCAGAATTCACCCCAGAACCGGATTCAACAGTAGAATAAAAATAACGCGTACCTTGTAAATATGTAAAAATAAAACGACAGAAAACGAAGCAACGTCAAGTAATTGAAAATTTTTGTAGATATGCAGACGATCACCGAGAGAATTAGAGGAAGCGAGAATCCATCCGAAACTACGAGACGAATAATGAAGGAAAAATCAAAGTGGTGAACGATATAAAAGAAAGACTAAAGTGTTGTAAATGTAAAGAATTGCTGATTGGAGCGAGACAGACGAAATGCGGATGCAGAATATGTACAGATTGTACGATAGAAGTGATAGAAACAAAAACAATAAAATGCCCTGGATGTAACGAAATATTGGAAAAGATGAAGATCCTACAACAATGGATAAAGCCACCAACAAAGAAATCAACAATCTATTAGTCCAATGCGAGTAAAAGAATGTGAATGGAAAGGACTTATGAAGGAAGCCGAAAGTCACGCAAACGAATGTGAATACAACGAGACACTATGCGAAAAATGTCAAACCATCATAACGAAAAAGACTATGAAAGACCACCACAAAGTATGCATCAAGAGAAAAGAGAAATGCGAATTCTGTGGAGTCATCGACGAATGGATAAAAATAGAAATGGAACATCGGAATCCAGAAGAGGAGCAAATATGTGATCTATATGAAGGAGTATGCGCAAACAACTGCGACAGGAAAGATAAAGTCAAATTAAAGGAACATTGGAACGAATGTACCAGCAAACCAGTCAAATGCCCGTTAGAATTATTCAATTGTCAAGCACAACTACCAGTTGCGGAAATGCAAAAGCACATGATGGAAAATAGTATCGAGCATGCCGAAATCATGATGAAAACGATAGGAATGTTGGCATGGGAAGTAAAAAGCCTACGAACAGAAAATGATGCACAAAAAGCAATAATAAGAGAAATATTAGAATCCAGAAAGAATTTCGAGAGAAGCCAAGGAGACACACTCAAGAAAATGGTCGAAATGGAAAAGAAAATGCAACAGATGACCAACAGCATAAAGGAACTAGAAACCAACAGCTCTGTAGCCAGAAAACATCTTACAGCACCATTTATATGGAAAATAACCGAATTCGCAGAAAAGCTCCAGAGAGCAAAAGATGGAACACAGAGAATTTTAGACAGCCCACCAATATACAGTTGGGAAAATGGATACAAATTGGGCATTAGATTATATCCGAATGGAGATGGGAATGCAACAGGTACCCATATCAGTGTCTTCATCAGAGTAGGAAGAGGAGATTATGATGAATTATTAACATGGCCTTTTAAACAAAATATGATATTAACGATGAAAGGACAAGAGGATTATCGTAATCCAATCAGAACAGGAAATGAACCACAGATGGGAAGGCCAACAACTGACTGGAATACAGCAATTGGAACACCACGTTTCTATCCACAACAACGATTGAGAGGAGAAGGATTCTTGCGGAAGATAATCTGTATATAAAATTGGAAGTAGAGAAGCCAGACAAGACGTTGTAAAGAGAAAAAGAAAGTGTAAATAAATGTAAATAAAATAATAAAAATCAAATAAAAATCAAAAAATTACAAATAATCAGAAAAATCAGAAAAACAAAAATTCAAAAATAATGACGATATTTAGATGGCAAGCGGAATCAGCGAAGAGATAACAGTACAGATGAGAGAAGGACCAGATTCGATATGGACGAGACTATGGAAAAAACCAGAGGAGGAAGAGAAAGTTGATACACTAGCAGCAGCAATTATATACTATAAAGACTATGACGGAATAAGACGGCCAACGCGAATCATAAAAGCGATATACTCACAAATGAGAGTGAGAGACGAGGAGCTGAGAAAAGAGGAACAGAGATATTTGACGTTTAAAGATAATAAAGTATTTACCGACCGGCAAAGCAAAGAAATGGCTGCAGAAGGATTTTATTTTACGGGAACGCCCGAACTACCAGATGAAGTTACCTGTATTTATTGTAAAGGAAAACTCGCAAAATGGGAGAAGGGAGAGACAGCAAAACGAGAACACCTGAGGAAATTTTCAACCTGCCCATTTAGAATTAATATTGACGTCAGAAACCAAGCAATGAACAGATTAGAAGGACTCCGAAAATCAGAATTAGACCAAGACGAAAAGGGAGGCGAGAAAAAGATAACGATAATAAAGAGTTTCGAAGATCCAACAGAATTAATATGGGAAAAAGAGACTATAAATAGAACATTCGAAGAGAGAATTAAAACTTTCAAAGGAAACCCAAGAGCAGCAGAATTTGCGAGCCAAGGATATTGCCAAACAGCCAGAGGAATAATGTGCGAAGGATGTAAAAATCAACAGCCAATACCAGATCAGAATGTCAAAAAGCTAAAACATAAAGGAAAATGTATGTATAAACAAGAAAAAGAGTCAAAGAATATCGAAATAATAATTACAAATCAGCAAGTGGAAGATATCTTGGATCGACCAAAAACGAGAACCATAATGCTATTATCAGGAGTAGATACTCAAAAAATGAGGAAAATAATCCAGGAAAGATTAGCTAATAATTTAGAATGGTACGACTCGACACAAGCAATAATTCGAGCAATCAAGCGATATCAGGAGAAACCGAAGGAAAATCGTGACAAATCAATGATAAAAGAAGCTATTTTGGAGCAGTATCAATGTGTGACATGTTGGCAAAAACATGTAGAAATAATTTATATTCCTTGTGGACATTTGGTCACATGTGAAGCATGCGGGATAAAAGTCAATATATGTCCAGTATGTAGAAAGCCGATCAACGGGCGGATCAAAGGATTCCGTTTCGCTGATCAGTAATTAAAAATGGAAGCAATATGTAAAAAGTGTAAATAAAGATAAACGTAAAAACAAAAAATTATAAAAACTCAAAAACCACAAAAAATACGAGATGATGTAAATTATGATAAAATTTTGAGATAATTGGAAAGTGAGAATAATCGATTAATTATATTTAGAAAACAATTATGAATCCAAACGAGACAAAAGAAGTTGTAAAAGAGGCTGAAGAGTCAAAACCAGCAATCAAAGATCAATCAGAATCAATAAAAGTAACAAGTGAAGAGGTAGAATTATGGAGACAAAGAACGTTACAATTAAAAGAAATGCTACTAATCACAGAAGAGGAATTAGTACAAGAGACTCAAAAAACGAAAATGATGAAGGAAAAGTGGGAAAAACAACTAGAACAAAAAATAATTTACCCGGAAGGAAAAGAGAAAACGTACCAAGAGCGAGAAGAGGAAATGATGAAGGAATTTATGCAGAACCAAACTAGAATCAAAAATCAAAGGAAAGAGATACAAACTCTAGAGCAAGAGAAGCAGGATCAACAAAGTGAAATAGAAAGATTGAGGGAAGTGATAAAAGATAAAGAAGCAGAGATACGAGAAGAAGGAGAAGAGACGATAAAAATTATACAGCAAATGCAGGAGGAAATTGGGCAAATTAGCACCCAATACCGAATCGAGAAGACAAAGAGAACCCATTTGGAACAAGCCAAAGAATGGGCAAAACGACAAGCACTCCATTGGAAAGCCAGATGGACGGAGGATAGAGAAAACTCAAGGAGCAATTTGGAAGCACGAATTAGACACTACATTCAGCAAATAGCCGAAGAGGAAGATAGAGCAAGAGCCTACAAAGCTAAATGGGAGAATGCGAAAAAGGAAGTCAACAAGCTGAGAAATCAAGGGTCAAAACCATCAAAGAAAATTAGAGAGCCCAGAGACGATAGACAGGAAAGAATAGTGATCCAAACAATGGCGGAAGCGAGAAAGTGGAAAGACAAGTATAGATTGTCGAAAATCGAGAATACGATACAATGGGAACATATACAAAAACAAGATCACGAAATAGTATGGCAACAAACGAGAATGAAGGAGATGCTAATAGAACAAGAAGAGACTCTTAAACAGAGACAAATACAACAAATAAAAACGGAAGACAAAGAAAAGTGGATCAAATCAGAAGCAAGAAGATGGAAAAACCAGTACCAAGAAGCCAAGAAAGAGATAAGACTGTTACCCAAAAAGATATTGAATATGGAAGATTGGGAGCTATGGGAACAAGTCGAAGTGCAGAAAGAAACAATTGAGGAATTGAACGAAGAAATCCAAACAATGGAATACCATGAACGAGCCAGACAAAACACAATAAGAAGGCTCAGGAAAACCGACAAGGACCTCAGGAAATGGATTGATCAGCTAAATCAAAAGATATCGAAACCCTACACGAACAAACGGATGAAAGACGACAAATCCAACAACTAAACGAGAGGATAACAGAACTCCAACAGGAGGTGAATGGACACCGAGGAGTTACAGTATTTAAAGAGATCCAGTTGAGACATCAACACGAAGTCAACGAGCAGTTGAAAGAACAAGTTGAAGCAGAGATAAAAGCGATAAAGCAAGGATACGAGGAAAACGAACAGAATTTGAGAAAAGAAATTGAAAAGCTAAAAGCGTTGGAAAACACGCATCGTTTGGAAACGCAAGTAGAAGAGTTAACAGAAAATACAGAATATCTTGCCTATCTCTTAGACGAAGAGATACAAATATCAAACGCTTTGCGTGCAGAGGTAAATACCTTGCAGAACCGACCACCAATCCTGCTTATGCCGTTATATCCGACGGAAATGCCAAATCAAGTACCCGCCGAACCCGATGAAGGATTCGGGGAGACGGACGAAACGATAGTGTAAATTTAAAGAGGAAAAATTGTAAAAAGTGTAAAAAGATAATAAAAATAATAAAAATGACAAAACAAAAAATTGTAATCGATGTATATTTAGTATGAATTCAAATGAAGTAGAAATCCGAATGAATCTAGAAGACGGAGAATACGTACCAAGCCCAATTCAATTAGTAGAACCAATCGAGCAAGACCCACTGAGATATTACAGTAAAAGATGGAGAGCCGAAAGAAAAGAATGGCAAGAGTTAGTGGAGGAACAAGATTCAGAAATCGCCCGGATAAATCAACAACTAATGCAATCTAAACAACTAGCCAATATGATAAAACGAAGACTAACATCTAGCATGGGAGAAAACAGAGATCAAAAGAGAGAAAATGAACGATTGAGGCGAGAATTAGCCGAAATAAAGACTCGTGTAATCCTGGAAGATTATTGGAAAACTGAAGCAGAACGAATGAGAAACAGCAGAAAAAGCGAACAGAGATATGTAATACAACTAGAAGACAGTTGTAAAGAAGCCAGAGAGATAAAAGAAAGTCATCAACAAACTCAGGACGAAATTAAAACATTAACAGAACAGCTCCAGGAAGCGAGACGAAAGCTGGAAAAGCAAACAGCTAAACGAATAAATCATAAACGTCAACTTAAAAGAAAGCAAGCGAAAGAAAGAAATCTCCAAATAAAAATCTATAACCAACAAAGAATAATCAAAGAAAACAAAGAACGATTAAAAGAACTCCCGAAAATAACCGAGCGATTAATAAAAGCCCAAATCCTAATAATGAGATTTTCAGAAAACAAAACTAAAGAGGAGTGCGAGATACACCCAACCCCAGAAAAAGAACAAGAGTAAAAAGGGCTAAACTCCACTGTAAATAAACGAAATAACCTTGTAAATAAATATAAAATTAATTACGTATAAAAATAGAAAGTATGAACCCAAACCTGTGGATAATAATGATGATAATAATGAGAAAATGCAATACTGAGAACCCGTTAGAAAAATGCGAGAAATCCCAACCCTTCAGAAGAGAGGACAGCACCTGTGCCGATTTCAAAGAAATTTGTAGTAACCCCAATAATGAGGAATGTCAACAAATAAACCTCCAATGTATGCAATGCCCCACAAAAGAAAACAAGGACGAATTGAAACAGAATATCGAGAGAACCCAAATAATGGTACAAACCCTACTGAAAAATAATGAAGAGATAGCCAATATAAAAAATGAGAACCGAGAGATAAAGAAAACCCTAGAAACCCTCATCAGACAAATTCAAAGAAAAGCCAAAGCAAACCCCAATAATAAACCAATCCAAGAAATCGTCTTATCAATCAAAAGGCAACAAGGAAAACAAATTAAAAATGAACCCAGTACAACAAGTCTATCAATCGAACTGATATTACCGATTAGTATAACCTCTAACATGATACTCCTAATATGCTGTCTCATCCTCGGCCTAACAAAAAACAAGCAAAGGCAAAATACCCCAATTCAGAAACTCAGAAGAATGTTCAACCCAATCCAAAATACCAATCAAGTTAGCAAAACTTCAAGACTCTCGCAGATTTCCATCAATCACCCTTCAAGAACAACCCAGCTCGAAAGCGAAACTCAAGCCGTCAGCGATTCATTCGAAGCCAAATATAACTGATTTACATTGATTGATTAATTCAGACTGATCTATAGTGATTTGAACTGATCTTATAAAACTTGCATTGATATTAAAACTGAACTATCGAATTTTGATTATGTATTGTAGCCGGACCTTAAGTCCATCTTTACCTTGATGATTTAACTTTACCGTAGAAATTTTTATGAATGTGAATATTGAAAATGAAAATGCATGTATCATTTTGAAATCAAGTGAAATTGCGGGTCGCAATTTTACGGACCCCCGAGTGTTTTATGTTGGGCCAGAACGTAAACGGCCTTGGAAAATGTTTAAAGGGATCAGAAACACACACGCAAAAATAACACGCAATTTAAATAAACCCACTGAAACATCAAGTAAACCCGATAAAATCTGAGAAAATAAAAGAATTAAATATAAAATAATAAACATAAAAATAAATTAAAATATTAACAAAATGCACCAAGATTCGCACGATATCTATACAAATATAACAAGAAAACATAACAAATTCGACAAAATTGGAAAAAATCAATTAAAGTTCATTAAACTGAAATTTAAATCGAAAATTTTGAATTAGTAATAATTCAATAAAAATTCGAAATAAAAAATTATAAAAATAAATCAAAAAATATTAAAAATAAATAATAGAATTTGCTAGAAAACAACAAGGTCGAATTTTGTTTTACTGCATCAAATTTCACACGTCACACAAATAGGTATATATACTGATCCATTTTCACATTTAACTTAACCATTAACCATTTTTTCAAACCAAGTTTGAACTTTAACCATTTTGAAAATTGTGAATTGTTTTTAAAACTATTTGTAAACCATTTTTCAGACCAGTTTAGAACCATTTCGAGAATTTGTTTTATTATTCTAGGTGAGGAATATTTATGTTGGAGCCATCTTTCCACACCCCGTTCATAGCATCTCTGTAGAGCTCTGCTTGACGGCGGTGTGGGGAGAGAGGCATTTATGTTTTCTATTATGACATTTTATGTTTTGTATGAAAATTTTGGAATGGTCATGAAGGGTAATTTCTGTTATTTTGTCCTAATTAATAAATATTATTAATATATTTAAATTATTCTATATCTAACTTATTTTATATGCTTTTATAAATTTTAATGTCGAATTTTTCCGGCCCACAGCCGACACATAACGCAAGTAATTAAAATCTACATAGTACAGAGGCATGTAAGTGCGTGGAAAATCGCCAATGATATGTACCCGTGAAGACTCAGCGTGCGCAACGCAGCGGTCGTAACGTCAATATTATCCCTATAGCTGAAGCGAGAAATAAGGAAGAAGTCTCTGGCTGCTTCCTCGTTTCTCACTTCTGTAAAATCGACCTAAAATTATATCACATACGGCTTAAAATCATCACACCGAGTAGTCCAGTGGGCGCTCAATAACTATAATATGAACACAATATGCGCCTAAGGCCTATTAAAGGGAAAGGGTACTCGGGTTAAATTAACTGAAATCGTTGTTATAACTATTTTGATTAACATTTTGAAAATAGATAAAATTTATTGGGAATCATTGAATTCGATTAAATTGAAATTATTAAAATAACCATTAATTGTAAAAGTAAAGTGTTTTATTTGGATTAACATTTTGAAACAAACAAAATTTATTGGGAATCATTGAATTCGATTCAATTGAAATTATTAAAATAACCATTAATTGTAAAAGTAAAGTGTTTTATTTGGATTAACATTTTGAAATAAACAAAATTCATTGGGAATCATCGAATTCGATTAAATTGAAATTCTTGTTAAAAATTAAAGCAACCATTGATTGTAGAAGTAAAGTGTTTTATGGCTAAAAATCTAAGTAAATGTTGGGTAAAGATAATTTAAACGCTCGTAAATTATTGATCAGGGTATTAGCAAATAATTTCATCAGTTAGGTTATTATGATTCATCTCAATAAAAGCAATCTGATCTTGGAGTAAGAACGAGTAATGTATTGATCTAAACAAAATCAACCCCGATAAAAATGAAAGCAACTAAGAATCGAATTCATTGATTTCAAATAAAGAAACGTATCAATTAAAGGTGAAACAATTTTCGAATAATAGTATGAAATCCCTTAAATTAAATTGTTGATTAAAGATCCGAATTTTCATTGATTAAAGCAAAGGAAAGGTCTTAAAACAAAGTAATCATTCAGTTAAATGTTGAAAACTATTGATAAAAATAAAATAATCTGTTGATTAACAATCCAAAACTTCATCGATTAAATAAAAGGAGAAACGTTAGGAATTAAAGATTTATTATAAAGTAATCGTTGAGTTAATTGCTAAAAATTATTCACTGCTTAAATAAAAGGAAAGATTACGAATTAAAAATAAAGCACTCATTTGGTTAAATGTCGGAAACGATCGATAATAATAAAATAATTCGTTGATTACTAGTACAGACTCATTGCGTAATAAACGGAGTTTTCCTTTGATTTAATTAGATGGATTAACATAAAACTTAGCAATTCAGAATAAAGTGGGGTATAAAATATTATTCACTGACCTAAAATAAAAATAAAATCGGATTAAAATAAAGAAATCGTGATTAAAAGAACCAAAATGAATGAATCAACAAATGAATGCCAATCCGTTATTGACTAAAATGACAGAAATTCAAGTTAACACTATGGTAAAAAGGCAGGGATAAAATCGAAACTGATCCGAATTAGAAACGCGAACCGGTTAATAATATTAGATTCAACTTGATGATAGCCATTCAGTTTAGAAAGATTTTCCCGATATCTGACGAATATCCTGACGCCAAACGAATAATTATAAAGTTAATAAATACACCAACAAAATCACAAGAAATCGACTTACGACGCGCGTAAAATCCGATATAGTCCAACTTAGACGAATAAACACATCAAATGATGAATACCAAAGTGATGCTTGATAAGGAGTCCCATCATTAGAAAGTCTACGCGCACTCCACAACCGGAAATTGCACTAAGTCGATAATAGAAGTCGCCGATCGATAACTAAATTAACTTGAGAGAATCAACCGGAAACCGGAAACCTACCTTGAATGAATCTAACATCCGCTTGATCGAAGGGATTGACGTTTCCGCCAACATCGTCCTGACAGGATGTGACTAACTTAAATATCGTCGAATTAAGTACAACCGGTAAACTTTAACTCTGTTTCGAATAAACATTAGCATCATAGAATAGCGGATTTTAGAATTAGTTTAATCAATATCGATGTTATGTATTAGTAAATTGTAACTTCATGTTAATTAATATGACGTTTATATATTTAATAAATTTCAGAATTAATCTCAAACAGCAGTAGGTAGTTGATAACCCTCAAATCAACCTCAATATCTGATAACATCGCGGATCCTTTGAGTTTTGAAACTGATTTGTAACAGATAGTATCCCTAAGTACTTAGTAAATTTTAAATGAATCTTAATTAGTGGTAATTCCATCCACTTAACAAACATTAATGCCCGATAGATAGTGGATTTTCGACTCACCCATCTGCCCAACACTAAAAATATTATCTAACATGTTCTAATTATTACCATCATTAACAAGAGTTATGAGGAGTTAGCCAACAGAATACATCACACCAGGAACGCACAGATAAATAACCTTAGTCGTTTCGAGTTGTAATACTAATCAAGCTAGTAGAGTGTAATCGGTCTAAGAGCAATATTATAATCAACGTTTAGCCTAGTATTATTATAAGCCGACGACTTAATCGAATTTGATAACGATAACAGTTTAGATATGCCTATCGACCAAATTACCATGCAAGCAGCTGAGGAACCACACCCAGGAGAGGTACCAACAGTTGCCGCGACTACCGAACAACTTCCACCCCGGTGGCCACACCCGACCATTTGGCGATTGTTGGGTCTCGAATCCGATCCTCGTGGACTCGCCGGACAACAGTACCCGGCCGAAGAAATATATGATCACGCCAGAAATCTCCTCACCTTCTGGGAACAAGTACAAGAGCAAGTGGACCTCAATGTGGTCAAAGCCCGGATGTACCTCACGAACGTGGAGGAGGACATCCGCGTCGGACTCATCGCGGAGGCATACCCACCTCACCCAGTCCGCGATACCCGACGGCCCTATACAGTGGCGGCTCTGAAGAGGAGTTTAGAGAGAGAATCCCCTGAAGAAGAACTATAGTAATGACGAAGTGTTGTAGAAATTGATTTAAATATTAAGTGTTATTGTTTTTCTTATTCGTTATTATATCACATAGATAAGCTAGCTTCATACAATTGGTGTAATTAAATAACAAAACTTTGATTTAATGAAGACCATAAAGAATTTAACTGCTCTCCTGTTATAGTGATGTCGTCCCTACAACTTCTACAAGCGGAACTGGAACGAGCAAGACAATCGAACGCAGAGTTACTCGCCCAAATCCTTCAATTAACTCGAGAGGCTCAACAGTTAAAAGCAACCTGGGTTGATCCAGCAAAGATGAGAGCTGTATATCACCGACTCACAGCGGCTCAGAAAGGCTGGGAGGAAGAGCGGCAGCTCAATCAGAGTCTGCGCACTCAAATTCGGGGACTCGAAGTCGCCCTAGCGGTATGCCGAGAAGGTGAAGCGGTAACTTACCCGCTCATCTTCGCCCCAACCCAAATGCCGCAGACAACCACCAAGCCAACAAAACAACCCCTCAATAACCGTAGACCGGGACGTAAGGAACGTGCCCGACGTCGAGCGACGCAACTCCAAAACGTCAAACAGTAGATAGTCCACATGTGATTGATTCAAATAGAGTAGTTTTAGTCTTAATTGAGTCGTTTCTTTGGAATTGCATGTCAGTATTGTCACAAGTAACCTTATTACGTCTCAGTTTTCTACAGTCAATTAAGAACGAATCCTGTATAGTATGAGGGACAGAGCTAAGCGAGCACAGGTCTTCTATCGACAGCTCGTGAACCCGAGGATTGTCCGAGCAACTACAGTACTAGCACATGGTACTCAATTTTTGCGGGCAATCCACCACTTGAACACATTACCAACGTTGCCTAGCAACGGGTGCCAAGTGGCGATCAGTATCATTTTGTATGGCGTTACGAGGGCAACCACCGATTAGTTCAAACAAACAATGAAACCCTGTAACCCACCAGCAGTTCCTATATGGCGCTCACCTTTGGCGATCCTATAACCATTGGTTACATTACCAAAGTTGCTTGGCAACGGGTAACCATTGGGTGTCAAGATGATTATTTTCATATGAGGTCAAGGACACTGACAACAACCTACAACCCCACAACACTCAGAAACCCACCATGAGTATTAGGGCATTGGCAGTCTTTGAAAAGAAGCTCACCCTTCTCTATTATTCAGCCTACTAGTTCACAGTACCAACGTCAATTCTGACAGGTGACTAGCGGTTAAATTTCTTATGCAGGCACTGAGTGGGAAGTAGTTACCCTTAGACAGGTTTGACATTTTAATTACCCATCAGTGACCAGCATGATGTACAGTTCAGTCGTGCATTCATGGGTGTATTATAAACAGTGTGTAGCATGTAAACACCAGAACTTCAGAATATTTTTTTTGAATAACTTACTTTTTATTTGCTTTAATATTTTCGTGTTATTAGAATTATTATATATAAATTATACGATTGATTATAAATGATTAATAATCAACTATATAATGTTGTTAAATCAACAATACTTAATTTATATTTTTTCAATCAAGTTATCATTTAAAATTTCCACATTTAGAAAACAAAATCTTTTTTAAAACTTAACTTTTATGTTTGTTTAAATATTGTTAAATATATAATATTTGATTTTAAAATTTTTACAATGTTTTATCCAGACGTTGATTCTAAAAGTGATCAAACTGAAACTAAAAAAGATAATACTGAAAAGAAATCCAATAAGTTTGTCTTATTTCTAGAAATAATAAAATTTAAATTATCATTAAGAGACATTCCGATATCAAAATTAAAGGATTTCGATGTCGGTATGCCACTGGGTACTGGTAAATTTGGCCATGTATATCTGGCCAAAACTGTTAAAGAGGGATTCGTCTGTGCCCTTAAGGTATATTTAAATAGCTATTATTTATTACATTTAATAAAGATCATGTTTAAATCACAATTAACTCGACATAATTTGGAGCATCAATTCCTACGTGAAATCGACATTATGGTTCATTTAGATCATCCAAACATATTGAAACTTTATACCTGGTTTCACGATGAAAAACATGTATATTTAGTTTTAGAATACGCCTGGTTTGGACAGATGTTTACAATTTTACAGAAAAAGCAACGATTTACAGACATAGAAGCAGCGACGGTAAAAAACTTTTTTATTTTAATCCTTCTAAATAGTTTTATATACTTTCTTTATAATACATTCAGTTTAAACAACGATTTTGATGTTTAATCAAACAATTTAAGCAATAATAATTAATTTGAATTATTAACTATTGCTCATTTTGAATAAAGTATCATGACACCTTTTATAATATTAATGTCGCTGTTGAAAGTTGCATTAATTCTCTTGACAAATGAATTAACTAAATGTTTTAAATTATATGTTGATAAAAATACCTCATAAAGATGTTTTAAAATTATAATAGAACAGGTACATATAAATATTGATATTTAATTTAAATTTCTTAATTATGATAATTCAGATATTTTTTGACTTGTTTTCTATTAATGCATATATATTGTGGTGGAACATTATCTTCCTACATTAGCTACTGATGTTCCATTTTATTAGGTTTAATCCATATTAAACATATAATAATTTTATGGTGAAATTCAATTAGCTTAATTTCGGATTAATGACAACTTAATTTGTTTTTTATCACACGCTATTTTTATTTTAGGCAAATAAGTTCAACAATTTCATAGAATCTTTCGGCAATTTAGAGAAATTGTATCGGAAAAAATAAAGTGCTTTGAAAAATTAGTTAAAAATCTATCAGTTATATAACACAGCTCCAAGAAGGCATGTGATTAAAAATATAAAATCAATCAAAGTGCACTAGATTAACACATTTTATATTTATACAAAATGAATTAGACAAAGATTGGGCCAATTTATTAAAATTCTATATAGAGAAAAATAACTAGCAAAAAAGATAATTGTTAAATGTATATTTTCTACTATTATATTCAGATATCCCATTTTTTCCCGTCTTATCCACGATTTATTTAATATTATGTGACATATAATAATCAATTAACGCCGAATGAAATAATTTTCAAATCTTTGTTCATCCGAAAAATAATAAAATGAAAACAATATATTGATAATTTGTCAGTAACTAAGATTTAATTTTAAAATGTTTATTGTCAGTTACAAAATAAATTTTACCGGTTATCTAAAGTAGAATTAAAAATTTTAAACCGATACGAAAATAGTGTCTAACAAGGTAAAAACTAATTGTACAATAAAATAACTAAAACGAACTGTAAGCTGTAACTTTTCTCCAACACGTAGCGAACACTGGTTTGAAACGAGTGATTTAAAGATACATACCAATAGGATGTTTTGTTGCATTTCACTGACTAATTAAATTTATACAATATAAAAATGAAATAATAAATCAAACGATTCAAAATACATAAATTATTTACTATCTTCACAAAAACACTTTTCTACGACGTCCTAATTTTCATTTAAATCGTAAATCAGAATAATACTCAATTCTTTTGAATTTTGTATACAAATAACTTCTTTTCTATCAGTATTTGCATCAATTGTGTGATGCTTTGAGTTACTGTCACCAGAAAGGTGTGATCCATCGAGATATTAAACCAGAAAATCTTCTCATTAGTCTCGATATGGAATTGAAACTGGCAGATTTCGGCTGGTCTATTCACACAAATTTAATGAAGTACGACATTATTTGACAGTTGCAATCATTTATTTTCATATAAGGCGAAAAACTATGTGTGGAACTTTAGATTATTTGCCACCCGAAATAGTAAATTACAAAGAGTATGATGAGAAAATCGACCATTGGATGACTGGAATTTTGCTTTATGAAATGTTACACGGTTGCCCTCCTTTTGAAAGGGCAAATAAACAAGAAACTTATGCGGCTATCAGAGGCAATACCATTAAATTTAGAAGCGATATCGTTTTAGAAGCCAGAGATTTAATTACAAGGGTTTAAATGGCAGTTTTGATCGCAGTTAAATTGAATGATCATATTTCAGATCCTAAAATTAAGAGCAACGGAACGGCTGTCATTTCCAGAGATCCAAAATCATCCTTGGATGCTAAAGTACGTGTCGAAAGTAGAATTGAAAAAGATGCGCCCTGATCAGAAATAAAAATTGTTTTGTTTAAGAGATTTGTAATAAATAAATTGTATTAAATCGTTTTTTATCTATCCATTGGTCGAATAGATTTTTATTAACAAAATAGATAACATTTTTGATATCATTATACTATGATGTTCTATGGAGCTACGTTTTTTATTTGGCAATACGAATTCTTCAGAAATTTTTTCGAGTGTTTGACATTTGAAAAAACTGATTTTTATCAGTCAAAAAAATTGAATAAAATTTTGGAAAAACTTATCAGATACGACTAAACAAAAATTTGACTTTACACAGCTTTATATATTAAATTTATTTGTTTAGGCAAATTTATTCTTTTATTTATAAATTAAACATTAAAAATATTAATATTAATATACCTAATAAAATGATTAGAAAACAAGTCAGAAACCAGTGTTGATGACTCTATTGTAAATATTATAAATAATATAAATATTATACCTATTATAAAATTTTCTTATTTGTCTATTGGTGGGTTTCTGGGTGTTGATATTTTGAAACTATATACAAAACCCCATACAAATATTTTCGTTACCACTCGGCAGGCGTTGCTAAGCAACGTTGGAACTGTGTTCAAGTGGGTGGATCATCCGCAAAAGGTGAGCGCTATTACTTATGCTATAATTGACTGAACGATCCATGGGTCCAACCAGCTACCGATAGAATCCCATTTTCCCCTTATTTCCTTCAAATGTTAATTTATACAGCTATATCATTCATTGTTATGCCCATTCCCATAGTCCTTCATATCGTTGTTCGTATTATTGACTTTTCCCATGGCCTGTACACCCTTTGTTATGTTAAATGTCCTCACAGTATCTCTCTTACCCTTATCAATATTAGTGCTACTATGTGTACTATTATTATCACTAGCATTATCATTGTTCCTATTATATGTATTATTCTAATCCATTGTCACTGCTATTATTATTATTATTACTAACATTATATTTATTATTGTTATAATTACCATTATCCTTACCATTATCATTATTATTATTAAGTTTTTGTATGGATCCGTCCTTATTCCTCAGCTTTATAAAGATATTTTACTTGTATAAAAATTTAGCCGTACTCCATCCTTATTTTTACAGATTTCGATAAAGTGTTTTTGTTATTTCGGAAATTTTTAGCAGATTTTTATTAACAAAATAGATAACATTTTTGATATCATTATACTATGATGTTCTATGGAGCTACGTTTTTTATTTGGCAATACGAATTCTTCAGAAATTTTTTCGAGTGTTTGACATTTGAAAAAACTGATTTTTATCAGTCAAAAAAATTGAATAAAATTTTGGAAAAACTTATCAGATACGACTAAACAAAAATTTGACTTTACACAGCTTTATATATTAAATTTATTTGTTTAGGCAAATTTATTCTTTTATTTATAAATTAAACATTAAAATATTAATATTAATATACCTAATAAAATGATTAGAAAACAAGTCAGAAACCAGTGTTGATGATGACTCTATTGTAAATATTATAATAATATAAATATTATACCTATTATAAAATTTTCTTATTTGTCTATTGGTGGGTTTCTGGGTGTTGATATTTTGAAACTATATACAAAACCCCATACAAATATTTTCGTTACCACTCGGCAGGCGTTGCTAAGCAACGTTGGAACTGTGTTCAAGTGGGTGGATCATCCGCAAAAGGTGAGCGCTATTACTTATGCTATAATTGACTGAACGATCCATGGGTCCAACCAGCTACCGATAGAATCCCATTTTCCCCTTATTTCCTTCAAATGTTAATTTATACAGCTATATCATTCATTGTTATGCCCATTCCCATAGTCCTTCATATCGTTGTTCGTATTATTGACTTTTCCCATGGCCTGTACACCCTTTGTTATGTTAAATGTCCTCACAGTATCTCTCTTACCCTTATCAATATTAGTGCTACTATGTGTACTATTATTATCACTAGCATTATCATTGTTCCTATTATATGTATTATTCTAATCCATTGTCACTGCTATTATTATTATTATTACTAACATTATATTTATTATTGTTATAATTACCATTATCCTTACCATTATCATTATTATTATTAAGTTTTTGTATGGATCCGTCCTTATTCCTCAGCTTTATAAAGATATTTTACTTGTATAAAATTTAGCCGTACTCCATCCTTATTTTTACAGATTTCGATAAAGTGTTTTTGTTATTTCGGAAATTTTTAGCAGATTTTTATTAACAAAATAGATAACATTTTTGATATCATTATACTATGATGTTCTATGGAGCTACGTTTTTTATTTGGCAATACGAATTCTTCAGAAATTTTTTCGAGTGTTTGACATTTGAAAAAACTGATTTTTATCAGTCAAAAAATTGAATAAAATTTTGGAAAAACTTATCAGATACGACTAAACAAAAATTTGACTTTACACAGCTTTATATATTAAATTTATTTGTTTAGGCAAATTTATTCTTTTATTTATAAATTAAACATTAAAAATATTAATATTAATATACCTAATAAAATGATTAGAAAACAAGTCAGAAACCAGTGTTGATGATGACTCTATTGTAAATATTATAAATAATATAAATATTATACCTATTATAAAATTTTCTTATTTGTCTATTGGTGGGTTTCTGGGTGTTGATATTTTGAAACTATATACAAAACCCCATACAAATATTTTCGTTACCACTCGGCAGGCGTTGCTAAGCAACGTTGGAACTGTGTTCAAGTGGGTGGATCATCCGCAAAAGGTGAGCGCTATTACTTATGCTATAATTGACTGAACGATCCATGGGTCCAACCAGCTACCGATAGAATCCCATTTTCCCCTTATTTCCTTCAAATGTTAATTTATACAGCTATATCATTCATTGTTATGCCCATTCCCATAGTCCTTCATATCGTTTTTCGTATTATTGACTTTTCCCATGGCCTGTACACCCTTTGTTATGTTAAATGTCCTCACAGTATCTCTCTTACCCTTATCAATATTAGTGCTACTATGTGTACTATTATTATCACTAGCATTATCATTGTTCCTATTATATGTATTATTCTAATCCATTGTCACTGCTATTATTATTATTATTACTAACATTATATTTATTATTGTTATAATTACCATTATCCTTACCATTATCATTATTATTATTAAGTTTTTGTATGGATCCGTCCTTATTCCTCAGCTTTATAAAGATATTTTACTTGTATAAAAATTTAGCCGTACTCCATCCTTATTTTTACAGATTTCGATAAAGTGTTTTTGTTATTTCGGAAATTTTTAGCAGATTTTTATTAACAAAATAGATAACATTTTTGATATCATTATACTATGATGTTCTATGGAGCTACGTTTTTTATTTGGCAATACGAATTCTTCAGAAATTTTTCGAGTGTTTGACATTTGAAAAAACTGATTTTTATCAGTCAAAAAAATTGAATAAAATTTTGGAAAAACTTATCAGATACGACTAAACAAAATTTGACTTTACACAGCTTTATATATTAAATTTATTTGTTTAGGCAAATTTATTCTTTTATTTATAAATTAAACATTAAAAATATTAATATTAATATACCTAATAAAATGATTAGAAAACAAGTCAGAAACCAGTGTTGATGATGACTCTATTGTAAATATTATAAATAATATAAATATTATACCTATTATAAAATTTCTTATTTGTCTATTGGTGGGTTTCTGGGTGTTGATATTTTGAAACTATATACAAAACCCCATACAAATATTTTCGTTACCACTCGGCAGGCGTTGCTAAGCAACGTTGGAACTGTGTTCAAGTGGGTGGATCATCCGCAAAAGGTGAGCGCTATTACTTATGCTATAATTGACTGAACGATCCATGGGTCCAACCAGCTACCGATAGAATCCCATTTTCCCCTTATTTCCTTCAAATGTTAATTTATACAGCTATATCATTCATTGTTATGCCCATTCCCATAGTCCTTCATATCGTTGTTCGTATTATTGACTTTTCCCATGGCCTGTACACCCTTTGTTATGTTAAATGTCCTCACAGTATCTCTCTTACCCTTATCAATATTAGTGCTACTATGTGTACTATTATTATCACTAGCATTATCATTGTTCCTATTATATGTATTATTCTAATCCATTGTCACTGCTATTATTATTATTATTACTAACATTATATTTATTATTGTTATAATTACCATTATCCTTACCATTATCATTATTATTATTAAGTTTTTGTATGGATCCGTCCTTATTCCTCAGCTTTATAAAGATATTTTACTTGTATAAAAATTTAGCCGTACTCCATCCTTATTTTTACAGATTTCGATAAAGTGTTTTTGTTATTTCGGAAATTTTTAGCAGATTTTTATTAACAAAATAGATAACATTTTGATATCATTATACTATGATGTTCTATGGAGCTACGTTTTTTATTTGGCAATACGAATTCTTCAGAAATTTTTTCGAGTGTTTGACATTTGAAAAAACTGATTTTTATCAGTCAAAAAAATTGAATAAAATTTTGGAAAAACTTATCAGATACGACTAAACAAAAATTTGACTTTACACAGCTTTATATATTAAATTTATTTGTTTAGGCAAATTTATTCTTTTATTTATAAATTAAACATTAAAAATATTAATATTAATATACCTAATAAAATGATTAGAAAACAAGTCAGAAACCAGTGTTGATGATGACTCTATTGTAAATATTATAAATAATATAAATATTATACCTATTATAAAATTTTCTTATTTGTCTATTGGTGGGTTTCTGGGTGTTGATATTTTGAAACTATATACAAACCCCATACAAATATTTTCGTTACCACTCGGCAGGCGTTGCTAAGCAACGTTGGAACTGTGTTCAAGTGGGTGGATCATCCGCAAAAGGTGAGCGCTATTACTTATGCTATAATTGACTGAACGATCCATGGGTCCAACAGCTACCGATAGAATCCCATTTTCCCCTTATTTCCTTCAAATGTTAATTTATACAGCTATATCATTCATTGTTATGCCCATTCCCATAGTCCTTCATATCGTTGTTCGTATTATTGACTTTTCCCATGGCCTGTACACCCTTTGTTATGTTAAATGTCCTCACAGTATCTCTCTTACCCTTATCAATATTAGTGCTACTATGTGTACTATTATTATCACTAGCATTATCATTGTTCCTATTATATGTATTATTCTAATCCATTGTCACTGCTATTATTATTATTATTACTAACATTATATTTATTATTGTTATAATTACCATTATCCTTACCATTATCATTATTATTATTAAGTTTTTGTATGGATCCGTCCTTATTCCTCAGCTTTATAAAGATATTTTACTTGTATAAAAATTTAGCCGTACTCCATCCTTATTTTTACAGATTTCGATAAAGTGTTTTTGTTATTTCGGAAATTTTTAGCAGATTTTATTAACAAAATAGATAACATTTTTGATATCATTATACTATGATGTTCTATGGAGCTACGTTTTTTATTTGGCAATACGAATTCTTCAGAAATTTTTTCGAGTGTTTGACATTTGAAAAAACTGATTTTTATCAGTCAAAAAAATTGAATAAAATTTTGGAAAAACTTATCAGATACGACTAAACAAAAATTTGACTTTACACAGCTTTATATATTAAATTTATTTGTTTAGGCAAATTTATTCTTTTATTTATAAATTAAACATTAAAAATATTAATATTAATATACCTAATAAAATGATTAGAAAACAAGTCAGAAACCAGTGTTGATGATGACTCTATTGTAAATATAAATAATAATAAATATTATACCTATTATAAAATTTTCTTATTTGTCTATTGGTGGGTTTCTGGGTGTTGATATTTTTGAAACTATATACAAAACCCCATACAAATATTTTCGTTACCACTCGGCAGGCGTTGCTAAGCAACGTTGGAACTGTGTTCAAGTGGGTGGATCATCCGCAAAAGGTGAGCGCTATTACTTATGCTATAATTGACTGAACGATCCATGGGTCCAACCAGCTACCGATAGAATCCCATTTTCCCCTTATTTCCTTCAAATGTTAATTTATACAGCTATATCATTCATTGTTATGCCCATTCCCATAGTCCTTCATATCGTTTTTCGTATTATTGACTTTTCCCATGGCCTGTACACCCTTTGTTATGTTAAATGTCCTCACAGTATCTCTCTTACCCTTATCAATATTAGTGCTACTATGTGTACTATTATTATCACTAGCATTATCATTGTTCCTATTATATGTATTATTCTAATCCATTGTCACTGCTATTATTATTATTATTACTAACATTATATTTATTATTGTTATAATTACCATTATCCTTACCATTATCATTATTATTATTAAGTTTTTGTATGGATCCGTCCTTATTCCTCAGCTTTATAAAGATATTTTACTTGTATAAAAATTTAGCCGTACTCCATCCTTATTTTTTACAGATTTCGATAAAGTGTTTTGTTATTTCGGAAATTTTAGCAGATTTTTATTAACAAAATAGATAACATTTTTGATATCATTATACTATGATGTTCTATGGAGCTACGTTTTTTATTTGGCAATACGAATTCTTCAGAAATTTTTTCGAGTGTTTGACATTTGAAAAAACTGATTTTTATCAGTCAAAAAAATTGAATAAAATTTTGGAAAAACTTATCAGATACGACTAAACAAAAATTTGACTTTACACAGCTTTATATATTAAATTTATTTGTTTAGGCAAATTTATTCTTTTATTTATAAATTAAACATTAAAAATATTAATATTAATATACCTAATAAAATGATTAGAAAACAAGTCAGAAACCAGTGTTGATGATGACTCTATTGTAAATATTATAAATAATATAAATATTATACCTATTATAAAATTTTCTTATTTGTCTATTGGTGGGTTTCTGGGTGTTGATATTTTGAAACTATATACAAAACCCCATACAAATATTTTCGTTACCACTCGGCAGGCGTTGCTAAGCAACGTTGGAACTGTGTTCAAGTGGGTGGATCATCCGCAAAAGGTGAGCGCTATTACTTATGCTATAATTGACTGAACGATCCATGGGTCCAACCAGCTACCGATAGAATCCCATTTTCCCCTTATTTCCTTCAAATGTTAATTTATACAGCTATATCATTCATTGTTATGCCCATTCCCATAGTCCTTCATATCGTTGTTCGTATTATTGACTTTTCCCATGGCCTGTACACCCTTTGTTATGTTAAATGTCCTCACAGTATCTCTCTTACCCTTATCAATATTAGTGCTACTATGTGTACTATTATTATCACTAGCATTATCATTGTTCCTATTATATGTATTATTCTAATCCATTGTCACTGCTATTATTATTATTATTACTAACATTATATTTATTATTGTTATAATTACCATTATCCTTACCATTATCATTATTATTATTAAGTTTTTGTATGGATCCGTCCTTATTCCTCAGCTTTATAAAGATATTTTACTTGTATAAAAATTTAGCCGTACTCCATCCTTATTTTTACAGATTTCGATAAAGTGTTTTTGTTATTTCGGAAATTTTTAGCAGCTTTCCGCCCTTATTTTACGGTTTTATCAGAATATTTTACCTACAATTGAGACGCATTCCACTTTTACTTTACTATTTTCGATAAGTATTTTAATTAATTCGGAAAATTTGAGCAGCGTTCCGCCCTTATTTTACAATTTATGATAAAAGTTTCAATCATTTCCGAAAATTTGCGCAGCGTTCCTCCCATATTTTCAGTCTCAACTCAAATTAATTTGTTTAGTTCTTACATATTATTGGTGGGTTACAGGGTTTCATTGTTTGTTTGAACTAACCGGTGGTTGCCCCGTAACGCCATACAAAATGATGCTAATCGCCACTTGGAACCCGTTGCTAAGCAACGTTGGTAATGTGTTCAAGTGGTGGATTGCCCGCAAAAATTGAGTACCATGTGCTAATACTATAGTTGCTCGGACAACTCTCGGGTTCACGAGCTGTCGATAGAAGACCTATGCTCGCTTTGCTCTGTCCCTCATGATCATTCGAGATTAGGTTCTTATCTGCCTGCGGAGAGATGAAATTAAGGTTGAGTAACCTGATGCGAATGTTTGGCATATAAATATATCAACGGAACAAATTGATTAAGAACACGACTACTCTATTTATTTAGCAACGCGCGCAATGTTTACAGGTTAATGATTCTAAAGCTGGATTGCTCGACGTCAGGCCCGTTCCTTACGTCCCGGCCGACGATTATTTGCTGGAAAGGTGGATTGTTTCACTGGTTGGGTGTTCTTCTGCGACATCTGGGTTGGGGCGAAGACGAGCGGATATGTTACCGCTTCCCCCTCCCGGCAGACTGCTAAGGCGACTTCGAGTCCCCGAATTTGCGTGCGCAGGCTCTGGTTGAGCTGCCGCTCCTCTGTCCAGCCTTTCTGTGCTGCAGTCAGGCGGTGGTACAATGCTTTCACCTTTCCCGGTTCCTTCCAAGTTGCTTTAATCTGTTGCATTTCGCGGGTTAATTGAAGAATCTAGGCGAGTAATCCCGCGTTTGACTGTCTTGCATGGTCCAGTTCAGATTGTAAGATTTGTAAGGAAGACATTACTACAATCAAATAGATTATTTTAATTTACTATTGATTAAGTCAGATAATCATTTATCTCATTAAACGAAATCATGAATAATTCTAGCTATAAGAAGAAATAACATGTAAAGTTCTAATATTTTAAATCAGTTACTACATAAAGTCTGTCATTGTTAGTTCATTCGTCAGGGCAATATCTCTTCAGGCTTCGTTTGAGACCCTCCACGGTATAGGGTCTTCTGGTGTCTCGAACTGGGGAAGGTGGATAGGCGACTGCAATCCGCCCGGCAAGGATGTCTTCCACCACGTTCGCAAGATACATCCTTGCCTTAACCACTTGTAAATCTACCTGCTCCTGCACCCTTTCCCATTGGGTGAGGAGGTCCTGTGCGTGCAGGTAGGTCTCCGCAGCTGGATATTGCCGTTCCGAGAGACATGGTCGTTGCAACTGGTCGGGTATTCTCATGGTCGGCGGGACTCCTGTCTGTTCCTGTTTGGCGGTCTCTCGACGGGTAGTTCGTTTGGGCGACATGTCTAAACATTACTGCTAATAGGTTCGATTGATTCACCATTCTAAGTTATTAGCAAGCAACTGGTGTCTATGTTACTAGTAAAGGTGTCATACACGTGACTATTGCCTTCCTTTACGCGATGGGACATTAATAAGCAGGTTGGGTTAATTTGAGGGTCTGGTTCTTTAAGGTGCACTCCTATATAGGGGAAATATATAATAATATGATTAATCATATGGATAAGATAACCTAATGTTTAATTTATTCAATATATGCATATTAACATTAAAACTTTACATGTAGGCGGATTCTCGTGTATTGACCTAAGAGAATTTGTACATTGATTTAAAGTTTGTTTACCAACTCCATGTACGGTCAATTCGAACTTTAAGATCTAGACCGGATGTTGATCCGAGATAACTTAGTCGTGCGTGGGTGTATCCTGGTGGGCGAACGACTTCCGGCGGATCTTACCACTACAACTTAAGCGGTTGACTAAAGGTGATTTACATTGTTTACATCCGGTGATTGTATTATTCGTGTCGTATTTTCAGAATTACCGGTCAACTGTTTCGCCTACACTCGATTATCTCAATTCGGGTAAGTTATTTCGTTGATTAGTTTGAATGTACTTTACTAGCAAATTTTAGGAAAACTTCTACGCTTACCGAGGTTTCCAAGTAGATGCGATACCCTTCTGTTGGAATAATTTCGCTATGTGGAATTTCATTTGTTCAATGATGTGATATTAATACAGATTCACTCTTATCTTAAACTTGGGTTTTTCCAATTCTATTAATTTACTTTACTTAATAATTCGTTCACTTTATCTTTAGTCAGTTTGCTGTAATTACCGAATTAAAGAAAACCTTTTTCAAATCTGTGAATTTATTTTAGTTCTAACTAAGGGGTCGTGTTATTGGTAATGTATTCTGTTGTCCATTATTTAACTTGCTAATAGTTTCCCTGAGGCTAGCTGGATCAACTATTACTTTAATCCGCGAAGTTATTTTAATATTAATTAAATCCGTGAATTCAGTTGTACTTTAACTTACATCGTAAATTACTTGATTTCTACCAAAAAAACTGTCTTACGGTTATTCAATTCATCTCTAATTTTAATCTATGAATTACTTTAATCCACTAATCATAGTTCGTTAAGGAACTTATTTTATTTATTCTTGTTCAATACTTTACTTTACCAAAAAAACTAGGTTATCTTGGTTTTACTCCATAGCTGCTTGAACTAATTTAATCATTTTAATTGTTACCAATAAATTGATTTAATTTAATCAACGATATTTTTATCTTTGTTCATTTTATTTTTAATCAATGATTTAATCTAAACGCTTGATTTTTCTCAATCACCTCTTCAATTTTATCAGTGAATTACGTGTCGTTACATTTATTTTAGTCAACAAGTTAACTAAGGGATCCCCTACTATTATTCGAGAATTACTTTACTTTTAATCGATACATTTCATTATCTGAAATCAATGAATTCGACCCGTAATTGCTTACATTTTTCTCGGTGGTTTCAATACGTTACTCGTCCCTACCAAGGATTAGATTGATTTTATCGAAGCAACTTCTAATAGTTTAATTGATGAAATTATTTGCCATTGCCCTAATTTTAATCAATAGTTTACGATCATCTAAATTATGAATTATCTTTACCCAATCTTTACTTTAATTTTAAGCCATAAAACACTTTACTTTTACAATCAATGGTTACTTGAATTTTTATCAATAATCGCAATTTAATCGAATTCAATGATTTCCAATAAATTTTATCAATTTCAAAATATTAATCCAAAATAGTTATAATGTTGAGGTCTGTAAATTAAAATTAAAAATTAAAATAAAATTTAGGATAATAATTCAAATGGAAAGTAAGCGAAGAAAAAAGGCAAATAAAAGCGGGATCGTGCACAGAATTAATAGTAAAGGAAAGTGCGATGGAAACAGTATTAGAAAATGCAAAAAGCAATTACGAAAGGCGAGAATCCGGAAATCCGAGAAAAATCAATAAATGGAAAAATCATCGAAATCGAATGGGAAAAACGGGACAGTTATAGATTAGCTAACGGTCAACAAGATGACGGTTAGGGATTTATCAGAAAAGGGTTAGAAAGGGTTGAAAAACATTCAAATGTATGAAAACAGAAAACTTTAATTAATTAATTAATTGGCTAATGGAAAACCCGAGATAATGGGAAACCCGAGCCAATGGAGAACCCGAGAGATGAAGGAAACCCGAGCTGGGTAAACAAGAAGAAAGGCAAACAAAAGGAAGATTTGGGCCCATTAGCTTGACACAATGATTAATGGGAAAAGAGTAAGGAGAAGATAGCGCGCGTAGGAAGACCGGTAGGGCCATTAATTATCGGGATTCGTTGGACCATTATGGATGACAGCCGAAGCAAACACGTAGGAGAAAATGTCAAACGAAAGATTGGCTCGGCAATAACCATTTGTCATCCTGATTTCGAGGAGTATATAAGCAAAGGGAAAATCAGAGAAAATCGGCATTCTGCCTCAGCTAGGGTTCGAAGAATCAGACTGTAGGAAAAGTGGTAAACGAATTAGGGAAGTAGGGAAAAGAAGAAATAGAATTAAGAATACGGAAAGGCGAAAAGGGATCAAACCAAACAGAAACCGAGGAAAACGAGAGTCAACAGAACTAAAGGATCAAAAGGTGAATATTGTTTGTTTGCAAAGCATCAACGCCGAGCAGAGAATCGTATAAACTTTGATTGGTCATTGTAGCGTGATAATAAATTGTGAACCTGTTGTTTCAATATACGTTGGGTCGTTCATTGTTTTGATTTAAAGAACACTAGGAGTCAGAGAGAACCGACTTGAAATAATCCAAAACCCAACATATATTCTGGTGAGCCCGACGTGATTGAAAGTCGGAGGGAAATTATTGGAAGCTAGTGAAAAAGGAATTATAAAAAGAATTAGTACTGACGTGAGTGAAAGTCGGCTTAGAAGTTTGAAAATAGTGTTAACGAGATTATAAAAGGTTATTATTGGGAGATTTAAAAGAAGTTGAAAAGTAATTTTAAATTATTGTTTAACGCTTGAAGTTTAGCTCAAAGTGAACCGATACAACCTCAGAAGTCAGAAACAAGTCCAAATGGCAAATGATAATGCTGTTATGCCTCTCAATAGAGAGATGATTGATTTCGCAAGTTGTCAGAAATTACCCGTCAATCAATATGGGGGAGACCCTGTTGAATTTGCAGATTTCATGGGAGATTATTATATGTACGCCTCAGCATATGGATGGACACAAGCCATTATGGTTCAGAGATTCCCACTCTATCTGAAGGGTGCGGCAAGAGAAGCCTGGCAGCAAGTCGACAAACGAAATGTTGGCAATGATTGGACAAAATTGAAGGATGCAATGGCACTGAAACTGGTTGGTGGAGATATCAAAAGAATCATGCGACAGAAATTTTATAATCGAGTTCAAGGTCCAGATGATTCGGTCAGTGAGTTTGCTTATCATCTGACCACTTTAGCAGATAAAGCCTTCGAAGTCAAACCCGATCAAGTAGATATAGCCAAGCAGGTTAAAGAGCTGTTAGAAGATCAGTTTATAACCGGAGTCCACTCCGAAATCAAAAAGGCCCTATGTTATGTGGATTTTTCCAATTTCGATGAGCTCGTGAAGAAAGCCATGAAGATAGAGCTGAATTTAAAAAGTGCAAAAAGATCAGATGCTTTTGGAGTTAATGTGGAGAGACGTGAGCGGTCAATTACGCCTGTGAGAGCACCATGGGATGAAAAGAAAATAAATCAAATCAGTAGTCCAATTTTAAGACCAAATACAAGATTTCAAGCCGGTAGATCAGCGATGAGTGTACAATCAAATGGACAGGTAAATAATCCTCAATGCGAACATTGCAAAAAGTCTGGACACTACTCAAATCAATGTTGGTTCAAATATGGGAAAAATCCCAGCCCTAACAAGAGATTCACAGAAAACAAAAGGATCAGCAGTGATGTCGAATGCTATCGATGCGGAAAGAAAGGGCATATTAGCAGAAACTGTTTTACCAGATCAAGATCATCGTCAGCGTCACCTTCACCACAAAGGGACAAAGTGAATACAAATGGACAGATACAATGTCATTCGTGCAAGGGATACGGCCACATGGCGCGATCATGCCCAAGGAACTCAGAGAGATTCAGCAGACCTATTTTAAAGAAATCAATCAGATTCCAAGAAGATATGCCAAACACCAGTAACATGACATATGCTCAGAGAGAGGAATTTCAAGACAAAATGGAAAAGGAATTTCGAGAAATGCGACAGAAGCTGAACAAACTAGTGGCTAAATTCGAATCAGATGAAGAAACTGAATCTCATATGATAATTGGAACCGTGTCAGAAGGTGAGGGAAAACCTGCCCCGAAAGTGCGAAAGATTCGCATCAGATGAGAATCCGACTGCACTGTTAGCCCGAGTTGAAAAATTGCTTGAGAAAATGGAAACTGACAACTCCCAGTTGAAACGATGGATCGCAGAACTCAGTGTGATGTCACTAACCCAAAGCGAACTAAAGAGAGCCATAAATTTATGTGCAAAGTTATTCAAAGGAAACAGAGATGATGAGATACTTAAGCAAATGCAAAAGTTTGGCAAGGCTTTGCGGTCAACAAGGATTTAGATGATATCATAGTGGAAACGACGGGACTTGATAATGTGAAGTGCCAATTCCGTGTAAAGGCCTACGGACAAATCAAAGACCTAAAGGAGCGAATACTGCGTCAATACAGTGGATGGCAAGTGCAACTAAAATTTGAGAATCGATGTCTGGAAGACGAGGAGTACTTAGTAGATTGCGGTCTGATACCAGGCTGGAAAAATAAAGTAAAAGTTGTTAATGCTGTTAATACTTTGAATTCAGACAGACAAAATTGGGAAAAGATTCTAGCAGATTTACAGGATACCCTGTATGCAGGGAATAGAGATAAAATTAATGCGAGTATCGACTTCATAATGAGCATCGAAATGGATCGAGACATGAAAGAAGGGTTGTTTGAATGCATCGTACCGTATACGAATAAACCGACGAGTTATCAGGCAAAGTTAAAAGAGGTAATTCGAAAACTAGGACATGATTATGAGGCGGCAGACGATAGTGCGAAGTCTTTGATAATAGCGTTAAATATTGCGGATCAAAGGATTGAATATTATCAGGAACATTGGAGTGTAAAAGCAAAGAAAATACGACAAAAAGCAGCGGAGATATTAGGTAATGACGGAATTATCGTGTTGACGTTCAAAGGACGAGAATTGGATGATGACGAATATTTGTTAAACTACGGATGTAACCCAAATTGTATTAATAGTGTGTACGCAACAAAACAAAGTGGTGAAATGGAAGAAGATGCAGTAATAGTACCGTTTTGGCCTCTGTATGAGGAAGTGGACAATGATAATGTAGAGATTAAAACTGAAGTTGTAGATGACCCAGGAGAAATTGATCAAGAAATTAATGAATTGCAGAGATTAGAAACAATGGAAAATGAGGAAATGAGATCAGAAAATGAAGTTACAAGGGATGTTGAGGAAAGGAGCACCGATAATAGGATACTACGAGCATAGATGAGATGAAAAGTGAAGAGAACTTTGTTGAGACGAAAAATGACATTGCGATATGTGGGATAAAACAGAATGATGCGGAAATTGAATCTTTGAGTTTAGAGGAATCAAGCGAAACTGAGCGTTTAGATGAATCAAGCGAAACTGAGCGAATATTAAAAAGTTTAGTAACGGAATTGTATTTGTTAGATGAAACTGAAACAGAAGATGATATTTCGGAGGGGGAGAAAAGAGTTGTAAAAAGATTGGCAACGGAATTAAAGAGGAGATTACCGTCGATAATTAAAAGAAATTATGAAGAAAAGGAATTTTGTGAGGAAGCAGTAATTGAGGACTTAACACGAACTGAGTTAGATCGAGATGTAATATTGACAGTGCTAGCCTATATAATATTGGAGATTGGTACTTATAGTTATTTGGAAAGTGACAATTCAAAATCATTGATAAAGAAAGCTACTGAAATGACGAATAAATATTTGATGAAGTGGATCGCAAACAATGGCGGATGGAAGAGTTAATACAAAAGGCTGAGAGCCCAAAAACAGAGACAGTGAGGAAAAAGGGAAAACTTGCATTTCCATGGTTGATGATTTCTATTATTATGTTATTGGGAATAATAAATACGACGAATTCATTGGTGGCATATGACTGCTCCCAAACCGAAATGGGAAGAGTATACTCGTTGGTAAACGTAGCAGAGTGTTCGGATGCATATCCAGTAAAATTTAAAGTGACAAATCCAGTAAAATATCATGTATATCAAGAATCGGGGTTTCGAAGATCAAAGGTGAGAGAGTGTACAGTGAAACGAACTACTTTTGTATTTTATTGTGGAAAATGGAGCCACTCCTCGATGGTGAAAATGCAATCGATACCTAGACCGATAGAAATAATTCCGGAGAATTGTTTGGCAGCCTTTCAAACAGGACAGTTGAAAATTAATGCAGATATCAAACTACAAGCAAAGCTTAACCACAAAATCCGTGAGACTGTAACCGTGCGAGGATAATAAAGTCGAATGGTGATTGCCAAGGAGAGCCATACAAAGTAGACGATGCTATAATTGACAAAGCCGTGGTTGTAGAAGAGTACATGTCAGAATTAAGAGAATTTGATGGATCATTTGATGATGATACTGGTAAACTACAAACACATCCATTCTGCAACATGAAACAATCTAGCTGTCAGACAGGAGAATCAATTTTGGTGTACGATGTCGATACCAAAAGTGCAATTTAGTGCAATTGAAGTCAATGAGTTTTAAAGAAATAACGGGAGAACAGATCAGGGAAAAGCCCGAGAAAATAAGAATGGATCCAGCAACGAGTACAACAACAAGAATCACACCTCTACGGATGAAAGATACTCCAACAGTGTTAATGTCAACCTCAAAGGAAGACGGGATGCGATTCCTGAGAAAAGAAACTAAAACAAAGTGTGGACAAAATGTCTATGAGACAAATTATAAAGGTATATATGTATCTCAGAAAATGATTATAGAGGCCCAAGCAAACATACATGCCGGAGATATCAAGTTGACAAATTACTTTAATAACAAAATAGATTATTTATTTCACTTTGGTCAAAATACTGTTGAAAATGTGTACCGAGAAGTTATTATAAATGATTGCAATCTCAACAAAGAAATACTCCGAAATCGGATGGCAATGGCTATAACCAATCCTAATTTGGTAGCACCAATGTTAATTGCAGAAAATGGGGTGTTTGCCAGAATTTTCGGTGAAGCACTATATAGCTATAAATGTAAAGCGGTACCAGTTAAACTGACAAAGTATGACCAATGCACCAACGAGTTACCAGTGAATTTAAATGGAAAGTTGCGATTTATGGAGCCTGTAACACGAATCTTACTGGAAGAGGACGTGAAACCGAAAGTATTACAGTGTAATAGATTGTTGGCACCACTATACAGACTAACACCAGAATCTTGGATTGCATTACCAGATCATCGAGAAGTAAAGACACCGGAAAACTTAGAATTGACAGAATTACAATATCTGGTAAATTTTACGTCATTAGAGAAATTATCGCAAAGTGGAATTTACTCGAACGAAGACATTGAGGAAGCCCGCAGAAACTTGTTATTTCCATCAAAGAAAGAAAGAGTAATAATGGAGATGGTAGATACAATTCTCCCAAGCGGAAGTGGGAAGGTAAATTACGAGTATTTGTTAACTCCAGATCATTACAAGAAAGCGACGTATAATACAATGAAAAAGATCTGGGGAAAGTTTATGTTCATTGGACAAGCGTGTGCCGGATTGATTGGAATTTATGTAATATGTGTTGTAATCAAAGTAATAATATCGCAGGCCCTATCAACACACAGATTATACGCGATCACAGGTTGGTCGTGGAAATTAGTAATTGGTTGCATACCATTATTGGCTAGATTCTTCATTACTCATCATCAATATCAGGAGTTGGAGATACTCAAAGCGCGAATATTAAAGAAGAAAAAGGTGAGCTACGCTAGTACAACCCCTTCAAGGGACGAGAATAATGACAATGACAACGAGGGTGATAGTGCACCGTTATATGTTGACAATCAAAAACTAAGTGGAATGAATGAAGAAGCGTTGAGAACCTATCAAATCTTAAAAGAGCCACTGTTAAATGCGAGTAGCGTAGACACGTTTACAAAATTGTGTATACCAAAATCATTTATGCAACCAGCACCAGTATATCCAGTTGATCGATTACGAGAGATGAAACCAGTAGAAAATATCGCATTACAATGTGAAGGAATGGTAGGAGAGAGAATCGAGCCTTCTAGCGCAGAGATCGAGAGAAAGAATGTTAGGCTTACCATGCAACTACTCAATGATGACATTAACAAAAAGAGGAAAGCAACCTCGAATATTTATACAAATGAACAAACATAAAGTAGAAGCTTTGGTTGATTCGGGATCTAGTCACACAATAATATCGGAAAATGTATTAAACGTGAAGGAGAAAATGCAAATAAAGCCTACCGACGAAATAGTGAGGTCATTATCAAAAAATGAATTAAACATAATTGGACAACTTGACGTCATATTCCATATTGGAGACCGAATAATAGCGCACAATGCGCTCATAATGAAGGGAAGCCCAGTACGATGTCTGATCGGTATGGATATATTAGAGCAGCTGGACGGAGTCTCACTTGATTTAAAGACAGGTAATTTGATAGCAGGAGAAACAGGAAAAATAATTCACAGGGCAGGTGAAGTGTTTGTGAATCAGACATTGACAATACCACCACAATCGGAGATGGTATATTGTGCAAATACCATGAGTGTGGATAATGGTGATTTTATATTCGAACCAAATCAAACGCTAGTCGAAAAATATGATTTACCGATATGTGACGAAGTTGTTAAAGTGGAAAATCAGATAGTACCAGTCCATATAACGAATAGCAGTAAGAAACAGGTTCAGCTACACCCAAAAACAAAATTGGGAAAATTATCGAAAATGTCTGTTGAAACAAATTGTAAAATACCAAGAAACGTCAAGGTGTACAAGGAGCCTGAAGTGGTAAGCAATGATTTAAATGAGATGCAGAAAAAGGAATTCACAAAACTGCTGAGAAAATACCGAGATATCTTTGCCAAACACGAATATGATTTAGGTCTAACCAATGTAATTGAGCATGAAATACCGTTATTAGACGAAACTCCAATAAAAATAAAGCCATACAGAATCCCCTACGTTCATCAAGATGAAAGTGATAGACAGATTACAGCAATGAAGGAATTTGGAATAATTCGAGATAGTGCGTCACCATTCTCCTCATCAATAGTGATAGTTAAGAAAAAAGATGGAGACTTACGATTTTGCGTAGATTATCGGAAGCTAAATCAAGTTACGAGGAAAGACACTTATCCAATTCCAGTACCCCAAGAAATGTTCGATCAAATGGGAGAGGCACGATATTTCACAGTTATTGATTTAAACAAAGGGTACAATCAATTTAGGGTAAAAGAGGAAGATAGAGGAAAGACGGCGTTCTCGGATGGCAAAGGACTATATGAGTTCAATGTGTTACCATTTGGATTAACAGGAGCCCCAGCTACATTCCAACGAGGAATGAATTATGTGTTACGAGGTATTCGACATGCATTGGTATATATCGACGATATAATAATATTTTCAAATGATTTCGAAGAACACTTGAAAGATGTAGAAACTGTATTTAAACGGCTCAAAAGTGCAAAATTAAAAATCAAACCATCGAAATGTGAATGGGGCAAAGCAGAAGTGATTTATGTAGGACATATAATATCACGGCGAGGGTTACAAACTAATCCAGATAACATCAAAAAAGTGGAAGAGTACCCAGTACCAAAAGATGCCGATGAGGTTAGACAATTTTTAGGTTTGGCGAGCTATTACAGAAAATTTATAAAAGATTTCTCTCACATCGCACAACCATTGAATACGTTACTAAAGAAAAACAATAAATTTATTTGGGGACAAATGCAACAAAACGCTTTCAATACATTAAAAGAGAAATTAGTAACAACTCCTATATTAAGATGTCCAGATTTTACAAAACAATTTATCTTGATGACGGATGCAAGCAACGTTGCATTGGGTGCGGTGTTAGGACAAAAATTTGAAGGCGAAAAGGACCACGTAATAGCCTATGCAAGCCGATCACTGAGGCCTCACGAGAAAAACTACTCAACGATTGAAAAGGAAACGTTAGCGTTAGTGTATGGAATTACTACTTTTAGACAATATTTATTGGGCAGAAAATTTACTGTTTATACAGATCATAATCCATTACAGTGGTTAATGAAACACAGAGATTCAGCCAGTAAATTAATACGATGGTCGATTGCCCTCCAAGAATACGACTTTGAGATTAAATATCGGACAGGTAAAGCTAACGCGAACGCAGATGCAATGTCAAGAATCCCAGAAAATAATAGTGAGGGGACACCTGAAAAAGTGGAAGGTACTATATTCGCTGCAATCAAAGCTGTTAATAATATGTCTGAACTTCAAAATGATCAGGAAAACGATAGTGAATTAAAACAATTTATGGAACAAGCGGTCAAAATAAGAAAAGAACAAGACTGGAAACGACTTACAGATGCAAACAGCAAATATGTAATTCATAATGGAATACTTAAATTTTGGAAAAATGGGGAAGCATTAATTATTATACCAGCCAAGCACAGAGACGCATTACTGATGCAGTATCATGATGGAGCGTTGGGAGGTCATTTGTCAACGCGCAAGACGCTATCGAGATTAAAATTGAAATACTTTTGGCCAACAATGGAACAAGACGTGAAAAATTGGTGTAACAGTTGCAAAGTATGCATCACCCGCAGAAATACTGGTAAAAAGATTAAAGTACCATTAAAACCGATGCCAGTACCCGCAGCACCAATGGAGATGACGGCAATGGATATTCTGGGACCATTACCGGAAACAACAAAAGGAAACAAATACATTGTTGTTTTTTGTGACTATTTTACCAAATGGCCAGAAGCATACGCTATTCCAAACCAAAAAGCAGACACGATTGCTAGAATATTTGTGGAAAACATAATATTTCGCTATGGTACTCCAAAGAAATTGTTAACTGATCAAGGAAAGAACTTTCAAAGCGAAATGTTCAAATCAATCACAGACCTATTTGGAATTTGGAAATTGAATACGTCACCATATCATCCACAAACTGATGGATTAGTGGAACGATTTAATGGGACACTGATAAATATGATCTCGTCATATGTGAATCGAAAACAGAAAGATTGGGACGACTTCATAAAGCCGTGTCTATTTGCCTACAGAAATGCAGTAAATCAAAGTACAGGAGAGACCCCTTTTTACTTGATGTATTTAAGGAAAAATAATATGCCGATTGATCTCAAATTCCAACCACCAATTTCTCAATATATGGAGATACCCGATTATAAAGCATTGATGCAAGAAAAAATGCAGTCAGTATGGACTAAAGCCGGTTTGACAATAAAGCATAACCAAGAGAAATATAAAGAAACCTACGATAAAAAACACATGCGCATGGCATAAAGATTGGAGATCTAGTGTATCTGAACAGGCCGGAACCTCTCAAAGGTTTATCGCCTAAATTGCAAAGACCATTTAAAGGACCCTACAAAGTGTGCGACACCACCGAAACCAATTTGAAGTTATTACCATTCAGGAGTAAAAAGGCTAACCCGATGATTGTGCATGCAAATCGATGTAAACTAGTGCCAGAGGAAGATGAATCTAGATACCCCTTAAGGTCCAAGCAGAATAAAGTAACGGGTCAAACAAAATTGAAACAGAAATTCACGAAAAATCCAACACCAGTCAGCTACCTCAATAAGATATTATATGTAGCAATAATGCTGATGTTAGTAACAGTTGCGAGCGGCAAAAAGATTGACTTACCATATGCGGTAAGCAAAATCCGAGGAATGGAGAAAATACATATATATTCCACTCTAACAAATATAGTATGGAACTGTAAATGCGAGATCGCAGACCAAATAGAAATTATTGATTTACTAGACAATACGGCACCAGTGGTAGAACTGAATTATGATAAAGATATATTTGCGGTACGAAAGTTAAAGCCAAATTTCAAATACCAATGGCTGTTGAGACAGAACATGTCAAAGTGGTACACGCAAATTCCGATAGAAGTGCACACAAAAGAGATGCGAAACTTGATCGAAATAGAACCAGAGATAAATGGAATCAATTTATATTGGAAGCCAGTGGACTTGGTGAAAGTGCGAATCACATTTCAAGGGTTAAATGTCGACACCCTTAACTCGCGAAAATCAGTTATCCGCTACGAGAAATTGAAAATGAATCAAAATTATTCAGTTAATGCAAACTACTACGAGAACATATGCCTCGAAAATGGAACGGTAGTGAGAAACCAATGGTCACGATTTAAGAGTGAGACCCAGTCTATCTATCTCAGAGACGAGTCAAATCGTATAACCCTGAGTGTTGGAAATGGACCGGTAACGATATATAGAAAATCAGGAAATGATGAAAGAGTTGTTATTATCTACAAACAAAAAACCCTGACTATTTTAGATGCCGGTAATCATTTTTTTACACTTTACACTTCTGATTTAGAGACGGCATGGGAATTAACAGTCAAATATCAGCGATGGATAACCGAACCAGGCGGATGGCAAACAGTTTTCGTGGAAGTCAAGACAATCAATGAATCGAAACGAAAATCAGATACAACCACATCACCTTTCCAACTACCGACCCAAGAGACGACAAAACCTAACTCAAATAAACTAATGATGATAAATTCGGATTTGACAGTCAACTATTGTGAATATCTCATTTACATTTTAATAACAGGTTTTCTCATCTTATCAATAACATTCATAATCATCACCATTTTGATATGTGTAAAGGAGAGACAACTAACTATCCTTCAACCACCATCATATTCATATTATGAGACAAGACTATAAATTGTGATCTGCATGAATAGAGTATAAAAATATATTACATTTATATTAACAATGTGCATGTTTTATAAGTACCATAGGATGAACGGTGTAATTTGTTTGAGATTCGAAGCGAGGTGTTGATGCTTTGCGAATAGAGAGTGATACAAAAAAAAAAAAATTACTATCATTTAATTTCAGAGAATGCAAGAAGCCTCGGAGATGTCATGCAAAGAGTGTAAAACAAGTACGCAAGAACTAAAGCAAAAGTTTCGTAGCATGCAGGGCAGAATCACAGATTTGGAGGAAGAAAACTTCCGTCTGAAAAGGCGGTTGGACCGTTTGGAAATCTTATTGTTTCAACACGAGGCCGATTTCGCGATGTTTCGAATGAGAGTAGAAGAAATAGAGGAATCGGAAGACGATGGTGAGATAAATCAATTAGACTAAAAAAATAAATTATTTAAACGGACCCAGTTAGTGTTTTTTCGTCCTCGAGAAAAAAAAAATAATAGTAAATAAATATAAGTAAATTAACAAATAATCAAATAAATAAACAAATTGATATAAATAAATAATTAAAAAAAAAAGTGATAAATTAAATAAATGAATAATAGATAAAAATGAACAAAAGCAAATAGAATAACTCAAATAAATGTTGCAAATAATGAAATGATACCTTAAATGAACATTAAAAATAAATAATATTAAAAGGCTGAGTAGTAATGAATGAATTAGCATAACTATATAACAATGGGTAACCTACTGGGGCGAGAGAACAAAATTATAAATAAGTAAGGAATAATTTCACATTAGTAGTAACAAAGACTAATCGCGAAGAGGGACACAATTACCCCATACTTTCTAGCATAAATTAAAAACAAAGGTATGCTGAACATTTATTCAAAGTTTATTCGTCATCAGAGTCCAACAGAACGGGACTTTGGATGCCACAGTCCCATTCCCTGCGTACATTGCAAGGCGGGCGTCTTTCAAACCTACTGCCTGTATCCACACAGGCAAAGGTACGTTTCAATCCCTTTCGGCGCGGTGGCAAAGGGACCCTGAAAAAGAAATTAAAAAAACCTGGTAGTATGGCAGTCAAATAACCATTGCATAACATCGAGATGCTCAAACTTGGGTTCTGGGACAGCCTAAAATAGTGAGGGTTGAAAAGAAAAATGAAATAAATATTGTGTAAAACTCCGTACCATCGCGCCCTCGACAAATAATTAGTGCAGGGAAGTAATTGATTGTAAGAATTACGTAATAAATTAATACGTAATAAATACGGCTAAAATTGTCAGAAAAATACGAGTAGCTGTTTGCTTTTAGTATAAATACAAAATCAGAAAATCAAAAATATATGACCCAACACATGAGTGTGGTATAGGTAGTTGCATAAACAATAGTATAAATACAAAATCAGAAAATCAAAAATATATGACCCAACACATGAGTGTGGTATAGGTAGTTGCATAAACAAATTAACGAACTAAAATTAAACAGTAAATAAGTTAATTTAATAAGCATCAATAAGTTAATTTAATAAGCAACACGAGCACTTGCAATCACCGGGGTTTGGCTACCCTGGACAGCGATTGCAAGTGTTCGGTTACTATGAGGGTAGTTGAGGACAGCATGGTAAAAAGAATCACAAAAACAAAAAAAAAATAATAACAAAAGACAAGTAATCACTTACGTCCATAGTAATTGAGGGATGGCGTTACTAAAATTCAAAAAAAAAAAATATGAAAAGAAAAATAAAATATAAAATGCTTACTTCAAGATTGGCAAGACAAAACTAACGAAAAGTGGTAAAGCAGACACTTATATAGAACGCTTATCAGCACAGGCTACGTTGACAAACCAAAGGGTAATTAATTAGAAAGCTTATCAGCACGGGCTACGTTAAGAAACCACAGGGTAATTAATTATAGAGCCTATCAGTATCGGCTACGTCAAAAACCGCAGGATAAGAAAAAAATTCATTCGGAATGTTAATGTTCATCGCAGATACCTTATCAGGCTGAGTAAACAAAGTGATATCATGAGTCGGTCGGCACCATTTTTCAGTCGAAAAAAAAAAAAAGTTTAAAACATAAAAAACACACAAAGTTTCATGTGTGTTGAAAAAAACATCACAGGAATTATAGTTTTTATATAGACAATAGACTTTTGAGATTAAAAAACCAATGATACATACAAACACAATACATAGTAAAAAAGACAGGTAAACTTGCGATGAAATATTTATTATCATTTTTAGCATTTAATTATAATAAAATTTAATAAACGGATGTTTTAAACAAATAAATCATAACATAAGTCCTTGCTGCAGTATATTTATTAATTAAAAATTTTATGCAAAGACTTAGCATATGATTTGTTTAATAAATCATAAATTTTTAATTGATATATCATTATGTCTTACTTTAAATAATATATTTCGATATTTAAATAAATCCAATCAAATTTTACTTTCCATATATTCCAAGACTTCAAATGCTAATGATGATTGATGTTGACAGGAAGAAGCTTCGATGTTGATATATTTATAAGATCAAAATACAAACTTTTAAAGGTCAAAGTTTAAATAAATTATCTGAAATTAAAAAAAATAAAAAAAAAAAAAAAAATATTAAAATTTATGAAATAAAAAGATTCACAATTTGTGGATTTACCGTCACAGACACACAAAAATCCGAAAAAAAAAAAATTACCCCAGTAAAATAAAATTATTCGAATACATTTTTATTCAATATTTTCTGAATGAAACAAATTAAAACTACTTATGTACCAGTTCTTACTTCGTCTAATAAAATATTGTAGGTAGTTTAATACATTTAAGAATAACTTTACCAACTACTGTAGGTTCTAGATCAATGAAAGCCGCGCGTGGGACGTGCTTCCCAGTCCCTGTTTCACTGAAGAAAGTGTTAAAAGAATCATCACCTCCTCCAACAGTTTTATCACTAGGCATCTGTCCATCTGGTTGTATACCGTGTTCCAGACAATACAACTCCCAGCAAGCATTACCCATTTGAACTCCAGCTTGACCCACATGTATGCTAATGCATTCTCTCTAGATAATATTTATTTAAAAAAAATTAATCGTATAAATTACCACCATTATTAATAATTTAAAAATTCGTTCTAACTTTAAAATAGTACAAAATGGCCACGAATCGAACAAATTTCCTTAAATAGTCTTTGCCTTTTATTACATGCCGACCTAGTTGTCAGTTATCGATGCAAAATATGATCCAATCAGGGATTTGATTTCCTACCCTGTGCATAACTCGTTTACTGCCTACCATATCAAGCTCCATGTGTTTGAACCAATTGTATTCGTTCAGTTGCGGTGCGGTCATGTCACCTTGCCTGGAGTGAGCAGTTGCTCGTATGCATGCCACTTTTCTGACAATTATCGCTAAGAAAATCTCTTCTGATATTTTTAAAATAATTCTAGCTTTCACAAGTCGGCACGAGTCACCAGCTGTTACCGCCTATCATATTTTCCGTTCAATCATTTCATATCATTTGATTTTCTTATCTCTACACTATTCGAAGTCAATTAATTTATGAAAATTCAAAATATTTAATTAATTTAAATTAATAATAAGATTAAAAAAAATATTTTTAATAAAAATAAGTTCAATAAACATTATACTAACCCCATGCCAAACCGGAAATATAAGTACTGAGTGCTTTTTCTGTCGTAAAACGGGAATTAAAATCCGACACGAACAAAGTGTTGCGAGCATCAAAATGTAAAATTAGCTTATTACTCATGGAATTGAAAAAATTATTATCCACAATTGAAATTGTGATAAAATTTGGTCAATTGATATATTATAAAATCTAAAATAAAACCTAATGATAGATTTTATCCATTGTTTTAATATGTAACTGTTGTTGACGATATTGAAATGTGAATTGCTTTACACACATACTGAGATTTGATTGGCTGATTATTTTAGTAGTTTTACAGTTGTAGGAATCTATCCGGATAGTGGGAAATAATAATAATAATAATAATAATAATAATAATATATCAAAGCATAAAATAATTATCAATTTAAACAAAATAATTGTATACATTAAAGTGTTCGGTTAATGTTTCTGCCTCGCAAACTATAATAGAATTTTATTTTTATCTAGTAATGATAAATGACCCGATAGATTTGGTGGCCTATGAAAGGAACTCGAATATTTACAGTGATTAGATAAAATTTCAGCGCAATAATTGAAATATTTAGAGTGAGGGAAAGGAAAAATTAATTGTGGGAAAGATTATCCAACAGTAGGTAAAAGTATGGCGTCTTGAACAAACGAAATCATTGTTTATTGTTTATTTTCTAATTATAATACAATCGGTTGGAAAGCAAATATTTTCACTATCTTATTGGAAATAATAGTTTGATGAATTTTTTTTCCCTACAAAATAATCTTTTGATAAAGAATAAAAAGAAATGAAAACAGTTACTTTATAATAAAAATAGTAGACAGTATAGATTTATCTTATCTTTAACTTAATTATTCTTCTTCTACGAATAATAATACTAATAATAATAATAATAATAATAATAACAATAATAATAATAATAATAATAATAATAATAATAATAATAATAATAATAGTGGTGGTGATAATAATGATAATAATAATAATAATAATAATAATAATAATAATAATAATAATAATAATAATAATAATAAAATTTGACTTAAATACATCAAATGGCATAAATGACGATTTTACTTTAAATTAAATTTTTGCTAAAAACATAATACCTGGTACATGTTTTGTAATTTTCTTGGCCAAATCCAAATTACATTAAACTAACCCAAACTTTACTCCTATCTTGATAAGAAATTCCAAAATATTCACGTCCAGTTAATTTTAAGTGATCACATGCGGCGTCAGATGACTGTTGTCCAGGGGACGCTCTCTAAATATCCAAGATGCTAGATTTTGCATTATCATCATTGTACCAAAACCCACATTTGAACCACCTCCAATTCTGCACATACTTCCACCTAGGCAATTGTCGCTTTGTCGTAAGCTCATGTAATAGTCTTTTTCGGCGGGGTGTCGGTGAGTTCGGTTGTTCCATGATATAATTGAAAATTAGAAATTTAAAAGGAATATAAAATTTAATAATATAATAAGGGTAATATTAATAATAATAACAATACATAATCACAGCAAAACATAGATTTCGAGGACGAAAAAATTTTTTAAGGGGGGAGATATGTTGAGGTCTGTAAATTAAAATTAAAAATTAAAATAAAATTTAGGATAATAATTCAAATGGAAAGTAAGCGAAGAAAAAAGGCAAATAAAAGCGGGATCGTGCACAGAATTAATAGTAAAGGAAAGTGCGATGGAAACAGTATTAGAAAATGCAAAAAGCAATTACGAAAGGCGAGAATCCGGAAATCCGAGAAAAATCAATAAATGGAAAAATCATCGAAATCGAATGGGAAAAACGGGACAGTTATAGATTAGCTAACGGTCAACAAGATGACGGTTAGGGATTTATCAGAAAAGGGTTAGAAAGGGTTGAAAAACATTCAAATGTATGAAAACAGAAAACTTTAATTAATTAATTAATTGGCTAATGGAAAACCCGAGATAATGGGAAACCCGAGCCAATGGAGAACCCGAGAGATGAAGGAAACCCGAGCTGGGTAAACAAGAAGAAAGGCAAACAAAAGGAAGATTTGGGCCCATTAGCTTGACACAATGATTAATGGGAAAAGAGTAAGGAGAAGATAGCGCGCGTAGGAAGACCGGTAGGGCCATTAATTATCGGGATTCGTTGGACCATTATGGATGACAGCCGAAGCAAACACGTAGGAGAAAATGTCAAACGAAAGATTGGCTCGGCAATAACCATTTGTCATCCTGATTTCGAGGAGTATATAAGCAAAGGGAAAATCAGAGAAAATCGGCATTCTGCCTCAGCTAGGGTTCGAAGAATCAGACTGTAGGAAAAGTGGTAAACGAATTAGGGAAGTAGGGAAAAGAAGAAATAGAATTAAGAATACGGAAAGGCGAAAAGGGATCAAACCAAACAGAAACCGAGGAAAACGAGAGTCAACAGAACTAAAGGATCAAAAGGTGAATATTGTTTGTTTGCAAAGCATCAACGCCGAGCAGAGAATCGTATAAACTTTGATTGGTCATTGTAGCGTGATAATAAATTGTGAACCTGTTGTTTCAATATACGTTGGGTCGTTCATTGTTTTGATTTAAAGAACACCAGGAGTCAGAGAGAACCGACTTGAAATAATCCAAAACCCAACAATAACAACGATTTCAGTTAATTTAATCCCCGTACCATTCCCTTAAATAGGCCTTAGACGCATATTGTGTTTATATTATATTTACTGAGTGCCCACTGGACTACTCGGCGTGATGATTTTAAGCCGTATGTAATATAAATTTAGGTCGATTTTACAGAATTGAGAAACGAGGAAGCAGCCAGAGACTTCTTCCTTATTTCTTGCTTCAGCTATAGGGATAAATATTGACGTTCCGACCGCTGCGTTGCGCACGCTGAGTCTTCACGGGTACATATCATTGGCGATTTTCCACGCACTTACATGCATCTGTACTATGTAGATTTTACTTTCTTGCGTTATGTATTGGCTGTGGGCCGGAAAAATTTCGACAGTTTAATTTAGTTTACGAAAACATATAGAACAATTTATGTATATAAATAATATTTATTAATTATGAACAAAATAACATAATTACCTATCGTTGACAATCCATAAAATATCATAAGATAACATATCATAACATAAAACAAAATACCTCTCTCCCCACGTCGACGCCGAGCAGAGCTCTACTGAGATGCAATGAACGTGACGTGGAAAGAGGGTTCCACCATAAATAATTCTCACCTAAAAAATCGAAATTGACTTGGAGATAGTTTTAAAATAATTTTCAAAGTTAGATTCGAAAATAGTTTTAGACAATTTTCAAAATGGTTAAGTTAAATGTGAAAATGGATCAGTATTTATACCTATTTTTCTCGCGTGTGGAATTTGATGCAGTAAAACAAAATTCGACCTTGTTATTTTCTAGTAAATTCTATTCGTTAATTTTATTATTTTTTTGATTTATTTTTATAATTTTTTATTTAAGATTTTTATTGAATTATTACTAATTCAAATTTTTCGATTTAAATTTCATTTTAATGAACTTTTATTAATTTTTCCAATTTCGTCGAATTTGTTGTGTTTTCTTGTTATATTTGTGTAGGTATCGTGCGAATCTTGGTGCATTTTGTTATTATTTTATATTTAATTCTCCTTTTTTTCTCGTATTTTATAGGGTTTAATTGGTGTTTCCAGGTTTATTTAAATTGCATGTTATTTTTGCGTGTGTGTTTCTGATCCATTTAAACATTTCTCAAGGCCGTTTACGTTGTGGCCCAACATTATTAAAATATTCCTTTTCATGATTTTAGTCGTTCGTTTTAATCTTTTTCTGATGGCTATTCATTTTTAACTGTTGCAACGATTTCGCAATTTTCCCGGCTACCCTTTCTTTCTCCATATGATCTATTTATGTTCACGTTGTATTTAATGAGGCCCATTGGACTACTCGGTGTTAGTGATTTTGAGCTGATTGTCGTTTAAAATTGCCGAAAAATAAATTTTACCATATAAGTTGGATAAAAGTGTTGGGTCAGCACACAAATAGCCTTGAGAATTGTTTAAATGCATCAGTAATACAGCACGAAAACCCAGCACCAAGATAACTTAAATACAATATACAACACCAACTAAACACTTTAAAATCTGAGAGAATATAAATAAATATAAAATCAAAAACATAAATTAAAAAGAAATTAATAAAAATTAAATTTAGATAACACCTATAATTTCAAGGACGAATTATAATCGCAATAAAATAACACGCAAGGTTAAAACCAAATTATAGGTATATATACTGATGTATTTTGACAAATTTTCAGTCTTATTTTTCGGAGAAAAAATTTGAGTCTGAAGTGAGTTGGTTTGCATTGCAGCTGTTAGCCGTGCATTCGGGCAATTAACACTAGCGAGTGTTTTGCCTGAAAACGATAACTTTCAGCTGCTGTACACTGACAATTGGGAGCTATGAGATTCGATGATTTGCGAATTTATTGACCAATTGATCAAATGCTCTATGATAAAGCAATGAAAGATGTTATGCTAGTTGAGATGGTAATAAGGGCGGAAGGCTGTGCAAATTTTCGGAAATGATTGAAACTTTTATCATAAATTGTAAAATAAGGGCGGAACGCTGCTCAAATTTTCCGAATTCATTAAAGTACTTCAGCGAATATTGTAAGAAAAGGTTGGAGCGCGGCTTAAATTGTTGGTATAATAATCCGATAAAACCGAAAGATAATTATTAAAAATACTTTACCGAAAACTGTAAAGATAAGGATAAATTACGGCAAAAATTTTTTGTAAGAAAAATATTTTTTATAAAGCTGAGAAATTAGAACGGATCCCTACAAAAACATAATAATAATAATAATAATAATAATAATAATAATAATAATAATAATAATAATAATAATAATAATAATAATAATAATAATAATAATAATAATAATAATAATAATAATAAAGTAATAATGATAATAGTAATAATAAGAATATTCTTAATATAATAGATTTAATGGTAATTATATAGTAATAAGAACAATAAAAAATGTAATAGTAGTAACAATTAATAGAGGTAATACATATAATATTAACAATGATAATGTTAGTATCAATAATATGGAACATAGTAGTTATAATAGGATAAGGGTAAGAGAGATAGTGTGTGAGGATATTTAACATAACAAAGGGTGTACCGGACATAGAATAATCATCAACACGGATGACGATAAGAAGGACTATGAGAATGGACATATCAACGAATGACATGAGAGTATAGATTAACATTTGAAGGAGCTAGGAGAATAATGGGACCTAAAAATCGAAATCGAGTACAGGCCTTCTATCGGCAACTCGGTGGACCCATGGATCGTTCGGTCAATTATAGCATTAGCAATAACGCTCACTTTTTGCGGACGATCCACCTACTCTAACACAGTTCAAACGTTGTTTAGCAACGGGTGCCGAGTGGTATGCGAAAAATATTTGTATGGGGTTGTCTGGGTAACAACCATATAGTTTCAAAATATCAATACCCAGAAACCAACCAAAAGCTTCGATGCGTAAACGTATATTCTTCATTAAAATTCTTCATTTCAAATTTTCATCATAAAATTTCATAAATACAAGCAATTGATAAATACAACTGGAAAGTAAAACCACAAATTGACATCTACATACTAAAATCAGTATGACCATCTGCGAAATCTGTCAAGTTTCTGCACACCGTTTTATCAATTTGTCTGTCTATCTTTCTGCACACAGTCTGTCAATTTTTGTCTCTCTCTCTGAACACAATCTGTGGTTTTGTCTCACTAAATTAAATTTTTATTATTTTCTTAATTTAAATTGGCAATTTATTTTTTTAATTTTTAATTGGATATATTTAACCAAAAATTTTTTATTTTAACTCATTTAATTCATTAATTTTTACTTTTATATAAATTTCGTGCGGTTCTTGATGCATTTTGTATTTATTTTTATTTACTTTTATGTTTTTTGATTTTATATTTAATTATATTCTCTCTAACTTTAGTGTTTAGTTGATGTTGTATGTTGTATTTTAAGTTATCTTGGAGCTGAGTTTTCGTGATATATTACTGATACACTTAAACAATTTTCAATGCCGTTTGTGTTCTGGCCCAACCCTATATAGCATGTTAATAAATTGGCTCAAATTTATACCTTTTCGTGCTGATCTTAGTACACATTGTATTTGATTTGATTTTCGTGTTTGATTTTTTAAAATTTGTTTATCTCAGATTTTTATGTTTTAGTAGGTGTCGTATATCCCACTTAAGTCGTTCTGGGACAGTTTTTTTGCTATATAACTGATTCATTTAAACAAGAATTTAAAGGCCGTTTGTTTTGACCAAAAGTTTGATACAATTTCCTTAATTGGCCTAAACAGTTCTATGAAATTCCTGAATTCATTTGATTAAAAATGAACCCAGTATAATGTGGTAGAAAACAATTTGATCCCGAATGCGATTGTTATTTAAATTTACCAAATAACAATATCAACTGCAAAACATATGTTTAAATCATCGAAATGACACAGTAATAATTTTATGAAGAAACCAAGAGTTAATGAAAATGTTGATCTTGCCACAGTTTGTTCTGAAAATCTCTAGGAATACCGAATAATAAGCAGCGTTGAGTAGTTTTAGAAGTGAAGGAAATGAACAGCAAGCGCGGTAATGATATCAGTTGGAGTATTACATCCTCTGAGTGGTTCTAGCCAAAATTAATGGTGAAACGCGAAAGAAAAATACATCAGTTAAACTCACTGAGCTTACAATGATTTAACAGATTTCATTAACGATATAATTGGAAGTGACACCGTTAAACAATGATGAAGATCCGAATTGGAATGGATCAAATGCCATCATCTGATATAAACCACTTGTAGTTGGAATGACGCTGAAAAATCGTCGTAATTTGTTGACTAAATTGCTGAACTTACTGTAATTACCTGATGTCATCATTTTGGACACTAATTTCTGCTACCAAGTTGTTATGAATAAAATCTAAAATCAGAAATGATTGAAACCAAATGTTATTAAATAAAAATTAACCGAATAAAGCTACATTAACATAAGTTTTCCAAATCAAAGGCTGAATATTTACTTCTTTCATAAACTATTCCCGCAAATAGAGTGGCTACCTAACCCAAGACTACTTGAAAGCAACTTTTGTTTTCAATTTTTTTTGCAGATGCATAATTATTTTCAAATAAAATCTAACAGAAAATATATATTACAAATATCAAACAAAATTTATCATAAAATTAAAACTGAAAGTTTAATTTTAACAAAACAAATTATAATCCTCCGTGCTATTGTAATTTTACATATCAACAATATTTCACAGATATTTGCCTTGATCTTTTCTCCTATAATTTACCTACTCATTATTTTCTTTTCCAGCTACAAAAAAATTAAATTCAGCGCCGCGAAATAATTTTATGGAAAACTGTCAACCTAATTTCGACTTCATTTGACAATAAATTAAAATTTTGAACAAAATTTTTTAATTCAATAACCAATAGAAAAATTCTTATTATTTTGTTTAAATTTCTTTTATTTTTGGATATCATTTACTATGATATTTACTCTTAATCTCGACTGTAACGACAACTTTATTTCATTCGGGTTTCGAAGTTCGATAATTATATTTTATTTTGTAATTAATATAATTTTCTTGAAATTTTTATTCAATCACCGAATAACTTCACGTAATCCGATGCTAATGATGAAAACCCGAACGATTATTGCGATTGTTATTCTGCCACTATATTTCATGAATTATTTCAAAGAAAATCCGTTTTTGTCAACAAATAATTTATATTATGCTGGATTTTATTGCTTCGTTTGGGATTCGATGGCACCATTTTGGTGTTTGATTACAATGAATATTTATATGATTATCGTTTTAGCTTTCGACCAATTTATTTGCATTGTTCTCCCGATGAAATATAAAAATCTCTCGAAAAAATTTGTGATTGTTTTAATCATTTTGGTTCAAATTTTATCAATAATTGTTGGGCCATTTTATGATTTTTTTGATATAAGAATTGGCCTTATTAATAACACTCAAAATTTCACTTGTCTTTATCAGTTGACTCTTGTCACTTCGGTATTTTACAATAGTTTTTATTTCATTATTCCCATAGGTTGTCTGTCGGTTTTTAGTGCTTTTTCGGCGAGGAATCTTTTTAGAAGTTCAAAAACAAAAATTATCTTTTCTGATATTATTATCATTCGAAAACGAAATCATCTTTTTTATAAATTTACAATTACAATGTTGTTGTCGACTATCTTTTATGCCGTTGTTTTACTGATTGACTTGATAAGAAATTTGTTAGTGTCTTTAGATATTCCTTTAGTCGCCTTGCAATGTTTGCCATATCATTGGTACGATTTGTATTCTTTACTAACAATCATAACTCCTGTTACATATTTTGTTTTGTTTAAAAGATTTCGGTATCAAATTTTCGGAATATTTTTAAAAAAAAAGAGACTGACTTCATTATCTATTTCACAAGAAATTTCTTAATATCAAAAAAAAAATCTAATTATTTCTGTAAGCGCTATTTTATTTTGTTTTAGAATTTTTGTAACACTGGAATCGTAGCATTATTTAATAAATGTTTTTATCACGAATTTGTTATTACTTTATTATTATTATTATTATTATTATTATTATTATTATTATTGTTATTATTATTATTATTATTATTATTATTAAATAAGTTTAGAACGATTTTATTAAAAGAAAACGCAAATCAAACACTTGTCGTGCGATATATTTCGGCAGTTTAACTGTCGTCTCAGTGCACGGAAAACCAACTTAAAGAGCATGGATTACTATATATATATATATATATATATATATATATAAAATTTATATAACAAATTTGTTGGACGTAGGGGAAAACTTGATTGCAAATCAATCCGCTTTATGATGGTATGTCTGCCACCGCTCAATACTAGGGTCCTTTTCAACAATACGTCACACGACTTGGATTACCATTGCGTACCCATGACCGAAATCATGTTGGTACTGTACGCAGGTGAGCACCATTACTAACACTACTCCTCGAAGGACCTTCGCTTTTCCCCGTTACTGCTGCCGATAGAAGGGCTTACGCATCACATTCTATGGTTCTACCTGTGCCTACTTCGCATTCAATTCAACTGAGTCGAGAGAATCGTGAGAAGTTAGTTATATAAGTTTAACCCCTTCATTGCTAATGGTTAGGTGACATCGACAATAAATATTACTATTACTCTGTCTCTATTAATCCGAAAAACATCTAATTCTAATTACCAAACGAAAGTAAGATTATATTACTATATTATACTATGAAGATGACATTACAACAGTGATACAAGCAGTACAACAAATACAAGAGGATATGTAAGGATCCCAAATGAGGTTTAGGTATAGCACACTCGCATTAGGATTTATCTCTGCATAGCTTCACCAGGAGCATATTCGATTTATACTGGCCTTACTCATCGGCATCGATGTCCGTCGGGAGACATCTCCGCTTAGCCGGTCGATACGGAGGAGGGTTTGGATTACGTATGACCTCGACGCGTGTAGAGGGTTCGGCCACTTCGGATGAGAAGGAAAATTGAGGCACATCGCCGGTGAGTATTGCAATTTCGTTTAGGCCCAAACTCAAATGATCTAGAGCCTGGCTGACTCTCGAGGATTCAGAGTCCTCGTCCACTAGGTTTATGTGGATCGAGTGAGCTGGGAAATGAAACGCTACCGAGGGTGCGCAGAAAATATCCGGATCGATCCCCGAGCTTCGAACTCCTCGTAGAGGGGCGAAGATCGTCTATCCGGTACTGGGCGCTGAGTGGCTCCGTTTCTCGAAGCAGTTCTGCTTCCCTGCTACGGGTCGAATTAGCATTGGGTTACTCGTTTGGGGAACTGAGGCTGGGGGGGGCTGGACTGATTTCATCTATTGGTAAGTGATGTTCTGGGATAATGCCCAGGTGACGGCCCCAGACACTTCCTGGGATGCGAGCTCGAAGCTCAGCATCCTTGAATATTTGGCGGAGTGTTGAACTCTGCTCTTTGATTAGCACCCGCTGGCTACGCGACTTCATGACCAGCTCGTCTCGGGCGCGAGACAGTCGGAAAATGTTTTGGTGCAAGCCTTTGGCGGCTTCGGGTGAGGTCCAGGTGCCTTTCACCCGTTCGTACTTAGTCTTCAGAGTCTTGTATCTCTCTTCTATTTCCTCCAGCTTCTGTCTGAGCGCTACCACCGACGAGGAGAGTCGCAGGATCCTGGGAAGGTTGCTCAGGTCTGATGTGCGGTTAGTATCCATATCTAGAACGCAGATAGAGAGGATTAGAAATTCGGGAGTGACTAAGAGTAGGGTGGGTAATTCTCCAGTTACTGACCAGTCGGACAACAGTCGGATAGGCTTCGGCGCCGGTAGTATCTATCAGGGGAGTTTAGTGTTGTTAACGAACTGAGTCTCTCCCATTTACTAGGCGATTAAGGAAGGTAGAGTCTCGATATCGACAACTAGTGATTTACTACGTATTAGAATTTGCTGTTGTTAGCTCAGTCAAGGAGATGCTTACTCATATTTCAGACAACTCGGGTACTTCTCGCATTACGAGGGCTCGAATGAAGGTTTAGCTCCTAAGTACATTATTACAGCAGTGGGGGTACAGGTGAGTTTGATATTCCCATCTCATTTAGATTTCTGGACACTAGGTTAATATTAACGATATGGCCGGTAATAAGATGGATCGATAATGGTAAGAGTGGGAACAATTATAACGATAAGATTTTGAGCGACCTTTGAAAATAATATTTACATCGGTGGGTTAACGCCGATAAGGGGTTAATGACAAGGATATTAAATTAATGATAACCATTATTATAGTTATTAATATACTAATGAATAATTTACTAATTAGAGACATTAATTACATTAGCGATGATTATTACGTAATCGGTAATGAATACTGATGAAGTTGAAAATGTCATTTTTGTCATTAAAGAATTTTCTAAGTTAAAAGTTGCCGGGAGATTAGTAGTAATCAGAACATTAGCGAGGAGAATTAATTACGGTGTATTAATGCGATCTCTATTACCTAATTGTGACAGCCATACTGACTAGTGTTGCGAGATGATTGTGAAAGTTCGTCTTTATGCCAGAAGAGTTTATTATATCTAACTCAGTCATATTAATGCGAGTGGTGTTGGAACACGTATGCATCGGTGTGAACGTAGTGGGAGATGTAGTGACGTGTCGGATGATGTCACGAGTTTCTCTACTCATTGTTAGAGCAGTTGCATTATGTAGTCAATTCCTGGGATTCTCATGTAATTTCTATAAAAAATTCAGTAGTGAAGTATTGATTTCTACGACAGTGGATTTCTGAATTCTGGATGAAAATATCTCTGTCTGGGGTTTCGGAGCAATGGTGTTATAACTGGCGGAACGGGTCTACATCTCATGAAATTCGAGTTAGATGTCTGAATTCAAAGCTTTGTGATTCGGGCTGGTTTATGTCCAGGCGACTTATCACTGGTAGGAGGTTAAAGACAAATTCTGCCTATTCATATTGCAGTCAGTTTACACTCATTGGATCTAGTTTTCGGGATGTTTCTCATTTATTCAACGTCAATTTGGAAAGTACAATTCCGTATGGTCAACTTGTGCCTGGCCAGAAAAATTCAGTGGAGCTTATGCATGCTGATACCGATACAGGTCGTGGTGGGTTTCCGCATTTTGGTGTATCAAGTAGGAGCTTGGTTCCGGCGAAATCTTTACTGGTCTTCCTGTGATGTCACACGTCGTGTTACGGGGCTGAATATAAGTGCTGACACTGTTATTTATTTATTTTCGATTTAATTGTGGTGTTCTATTTCGTTTGACTCTTCAACTATAACTACCCCTTCTGCCCTGTCATGTTGGTTAATTTTATTCGAATTTCGAAAAGTTATTCACCTAAATCATTCCATGATTTTCCTAAATTCCCCTACGTAAAAATGACGCTCTTCCCATGATTTTATAACCTACTCGCCCGGCCACTTTTCAGCAGTCGCTACGAGTTGTACAACGATGCCCTGCGTGGAGGTCCTGTGCATATTGCCAGACCCTACTGCGGACAACCGAGGTGTCAACGAGGCATGACCCACGAGCTCAACTAGGGAACTTAATTCACCTGCCGGCACGAGATCTGTCCCATTGACGACTATTGCAATACATACATATATCATGTTAAGGGACTCGAACGTGTATAAATAAAACGATATAACATTAACATATAACATCATTAACATATAATTAGAGACATTATAAACAGTTAGAAAATTTACAATTAATTCATGAACATTCAAAGGTAATCAACTTAATTAACATTCGAAAATGACAAAATATAAAAATCCTTACGTTCTAAAGTGCTTCGCGAATTTGAAATGTTGAAATTAAAGTGAAATTAATATAAGTTGCAAAAGCATAAAAGTTAAAATAATGAAATTTGTCACCGTATATATACTATTTTTTGCGTGTGTGCGACCAATGAGCGATTTTTCGCCATTTTTAGGGCTTTTTAATTATTTTATTAATTTTAAACTATTTTTATTATTTTTTGTGCATTTTTCTCTATTTTTTGATATATAATTTCTAGTACATTTGAATTTTATTTTTATTATTATTTTCTTATAATATTATTTTTTTAGCCCAAAATTTTGTTTCCTGGTCGCCGCTTCTGCCTATGTTTTTTCTAAACCTTATTTTTCAAGGTTTTGGCAGTTTATTTTATTTTTCGTATGTTTCTGTATGCGGCTGTATGCTTTTATGATTTTATTTAATTATTTGTTTTTATTTAATTTTTTGGTATATTTTTAATTTGTTTTAATTAATATGTTTTTATTGATTTTTAGTATCTTCTTGTGGTGCGTGCTTATGTACAGTGACTTACTTCATTACTTTTAGTTTTGTTTTAAATTTTTATTATCATTTTTGTTTAAATTATGGCTCTGAGCCCAACATCTTGATTAAATGTTTTAATAAATAAATATTTCTATCAATATTTAAATATTTTTTAAAATTTCTGTATTAATATTAAATATAATTTTTTTTCCATTCACTATAATAAACATTTATTAAAATATTAATAAAATACTTTATAAATTTAAATTATTTTATAATAGAAATAATATTTAAAGTTAATAAATTTTTTAAAAACAATTTAGAACAATTTTACAAAATCAAAATATTTAAAAATATTCAAAACATTCGTAGTCATAGCATTTTGTACATTAATCTTAGGATCCAATGACTTCATCAACAATGCTTCACATATCACACGTTCCAAATAATTATTAAAACTTTTCAATAAAACTTTAAAATCAGTCTTTCCTATTTTACTTTTACAGCCTCTATTGTGCTCACTAATATTGGTCAAACCCTTCAATCGGTTATGCTCTAGAATTCAAGTACAGAGATGACGGAAAGACTCTCTAATGTATGTGCCATTACAACAATAACATGTTAATTGATAAACGAAATCAGAACATAATCCAATCGGAATTTTTGATTTCTTAATAAACATACTGCTTACTTAACTTTCACCTATAATTTGTAAAACCTTCCGAGTACGGCAATACTTACACAAATATAGGGTCATTATTCTTATATAGATTTTACCATTTTTCATACTTAATTCATACTCATTTGTCAAATTACTCTCAGATTTTCCCAAAACTGGATCCTTAGGAGTTTGAAAAAATTTATCAACAGTATCTTTTATCATCAAAAATAGAAATGATTTAGAATACCCATTCTTTATCAACAACTCAACCAATTTATCAATATTTTTAAATAGTTTGATTTTGTAAAATTAAATTTTAAATTGATATTTTTTTGTTTTTAAAAAAATATTAATTTTTGATATTATTACTATTATAAAATAATTCAAATTTATAAAGTCTTTTATTGATATTTAAAAAAGGTTTAATATCTTATTTTTTGAGTGACCGTCAACTCGCCAAATATAAAAACGATAATTTGTAAACCTGTTCCAAAGCATCAAAATATTCCAATCCCTTGTAATTTCCATATTCCTTTAACAATATCTTTAATCTTGATTCCTTTTGTATGTATTTTCTTGATAGCTTTCTTAAGATCAAAAAGTGGGGGTTACGATCTTAACACTATTTTTTTTTCTGACTCCAAATTTCAAAAATGATAATATCAATTTAACAATTAATAATGAGTTTACAAATATAAATATAAAAATGTCGGTTGTGGTCCTAGTTAAATAAAATAACGCAAGACAATTAATTACCTATATGTTGTATTTGGTGTACAAAATTTTGCAAAACGTTTTCTATGTACAATTTAAATAGTATTGAAAGAAAACTGGATCAAATGATCCCTGCACAAATTGCCCGCAAGAAGTTGATGGTCACTATTTTCGACTCAACAATTTATCTTAATTTTAACAGGGGGTTAAGTAAGTTTTATTTTGGCGCTCCCCGAATACTGAAAAAGCTGTCTTCTGCTTTTGATACTCTTTTACCTTATTTACTTTAATTAATTTAATTATGAGCCGAATTAAGGAATCCGCTTTAAAAAATTTTAATTTATTTATTAAAAGAAAACGTACAAAATTGTTTCTAATTTTCTGATAGGTCCTGTGGATAATTTGTAAATATTGGGATGTGTCACATCCAGCACACCCCTTCCTGCTGAGAGAAATTTTTTCTAAGTCCAAAAGTACAAATTTTTTTCTGAGACAAAGGCAATGACTCATTCAAGGTCATTGATAGACTCATCATAATTTTTCAAGGTAATTCAAACAAAGACGATGACTCATTCAAGGTCAATGGATGACTCGTCATATTCTCCAAGGTCATTCAAACAAAGACCATGACTCATCCAAGGCCACTGGATGACTCATCATATTTTTCAAGATCATTCAGATAAAGACCTTGACTCATTCAAGGTCATTGGGTGACTCATCATATTTTTACAATGTCATTCAAAATTTTTCAAGGTCACATTATTTTTTAAAATTTTAAAATTTAAAATTACTACTTATAAAATAAGTAGTGTTTTAATTATTATTATTTTTTAATTTTTATTCTATTACTTATTTTTATAAGTAATGTTTTAACTATTAATATTTTTTAATTATTATTATTATTGTTGGCGCATAAGGTTGGTTTTTATTTATTTTTTCTAGGGTTTTTGTGTATCTACCACCTAGACGCCATCAAGATTATTATTCTATCCCTCCTATGTACCCATGGTGATTGCCATATTGGTACTGTACATAGAGGTTGAAAATTCATGAGCAGGTGAGCTCCATTTCTAGAACTACTCCTCATAATATTCTCACTTTCCGGTTCTAGATTGCCGATGGAAGGTCTTACGTCTTTCTCTTTTTATATCCTAATCCTTACCAGTCTATTCCTACAATTCCCATACTTATTTGTCATCTTTACTTATTATTTATAAAGGTATCCTTCAAAAATTTGAGCAGCGTTCCTCCCTTATTTTTGATAAATTTGCTTTTTCATTTGTTTAATCACGGTATCGACTACATTTTCGTCTTAATTTAACTTTTATCTTTATCTATTAAAATTTAATTAACAGTTCCATCACTCCCGGTACATTTCCCTTAATTTTAAGTAGTTACAACCCTCTGCGGTCACTTTAATAAACACTACTCTCTTCTGCCACATTACATCATTCGACTATTGGAAAATGCTTTCAACTTTATGTTCCTACACTATTTTATCCTTTTCTACTTGATTTTCTGATTAATTTTCCAACAATATTTTAAATTTTCAATACAAAACTTTATTCCCCCTTAACTAAAGTCGCACTTCCCATGAGTTTAGATTTTCTGCTCGCCTCGACCGACGTTTCCATCAGCCGTTGCGAGTTGTTTAACGGTGCCCTACGTGTAGAGTCCTGTATCTTTCGACCAGACCGAGATTTCAGGAGAGCTCGACCCGCGATCTCAACTAACGGAACTTAATCCGTTAGCCGTATCACCGACCTGCCTTCCCGATAGCTATTACAATACTTATTATAAATAAGATTTTAAGGGACTTGTCAGTGGCACCAAAAGATTCCACTACCATCCAGAATAAAATCAAAATAACAAAACCTTAACTTCGAAATATATATTTATACAAAATAACAATACTTACAATCCACATCATGCAACCAGATTTGAAAAATTTTCATAAGTTGGCATAAAAATTTTTAAACACTCGTCTCTAAGAATTTTGTCTAAAAAAATTTTGTCTGACTGTCTAAAAAGTCTCAAAATTATGAAAATGACTGCTGTATATATAGTGTTTTCATGCCCGGGTGCGAGCAATCAGAGAATTTTGAGCCTTTTTCGGCCATTTTTCCGGGGGTTTTATTGGTTTTATTTTATTTTAAATATTTTATTGTTATCCATATTTTTCTCTAATTTTTGATATTATTTTCTCAATATTTCGTAAATTTTCATTTATTATTAGTTTTTTTTAATTTAACCCTTCTCTTTGATTGTTTCTCTTTTTACCCTTGGATATTTAAATTTTTGGTCACCGATTCCGACTATGTATTTTCTAAACCTTCTTTTGCAAGGTTTTGCCGGTTTTATGTTTTGGTTTTGTGTTTCTTTCTGCAATTGTAGGCCTTTCAATGATTTTAATTAATATTTGTTTTATTTAATTTTGTTATGTTTTTATTTTGTTTTATTTAATATGTTTTATTTATTTTTGATTTCTGCTTGCGGTGTGTGCTTATGTTACAGCAGTCATATTGACAATTTCCAAACGACATTAATTATTTTGTTTTAATTTAAACAATTTTCTCCTTTTTGTTTAAATTATGGCTTATAGCCCAACATTATTATTAATATTATTATTATTATTATTATTATTATTATTATTATTATTATTATTATTATTTTTATTATTATTATTATTATTGCAAGTTTTAGTTATTATTTTTATTTTTAAAAATTTTTATTACAAGTTTTAAATTTTATTACAAGTTTTATTTATTATTATTATTATTATTGTTACAAATCTTTCTATTAAAAGTTTTTATTAAAAGTTTTTATTTTTTAATATTATTATTATTATTATTATTATTTTTATAAATATTATTATTATTATTGTTACAAATTTTTCTATTAAAAGATTTTATTAAACGTTTTTATTTATTATTATTCATATTATTAATATTATTATTATTGTTATTACAAGTTTATATTAATAATATTTTTAATAAAATTTTTTTTATTATTAATTTATTTTTATTGTTACATGTTTTATTATTAACATTATTTTATAAACCAAATAATTTATACAAAACCTATCTAATGAATTAATATATAAAACCTATATAAAATATCTAATAATAAATTAATACATATAATCCTATATAATATCTGCATGGTCACTGCAAACTATTATATTAAAAAATAAATGTAAAAAAACTATAACAAATAAATCTAACAAACTATAACAAATAAATGTAAAAATATTAATAAAATAGTTAAGACAAATTATTTTCACAATTTTTTATTTTTCAATTACATACAAATTTGATCAATAAATATCTATTATATTGTCAAATATTTCTGCAAATTGTTCATAGAGAATTGCAGGATCGGCTTCAGGCATTGCTATATTACTGCCAACATCAAGGACATCAACCCTTCTATAATGACCATATGCATAACTCCAGTTTTCCTTACCCAAGCTCTCTTATCGTCATGATTATTTAATGCGATTTTTGAATTTTTAAAAGTAAACAGCTGGTAATTTCGGGTCCCTATCCTAGTTTGAGGTACCGACATAATAGTATTGTTATTATAACAATGCAAATACGATTGGTGTTTAATGTCGGTACCCGGTAATTTTACACCCTTAGGTCGCATTGTTGATTTATTTCCTGAAAACCCACTCACTATATCCTAACCCTTTACTCTCATCCTTGAACTTGCCTATAACTGAGTCAAGTCGTCTAGAATATAAAGAATGAGAAGGATCATAATTTGAGGTATATAATAGGTCATCTGAAATCATCGCTGGTAATAATATATCTAATTTTAAATTTTTTATTTCTAAAAAGAAACTATCGGTATCACCCACAACTAAATTAATATCACAGTTATAAACAAAACGATATTGTTTGTAATTCAATATACTGTAACTGGTACATCCGTAGTTTGGATAGATCTAAAACTGATTGACCGATATAACTAGGTCTATCCAAACATATCGAGTCCTTAAAAAAATCATCAGTAATTTCTATTGTTTTTCTAAATGCCGGTTTTGACGAATATGTAATTAACTTTTCAGCTGAATTACATAATCGTAAATTCATCCTCTTTGAAGGTTCTCAACGGATTTACCATACAGACTGTTGTTACACAATTTAAATAAATCTCTATATAATTCACTAACTGCATTTGCACGCAAGTTAGTGTTTTTATCGATATAATTTTTAAAAATAGAAAATCAGGAATGCAATCAAGACCATAAAAGTAATAATACGATTTTATGTTGTTATAATTATTAATAAATAAAAGGCCTGCTGCAAAAGGCATATGAATTTGAAGATGTCTATCATCAGGAAGTAAAACCGATTCAAAATTGGCATATTCAAAATTGGTGATATGTTTAGAATAATTTAGGAATTCTAAATTTTTATTTTCGGGTAATATAAAAAGGGTTGTGCCAGTCTGATTTTGGCGCATAATGCAGCATGTGTATAGAATGCATTATCTAATCGAAACCCATTAAAGCAATGTGGACACCAAGGCATCTAATTTGAATGCTACAGTCAGGGGTTTGATGGCAATTCATTAACCAGTTAATATTGGTCACTGCGGTATAATGATATCTATATTTATTTTCAAGCAATAATAAATAAATAGGGTTTCCGTCAGTGACTTTGGTTCTGTGTATTAAATTTAAATGAGGATGGTGAAAGACATCATTTTCTTGGACCTCATCAATTATCACAGTTGGTGTGTACAAAAACACTTATTGCTAATTTTAAATTAAAATTTTTCTTTTCAAACTTTGGGATAATTATTAATTTCATGGGACAATCCGTGACCTCATCGTATTCTAACTCGTCTAAAAACTCTGTATATTTAGAGACTCTTTGGTGATTTTCCCCAATTATATCTTTCCTTAATAAATAAAGAATGGAGTAAAGGAAGCTTTTGTCGTCATTATTTTTTATATTTACTAGAGCTCCTTTATTTTTCAATGCAGAAGGGGTTTTAATATATTTATGCCCAGATAGACGAATAATAGGAGCATACTTTGTTAAAATAAAGTGAATTTTCATAATATTAATAACACGCCATCCACTGCCTAAATGGGTGAATTGTTCTATTTTTTATTAAGGTTATTAACCCCTTCGCTTAAAAAGTTATCCGAAAATGTCTCCGCATTATTCGAAAAATAATTGTCACGGATCTCACCATCTTTTTCAAATTTAATTAATATTACGAATTAAATTTTAACGCTCCCCATTTTATTTATTTCAAAAATTAATTTATTAGTGATACGCTCAGTTAAAGTTATTTTAATTAGTTGCGCGTTAGATATATCAAAACGTAAAGTTTTGATAGCGCTATTTAAATTTATTGATGTGTTCGGCTCATTCTCTAATACAGAACCTCCGAATTGTATAATATCATTATTTATAATAATAGCATTACTTATAATATTTTCATTATTTATATCTGGTATAATATTTACATTATTTATAATAATATCATTACTTATAATATTTTCATTATTTATATCTGGTATAATATTTATATTATTTATAATAGGTATATTATTTACATTATTTATAATATTTTCATTATTTTCATTATTTATAATATTAGAGTCATCATCATCACTGATTTCGATGACTTCTTTTTTAAATTATTTTATTAGGGATAATTATTTTAATACTTTCAGCAGGCCTTTTATTCGTTTTATTTGATGTAGTTTTATTTTGCATTATATTCAAAATATCTATGTTATTTTTGTTAATTTCCTTAAACAGTTTAATTTTATTTGACTTAAGAATTTAAATGAATTGCATGTTTCCTATAAAATTCTTTATATTTAATGCTCTGGGAAGTTTTGCATATGGTGCAGATAGAAAAGTCGATGTCATTATATCTATTGCGATAATATTTTTTCATGTCTTTATGACATCTTTCATTATGTTGCAATGATGAGATGCAATATCTCGGATAAAAAGTTCCTAATAAAAATAATAAATTAATATATGTACAAAACCTATATAAAGTATCTAATAATTCTAACTATTATATTAAAACTTTTATTAATATTCATTTGATTAATTCCTATAAACCATATATTAAATATCTTATAAAAAATAATAAATTAATATATACGCGAAACCTATTTAATATTTGCATGCTCACTGCAAACTATTAAAAAAAACTTATTTAAAATCTCTTATTTAAAATTAAAATAATACTTTTATAATTCAATAACTATTATGGTAATATCAATAGATTTGTTTCTTTATAATTCAATAACTATTATGGTAATATCAATAGATTTGTTTCTTTATAATTTTAACTTATTATAAATTAATGATGTTAGAAGCTATAACATTCAATTCTTCAGTCATCAAAATAAATTACTAAGACTATTAAATCCAAATTATCTTTCATAAAATCTGATTATATAAACAAATATTCTTGGGACATTTTCTAAATTTTAATTTCAACCAAATATCAACATACCATTGCATTCATACTTGAATTTCAATTTTATTAAAAATTATTTTATTTTAAAATTTCAATTATCATTTCAATTTTAATATCTTAAAATAATTTAAGTTTCAATTAAAACTTTACAAATTTTAATCGTGAACTAATTTAATTTAGTATTTTAATTTTAACTCCTCACATCCCCCTTTTTTAAAATGTTTGATCTTCTCAACATTTCTGACTACCATCTTCCCATTTTGATCCTTAAGTAAGTAGCTCCGTTCATGTATTTTCTTTATCACTTTGTACGGCCCTTCCCACCTTGCATCGTCTTTATTTCGAATTTCTTGTTTGATCAAGACCACATCTTCCATTTCAAAATTTCTCACTGTTTTGCTTATTTTTGGTTTTAGTGTTTTATCCTCTATTCTCTTTTCCATATCTTCTCTATTTATTTCTTTATTCGAGTACCATTTCATTCTGTCAATCTTCCTCCCAAATATAATCTCTGCTGGGCTTACTCCCGTTGTTTTTTGAACTGTTGCATTTAACGTATATTCTATTTCTGGCACTATATCAGCCCAGTTTTTCCTTCCTCCTTCATTCAATGACGCGTTAATATACTCTCTGATTGTTCTGAATTGTCTTTCAATAATACCATTCGTGTTATGGTGATATGGGCTTGAGAAAATTAATTCAATGCCAGCTGTCTTTGCTAGTTCTTTTATGCTTCTTGCTTCAAAGTTCTTCCCACAATCTACATGAAGTTCTTTTGGCGCTCCAAACTTTAATATCCATTTATTTAATAACGTCTCACTAATTGTTCTTTCGTCTTGCTTGTTTATGGCCGTTAATGAGATGTATTTACTATAGTGGTCAATGATTCCGCAAATATATTTCTTTTTGTTGAACGTTTCTTTCAATGGCCCACATATATCCATATATATCTTCTCGAATGGTTCTGTACTCTTTATTGTTTGAGTTTCCTCCTTTGTCTTGGTTGTTATCGTTTTCATTTTCTGACATCTTTCGCAGTTCTCAATTACCTTTTTTACTTCCGTTGCTAGATTTTCCATGTCGCAGTTGTTCTGGATATATTTTGTTACTTTCTGTGCACCTGCATGGCACAGCAATACGTGTACTTCTTTTATCATCCTCTGTCTATTATCTGATGGTATCCATATTTTACCTTGTTTAGTTAGTACCGTGTTGTTTTCCATTATGAACTTACAATCTTTATTTTCTAACTTATTCTTTATTTCTTGGACCTCCATATTGTCATTTTGCCACTTGTTATATCCGCCTTCTGCTGTTACTGTTAATATTCTGGTTTTAATTTTGCCGGTTTTTGCGTCTTCGTGTTCCATCATACACTGTACACATGTTCCGCATGTTTTCCTGGATAGCATATCCGCGTTTGTATGGCTTGTTCCTTTCCTGTATTCCATTTTAATATCCAGACTGCTTAAATAGTTGATCCATGTCTGGAATTGAGCCGTTATTGGTTTCTTCGTTGTTACCATAAACGTAATAGCTTTATGGTCCGTTCTCAGTACGAATCTCTTACCATATAAGTAGTGGTTGAAATGTTTACAAAAATAGTATATTGCCAATAATTCTTTTCTGGTAATGCAGTATCCTTTTTCGTGGCTGCTCATCGCATGTGAACCATATGCAATGACATGTTCATGTCCTTTTTCATCCTTTTGCGAAAGAACTGCTCCAATAGTATCGAAGCTCGCGTCTGTGTCTAATATAAATTCTTTTCTGAAGTCTGGAAATACCAATACTGGGGCGGTTATCAATGCTTCTTTCATTTCCCCGAAAGCCTTTTCACACATCTCTGTCCATCTTATTTTCTCATTGTTTTTTCCGCATATACTTTCTAGTGCTCTTGCCTTCTTTGCATAGTCTTTTATGAACCGTCGATAATAGTTACAGATACCCAGAAAGCTCCTCAGATTCTTCACACATTTTGGTTTTTGAAATGATTGTATTGCTTCTATTTTAGTATTATCTGTTTGTATGCCGTCTTTATTTATTATGTGTCCCAGAAACTTCACTTCTTTTCTAAATATTTGACATTTTTCGGGGTTCAATCTTAGTCCTGCTGTTGCGATCTTCCCTAGGACTTTTCCAAATATGTTATAATGGTCTTCTTCTGTCTTGGTAATAAGCATTGGTAATAAGCATTTCCCAAGTCGATTGAGCTAAAATATCTGGATCCGTGTAGGATGTCTAAAATTTCATCTACATTTGGCATTGGAAATGCTTGTCTTTCTGTTATCTTGTTTAATTGTCTGAAGTCTAGACAAAGCCTGATGTCTTTTTTCTCTTTCTTCCATACACAAACTAAAGGTGTGTTCCACGGTGAATTGCACTTCCTAATTATTCCGTTGTTTTCTAGATTTTTTATTGCTTCCTCAATCTTGTCTTCCAAATTTATTGGCTGACGTCTCGGTTTAATCATTATTGGCTCTCCTTTCGTGATGATCTTATGTTTTATCAGATTGGTACACCCAATGTCCCATTTATCTGCCATAAAAACATTCTTGTTTGCCTGAAATATTTCTAGCAGTCTCTTATTTCCGGTAACTTTTAAAACGTCGATGGCATGACGTAATCTTTCTTCATCTGTTATAATCCGCCCAAATCTAGCTTCTATTTCGCAAATGAAATCACTACGTTTTTCATGTTCTTCTAGTATACATTTCAATTCTATACCAAATAACCTTTGTAGTTCTACTCCTCCAATAATTTCTGGTATTAAATTCTTTACTATAATGAATGTTACATTTCTTTCCATACTGCCCATTTTAACATTGATGTTTAGTTTACCCATAGTTTCTAATCTACTGTTGTTTGCACATCTTAGCGATTCCCTTGTTTCTAATATTTCGATATTTTCTAATCGATCAATTACAGATTTAGCCATCACATTAATTCGCGCTCCTGTATCCAATAAACAATCTACTTTCCGCCCTTGGATATCCAGTGTTGTACTCGGTCTACCTTGCATTATATTATATGTTATTACTGGACTTTTTTGTTCTTCTACTGACAAAATATTCTGCTCTCTAGTATCTTCTACAATTTCATTAATACACACGTCTCCATTTTTCTTTAGGAATTTGTAAATTTTCTCTATCGTTCTTTCCTCGTGTTTTACTACTTCATTTACTTTACACTCCTCTTTAAATTTTTTCTGACTTTCCTTATCATTCGACATTTTTTTTCTACACTACTATTATTATTAATATCACGTTCAAAAACACTACAATCTTTATCAATCATACAATCATCATCCATACTTAAATTACACATACCGTTAGCATTCATTCTTTGGTTGAAATCAATCTTACTTAGTAAATTGCTCCGATCAATGTCCCGTTTGACGGAGCGTGCTCGTTTGGGTCATTCTCCCTGTTATACTCGTCTGGCTGGCTTGACTGTTTTGTATTCATCATCTCATCATCAGACTCGATAGCTGCAATATCTTTTCTGTTATATTGTTGGTTTCCCCATTGTCTTTGATGTACGTTCCTTGGTTGATACATATCTTCCCTTTGTTGATAGGTATTTCTTTGAATTCTTCCTCCTGACATCTTCCTTTGGTCTCGATCTCTTCCTTGATTTCGTCTTTCCATATTTGTGTAGCACTCTCTTTCTTTGTGTCCTCGTGCATTGCATCTATGACATTTGATTGTTGGGCATTCTCTTCGTATGTGACCTTCAACACCACATGCATAACATTGAAATCTTCTTTTTATATTACATTCTCTGCTACTGTGTCCCGGTTTTTGACACGTCCAGCATTCTATCACTTTAACTCTTGTCTCTGGTTTCCATTCGTTGATTTCTCTCTTCGTAGCTCCAACTTGTACTACATCTCTATAAGTTCTTCCCCCAGTTGTAGGTCGTATTGATCTCACCGTGTTTACTTGTTCAATAACCTTGTTAACTTTTTCTATCTTCTTTATAGTTTCTTTAATTTGTTCCGCCGTTTTGAGATCTTTCATTTCGATTTCTTTCCTGACTTCTTTATCTCTTACACAATGTGTCAATAAACATTTCTGAATTTCTTCCTCATTCCAAGTGTGTGAGGCCAATTTTTTAGTCATTTTTGATATTTTCTCTATAAATATTTCCGCTGAATCGTTACCTTGCTCGTAGTTCAAGGCTTCTCTTAAGTCATCAATCAATGACGTTGGTCGATGAAAAGCTGCTCTTAATTTCTGTTCAACGGTTTTACCTTCTGCGGCTTCATATTCTTCAATCAAAGTCCTGTCCAGAAGTGTAATAACTAGTACCATTTGTGTCTTCACTGGTGTCTTCGTTATTTCAAAGAACCTCTGACATTCTTTGATAAATAATTCGAGGTCATCTCCTCTGTGGAATTTCTCTGGAAGTAATCTTCCAATAAGCAGATCCGTTGGAATGGTCGCCATGTTAGAAGCTATAACATTCAATTCTTCAGTCATCAAAATAAATTACTAAGACTATTAAATCCAAATTATCTTTCATAAAATCTGATTATATAAACAAATATTCTTGGGACATTTTCTAAATTTTAATTTCAACCAAATATCAACATACCATTGCATTCATACTTGAATTTCAATTTTATTAAAAATTATTTTATTTTAAAATTTCAATTATCATTTCAATTTTAATATCTTAAAATAATTTAAGTTTCAATTAAAACTTTACAAATTTTAATCGTGAACTAATTTAATTTAGTATTTTAATTTTAACTCCTCACAAATGATATTTGAAGTATTATTATAATAATACTTTAAATTTCATCAACTTAAAATAAAAATATAACATCATAAAATTTATTATAAATTATTGATATTTGATGTATTATTTTAATAATACTTCAAATATCATTAACTTAATTTTTACAAATAAATGAATAAAAAACCTAACATTTATCCTCTGAATCCGAAGAATCATCATCGTCTATTGAAGAGAGGTCATTCATATCTTCCCCAGAAACGGGGGTATCCACAAAAATGTGGGCATCATCAATAAAGTTGTCATCCATAGAAACGGAGACATCTACAGAAATTTGGGCATCCAAATCAACAAAAACGTTTTTTTAAATATATAGAAAAAATAAATTTAAAATTTACCGAGATCAAGTTCACTATCTTCGATAACGTCATCTTCGATTATAATAATTTCCGTATCTTCGATTGTTATAATTTCGGTATCATTGATAATGATAACATCGTTTTCTAAAATAATTATTAAATAAATCACAAATAAAATTAAAATTTACCGAGATCATCATCGATAATGATAACTTCATTTGCAGCATCTAACTGATTTTGGTATTCGGTTAATAAAAACCAATCTAAAATAATAAATAATATAATAAAAAATAAAATTAAAAATTCTTACCAGTTTCACAGGTTAAAAGATTTCTTAAAATATTATTGTTCATTTGGCGAGTTTTTGAAATAACTGTGACAAATTTGGAATTTGTCGATGTTTATAAAGACAATCTAATTTTCAGGATTTAGCCAATCACATTTTATCAATACACCCATATAGGTGAGAGATTTTTATGCATGCAGTCTAAATATTAATAGTTAAAACATAACAATAATAATAAAACATTTATTAAACATCAAATCGCTTGGTTAATAACCAAGCTAAACAATGTTGACCACATGTTAAGGTCCATGGTTTTTGAAACATAGTTTTATTATACACAATAGGTTTACCCATTGTTTACAGTTTCGAAACCATTAAAGCCGGATAATAGAAACCCATAGGATCAAATACAAATATCTTGCTAGGTTTTATATATTGCTAACCAATGTTCTCCACCGAGATTATTACATAAATGTGGAATTTTATCAAGAGGAAATACCCTTAAAAATTCATGTCCTAGTATTTGTTTTCCAATTCGATAGACCTGAACAGAACTATATCAACAATATTAATAATACATGAAAAAACTTACTCCATGACAAATTTTCATAAATTATCTATGCATTTATACCATTCAAAGCAACATTTTCAAACTAGTAATATTTGAACTTTGTTCAAACCAATACGGTTCTGTTTGCGGTTATTTGAACCTCATTTTCAAATACTCCATATATTACAACATGTACCGGTTCAGTTATAGCTTTAGCAAACTTTATATTTAATCGTAAATTTCTATTTTGAGGTAATTGACTGATTTAAATCAAAATCAGGTGCCAAAACAAATGTAAAGAATGGATATTTGCTTTTAAAATCATCAAGAGTTATACCACAATTAAGGTTTTTATCTGCATTTATGTAGCACAATAATTATCATTATCGAAATCTTGAGTAAATGTTTCTCTATAATCACTATTTTTCGATAAAGTTAACGATATTACAAAAAAAGTTTTGAAAATTGAACTCGATGTTAAGTATGATCCATTTTATTGAGATTCACTTTGAAATGTTACCAATATAAAGTTGGGCATTCTTCTATCTCCAAATATTTGTTCCTTATATAAAGAAGCTGAACCTTTAGCAATAGCAAATTGAACAATTTCTTTTTGTTTTCAATGGATATATTTCATGCTTAGAATTAAGCCCCTGTTGATGATCTGCTAATACAGAGGGCTCAACACGAACTCTTCTCACCAATAATTTTGCATCAACTAATTGAAGAATTGGTGCTGTGCTAGTACTTGTTAATGATAATGCAGAATCAGATCTTTTCAATCTAATGTGTACATTAACACCGGGGAGTAAATATTTCGGTTGATCCATAAAACCGAGTTGTAATGATGAGCACATGGTAAATAATTTCGAGCCTTTAATCCACTTTTTCCTATCGTCATCACTATCATAACCCATAGGAGTTAAACATGTATTTTTAGTATCGCTATTGTAATTTATAATAGTTTCTATTTGAGCTTTGTGAATATATGTACTGTTACCACCCTCAATCTTGATAGTATTAAATCCGAGAACTGCATCTTTAAAAAGTGTATGAAACAAGAAATTGTTTGGTATTACATCACAAAGTTCATCCAACGGTTTTCTATCTTTATCTACAACTTTGATCTGAACTGTTGACAATGCATCATTCAAATCTAGATATTCAGTTTGGGAACCATTAATATAAAATTCAATATCAGTTCTACTATCCATAATAGAATTCATCGGGAATACATCTTCAAAGGTCCCAATTTCAATTACCGCCTGGGGAGATTGTCTATCAAATAAACACAATTCAGATTTACCACAAATCATTTTTGAAATATAGTTCCATGTTCTTTCATTCGCTTGTTTATATGATGTTTATGATGTCTTTTACGTTTTTGAGCCGGTGCCGGTGCCGGTGCTTCTGGTTTTTGAAACATACCTGCAACACTAGGTAGAACTTTCCCTAACTCGGATAATGCATTTGATTTCAGAGATGGTAATATTTTCTGCTCATTCATTATCACATCTTTAGCAGTTTTCATACCAAAACTACCAAGGCGTTTAAGAATAGGAAGTGCAAATCTACCAATAGTTCTCAACCATCCTGATCCATACTGTTTACCGATAAAATATGGTAATTCGCCACCACTTTGGCTACCACTATACATACTAATGATATTGTTATTGGAATTCTAATTTACGAAAATGTAATGTCAAATGAGTTTATGATCTTTACTAAATTCAATAAATTTACTGCTATCATCACGAATATTTATTTCTATATTGTTTATTCATGATGTTGATACCAGTAAGTACATGGGATTATCGATATTTATATTGACAACTTCATCTTGGTCATGTTTATCAACCCAAACAGATTTCAATAGAGGAACCAAAGAATCACCAACAATTATAGGATCGATGATGTTAGTATATATGAACATTTGTCTATGAAGTTTTATTATTTTCGGTTTGTGTACACCAAAAGCACTTGCCCGATATGTTTGCTTATTTAATCCCAATATATTAGCCAAATTTTTATCAAATCTAACTTCACAAATGTTATTATTCAGACTGAATTTACATAATCCATCTTTAACAATTTCAATAGTTTTAAATATATGTAAACAATTGAATGAAATATATTTATGTAATTCTTCAATATATAAATCTTTAGTAAATGTAAATGTATCTTCAACTTTATTAATATATGATACATATATTTTGATTTCTTCTGTCATTACACTGTTTTCTTCAAAAGCATTGAAACGTAATAAGTATTCCTTACCAGTAACAACAATGTTAAGCTTATCACTACCCATTCGCTTGGCTTCATTAATATTTTCAAATATTATTGTAAATGGAGAAAAATCACAACTAATCTTTAATCCATCTCTGTAAAACATTTGACAATGTTCATCTAACAATTGATTCGGGATATGATAATATCGTTCAAAATTATTGATTGAGAAAATACCTCTACTGGTTTTGCGAGCATTCCTCTTGTAACCGATTTTACAATGACTATAAAATGGGAATGTATTGTACACAAATGTAAAGTCTTGCAAAGCAACTTCCCAATTTCCATGTAAATAAATAGGATTTTGAAGATCAACCATAAATTTACTTGCTTGATTTTCCGGATGGATTAGTGGGCAACTATTGCTCGGTAAAATTGTATAGAAACTCATTTTACTAAGTCTTTTGATGATATCCATGAGGGCTTTTGATATCCATGCCATTTGACATAGTATTGTTTATCCTTACCCACCATTTTAGTTTTCAGTATTTTCTGAATTCTGAACACTGTAGATTTGGAAATAACTTCTAATTCCTGTTCATAGAATTTCCATTGTATTACATTGCTATCACTATCTTTAATAACATACATTACAGGACTCTGTTTAGTATTAATTTTAGAAATTTGAAATACCTCATCAGTCCAATTACTATCGAAAGTTTTGATGAAAGTTGAAGCAGATATTTTGGTTTTGTAATTTTTACAACTTTTTTAGACCGTACTGATTTAGTTAATAGTTTCGAGCTGATATCTACGGGTCTCAAACCATTCAGACCTCGATGTGATGAATTATTATAACTAACAAATATTTTTGGTAATACATTTATCCATATTTTATTACCTTGATGCACGAAATATTTCTTCAATCAATCCCTCAATGTCCGGTTAAATTTTTCAATATGGGCGGCTTTGTATTGAGAATGTACAGAATAATGATTTATTTTGAGATGATCCGGGATTTACTAAACTTTACTATTGTAAAACTCCTTGCTTATAATAATATTAATAATAATAACAATACCTAAATCGGTTTGCAAGTTATCCGGATGCTTATTTTTAAATATATTAATAATTCCTTTAGAAATTTCCTCAGCAGATTTTGTCTTGGTTGGTACTCCGAATACAAAACGACTAAAAACATCAATACACGTTAAAATATATTTATAACCCTTGTTATTCTTTGAATACGGTATCATCTCCATCAAATCCATTTGCCATAAATCATTAATACCGAATGTCTTATAATCTCTCGTTGGAAATCTTTTCGCATCGGTTGGTTTAAACTGTAGGCAAGCTGATCTGACAACCACTTTTGCGTTTCCTTTTTCGACTTTGGGACTCTTTTCTTTAACGTTGCCAATGCACCGAAACCTGCTTCGTCTTCTGGGTTCGTTCAAATCTTCTCCATTACAACAAGATGATTTAATCTTAATTTAACATTAGGTAATGATTGCCCCATCGTTTATTGTGATAATAATGATAATGCTAATGGTAACATTGCTCCGATAAAACCGACTTGTTATTTATATATGATTTTTCTCATTTGCTGACGATTTTTATTATTTACTAGCGATAACAAAGGCTTACGATGTTTATTCAATACTAGCTTTTTAGATTTAGTAATTTTAATTTTACCTCTGACTACCTTTAGTAGAATTTTGAGTAAATCTTCGACAACAAAATTTGGAAATGATTGTAAAATAAACATTCTTTTCATACTCGAAGCCTTTAACAATGCATTAAAATATATGAAACTCCTATGATTTTTTACAATTTTAACTGTTTTCTTACTCTTTTTAATAATGTTTTTCGAAATTAGATTCATTGCGGGAAAATTCTCGGTTATTAGTTTTAAGATTGTGTATAACTAGTCTTTGGTGGAACTGTGTTTTTTATTTTCTTTTTAATATTTGTCTAGGTTTTTGGACATTTTTAAGCCTGTATTTCATAAACATTTTTACATGTTAATGTTTTCAACTTTGTATATAAACTATGGCACTTTCTTTATTGAAAATATCTGTTTTTACCTGTAAATCGTCATTGCATTGTTGTGTGAAATCAAGAAATATATATCCATGTGGTGATTTTGTAGCATCTTGAAATGCACTGATGAGAAAATTACGATTATTATGGTATGCTTGTCGAGCAAGAAAATCAATAACTGTTGCATCTCTAGGATTCTTGAAAATAACTAAATATTGAACATTTAAATTCCTTTTTCGATGTGCGCCACCCTGATGAAATAGATTTTGAGTAATAAAGATCACAGTAACACCAACATGTCTACTGATTTTTGTGAAAAAATTATTAAAATCCTTTTCTTTATTAGCTTCCTGATACAAATCATCAATAATGATGGCATCACCTTTCCTTAATCGACTTGGCCAGTTTTTATTGAAACCCTTTACTATTTTCATGTTTTTCAATTTATAGAAATTATCTTGAGTTAATCCATGTTCTTCATCTGCACCCCTATGCCAATAAATCTTGTTGAATTTTGTTTGGAATAAATTAGATTTCAGTAATTTACACACAAACATAGTTTTACCACTTCCAATTGGGCCGACAATTTGATATACCGCATCATTTCTTAATTCCATTATTAATTTGTATAATTATAGGTTTTTGTTTATATTATATAATTTAATGAACTCTTTCTAAAAATCATATATATATATATATAGATTAATATTTCATTATTGTTTAATTATGCTATCAAATATAAATTATAAAAGAACTTTCGATGTATCAAAAATGACGTTTCCAAATGGTAAACTCCAGCAAATTGTTGATAGGAGTGGAAAATACCCTATAATATTTTTCAAATCCGGCAAATGCAGAATCATGGGATGCAAGAAACCTTTAGAAGTCGATAAATTACAGTATAGAATTAAGGATATTGAAATACAGTCAATTATGGTTACCATGGATATCGGACAATCTACCAATCTATACAACATTTCAACAAAATGCCTTTGTATGTTCGATCAAGGATTATTTCCTGCACTGAGGCTTTTAAAATACAACCCAATGTGTGTTAACGTGTTTGTCAGTGGGAAAATAGTCATATTAGGGTTCCGAAATCTAGAGTACAAAAATATTGTTACAGGCATACAAAATAAAATCATGGGATTGGTCGATATCTGATTGGCTAATGAGTGATTAAAACAACTTGCTTATTCATTTTATTTCATTTTTAAAATGGAAAATACTACACCAAAGAAAAATATGTACGATTTACCATTGAATAGTAGCATTCGAAAAGGTAAATTTATTATTTATTTATTTTCTTTTATTATTATTATTTTATTTAGAAGAATATGAAACCTTGGTAATTGGAAGATTACAGTATTATTATCCTCAACTCGTTGCAATAATAAATACAAGCCAACAACAATGATTCCCGAGGTCATATTTAATGAAACGAGAATATGGATTTCGAAGCTCATCTATCAGGCTCTATGGGACAATAAAATAAACCGATTGGAGACTGAAATGGAAACAGAATACCCTTGTATTCTGGGTTGCAGCTGTTGCAATTTTCGGTACCAACGGTACGTAGAATGGTGCCTGGTAAAATCCGTAAGGAATCTTTGTAAGATTCAGCTTTTAAGACAATAAATGTTTAGAATTTGATTTTGTTTTGTTTTATTAGTTATCTTTGTTGTTAATATAGTTAGTAATAAATTAGGGTTTTATTTGGTGGTAACAATAATAATAAAAATAATAACATGTTAATTATAATAATATCAATAATAATAATAGAATAATAACTCGTAATAATCATATGAAACACATGATATTAATAATAATATAAAGAAATACACACATATAGGTGAGAGATTTAGATGTATGTGTTCTTTGTAAATTACATACAGTTTTGTGTATGTATGCAGTCACGCACTTATCATGCAGTGTCTTTTTAAATCATGCACTTATCATGCACTGGCTTTGTTATAATTAATTAATTAAAAAAAATAATAATAATAAAAATACGTACATGCATGATTCTGATTGGTTAATAAGTATCTGTCAAATGTATTAAAGCTCGTCACCAACTTCTAAATATCATAAATCAAACATGACCAAGAAAATCAATGCTATCATTGTCCAACCAGTTCAGATGTTTCACAATTATAAAATGTATTTTTTAAAGGAACCTATCAATATGCAATTGGTAAATCCATTCAAACTCAATAGAACTCAATTTCAATCTCTTGCTGGGACATTCTCAATGATAGATATCAAGGATATTGATACGGTTTTCAAAAACATCAATTCGAATTTAAAATGCAATGAAAATGCTTTCTTCGCCAGTCAATATATCAGATATTATGATGCATTTACAGATATAGGTTTCAAAGAACAGGAAAACTGGTATTTAACAATAGCAATCCAAGAATATAAAGCTGATCAAAATGATGTGATTTCTCCAATCTGGAAAATTGTTACTTCTAGACTTTCACAAATATTTTATTGTATATTTTAGTGATTTATAAATGTATTAATGTTTTCTTTGTTATTCTATAAACAAAATTATAATTAGTTTTAAAATTGTTTAAAAATGATGTCTGAAAAAGGTAAAATATAAAATAATTAATTAATTTTGGTTTAGAATATTTAATAAACTTTTTGTTTGATAAAATCAAAGAAATAACCGGTGTAAAAATTAGAGATATGTTGACTCTAGTTGAAGCATTGAGTAAAGAAGATTCAAGTTGTGATTCAGAATGTCAGAGTGATGGTGAAGAAATTGTTAATGATACTGAAATTATTAATGATGAAGGAACTCCAATTATAGTTGAGCCTAACGAATTTAAGACTTGTGTTGACCATGTTATAGAAAATATTATGATAGAATATTGTGGTGATGACGAATGTACATGTAATAATCAATAAATCTTTACAAATGTAGTTTTTTATTAATAATAATAACAAAGAAATATTTATTGAAATATTTATTAAAATTTATGATAAACTTTATTACATATATAAAACTGATGCTCCAGTTTTCTCGGTACGGTTTAACATGAATTTTATATTTTTAATGATATCATCTTCTTCTTTATTATTAGCAACCAGCTCATTCAACAAAGTTATAAAAAATTTAGTTTCTGGCATTTTATAAAAATATTTGGAAGTGTAAGCTTATTTATACTATATTGGACCAATCAGAATCAGGCATTTAAGTTGCAATGTTAAGAAAATATATAAAAATATATAATGGAAATGACAATGATGATTTGTTGCCACTGTTCACATTAACTTCTTTGTTAACTGGTTGTTGAACTTCTATCATTATACGATTGAACTGATCAGTTGTTTTATTAGAATAAAATTTTATACTATATTGAACTTGATTCATCATTTTTTCATTAAGTTTACGATTTTCATTCAATTCTAATATTGATTTTCTTAATTCATTTTTGATAATACCAATGGTCTGATTTAGATATAGAATATCATCATATAATTCGTTTTTAGCTCTTTTTAAAGTTTCATATGTGAGTTCAAATCGGACTTCTAAATTACTCATTTTTTCAGATAATCTTTTGACTGGAGTTTTCAAATATCTAGGCCTATCTATCATATACAAAATATCCATCAATACTGCGGTATCAGGACATACAACAATTGAGTTGACAATATTAAAAACTAATATTATTATTAAAATTTCTTTAATCCTTTTCAAATCTTTATAAATTAATATTTATTTTTATAGCTAAAAGGTTGTGTGTGTTTAACTTCTCATTGGTTTAGATTAGTATAAAAGTAATTGTTATTTCAATTTTTATCATTAAAATGACTTTACCGAGCGCAGTTCAATCTATGAATGAAATTAAACATTATGGTAATTAATAATTACTATTATTATTATTTTTAACTATTTGTTAGATGATTATTTTAAAGTTATTAAAGAACATCTGGAATTCTATTATCCAGAAATAAATGAAATATTGAAGAATAAGCATACATCAATAATTCCAGACTTGGTCTTTAATTATAAATCTATATGGATATTTTCCGTAATCGACGAGTTCCTATGGGACGTCAAGCAAAACAAATTCTCCAAAGATATGGAACCTGAATATCCATGCGGTGATGGATGTCATTGCTGTGCTGCCCGATATCGGAAGTATGTGGAATGGGCTTTGAATAAAGCTCTTCGACAATATTACTATAGTAGAATTATTTCTTTATATTCAAAGTTTTTTGTTGTATATGTATTGGTTTTTTATGATATATTAATAATAAAAATAATAATATTTATAAAAATAAAAAATAATGCATGGTTGAAACATTACTTATAAAAATAAGTAACAGAATAAAAATTAAAAAATATTAATAATTAAAACACTACTTATTTTTATAAGTAGTAATTTAAAATTTTTAAAAATAATATGACCTTGAGAAATTTTGAATGACCTTGAAAAAATATGATGAGTCATCCAATGGCCTTGAATGAGTCATGGTCTTTGTTCGAATGACCTTGAAAAAATATGATGAGTCATTGCCTTTGTTTCAGAAAACTTTGTACTTTTGGACTTAGAAAAATTTTCTCTCAGCAGGGGGGGGTGTGCTGGATGTGACACATCCCACTACTTTTGTATCCAATAAAAATCAATCGGTAATTCTTCGGAATATTAAATGCTTCTCTCGAATATCTGGGTAATGGTTTCTAATTGTTTCTCTATTACTGTTTTTCTCTTGTTCGATAATTTGAGTCTTCTTTAAATAGCTGCTTTCTTGAGATTAAATCTCAACTGCTTATAACAGATTTTCCAAAAATAATCCTCCTGGTTAAATTTCTTCCAATAATAATAATAATTTGAGCTTTCTTCCAATAGCTAATATCTAGTGATTAAATCTCAATTGCTTTGTAACAGATTTTTCAAAAATATTCTTTTTGGTTATAGTTTTACTTTTGGATCGGCCCTCCACACTAAAATGTTTGTTTTATGATTTAAATATTAATAATTACTATTTTTAGATTGACGTCATCAAGAACTCTAATTTAATAATTTCTTGATGACGTATTTTTAAATTTATTTCTAAAATCTATTTTTAGTAATTTAATTTTATGACCTTGCTAAAACGTCATTTTATTATCTTCTACGTCACTGTTTAGTGATGTCACCAAGCCAGCTAATAATGATAATTTTAAGACTAAGAGCCTATCGCTGACAGCTATATATTACCATTCATAGACTGCTGCAACGAAAGCCGATCGATTTTTTCCCTGTGCTGAAATGATTCGATAAGTTTTCCTATATTAGGATGTGCAATGGATATTTTGTCAATCATTGCTCTGTGCCAAGCTTCTAATGAATTTGTTGGTTTTGGAATATCGTTCAAGGTTTTTTCATTACAATTCCAATAATTGATTTCATATGCACAAGATTTGCACACGTCTTCCAAATTTCCAATGTATGTTTTCTCAAAATATATAAAGAAATCAGGTAAGTTGTGCATGTTTTCTGTTGTTAGTAATTTTTCTTTAATTAGTAAATAATTCAGTTTTACAAAATAAGTATTTTAATATAAAATAGAATAAATGTTTTATTATTTTTTATTCAACTCTCCAAATGACGAGTTGATGGGTAACCTAAAATAATTTAAATTTATAAAGTATTTTATTAATATTTAAAAAAATGTTTATCTTATTTTTATCTAATTTTTGTAATCTAATTTTCGATTGCAACCATCCATCCAAAATCATGCTGGCTGACAAATCAAGATCCCAAACAAGTAGTTAATATCGTGACTGCCTCGTCTTAAATTATAAATCATATGAAACAAATTTTCACGTCTCAAAGAATCTTGTTATACCACTAATTATTGGAGTTACGATATTAATAAATATCTGTAGGTTTAATAATAAATCAATTATTGGGAATTTCTAATTTTAAAATGGAAGATATTAAAATTACAACTGGCGACCATTCTAAAAATAATAATGCAGTTACAAGGCAGCAAGAAAAGAAATTAATAGTTGAAGAATTACCGAAAAAAGCGCTGGATTAATTCAATTTCAATATCTGAAAATATGATGGATGATGTATTGAAGAAGCTTCAAAGTAGATTAAAGATATCGAAGAATGGACCCGAATGAACAATTTGTGTATCATTAGTTGTTTCGATTTGTTACTGTCTGATGAAGCTGTAGTTTTATGGCATGATTTCAAAACAGAAGCAGTTACAAAGGAGGAAATCAATTACCAATATGATTGTGGAATTGGTCGAAATTAATCAAAAATGAGATGAAAGATTTGCTACTTTCTAAATCAGAGTAAGAAATCTTTTGGAAAATATTTTTGATTCAGGAATTAGTCGTGAAGAAATTGTAAAAGATATTATTTCTGAACGAGCTAGAAGTGCGGCGCTTAAAGAAAAAATAATTTCTAAGCCAGTTATGCATAAATGTTACTTATAATGGTAAGTGTCGAATAATAAATGTATTATTAGTTGTTAGAATTGATCCAAATTTTATTGGGGGAATTGATGCTATGAAGCGTTTTGGTATAAAGTTGATGGAAGTAAATAATATTGAATGGTCAATGATTTTAGAAAAATATTCAACTGAAGATAGAGTAATGAACGCGTTAAAATGGGTTCAAGATTCAGAAAACAACACGCTGAAAGTTTTGATACGAAAATATGGAACAATATTTATAGCTTCGAAATCTGATCTAGATCACAGACAAATATTAAGCCATGAAATTGCAGTTAAGGGGTCAGCGATTTTACAACATCCTCGTCGTTAATCAATGCATTTGGAACATAAAAATGACGATTTAGTGGCTAGTTATTTTTGGAAAAAAGATGGGTTAATACGAATGTGTGTGTATTACAGACAACTTAACACGGTTTCAGAGACATTTACATTTCCAATGCCTGATATATATCAGTTGCTCGATTACTTAGCTGACTCATAGATATTTTCGTCAATAGATATAAGACAAGCCTACTATCAGGTAGAATTTGATGAAAACTCTAGGAAATATACAGCGTTTAGTACTAAACAAGGACAGTTTTGTTTTAATCGCATTTCTTTTGGTTTAGCAGCAGCACCAGCCACATTCCAAAAACTGATGCATGAACTTCTGGAAGTTTTACTTTTCAACGGTGTTATTGTATATATTGACGATATATCAGTATATGAAAAATCGGAGAAGCAATATGATGAAATTCTAGAAGAATTTAGAAGAAAAGAATTATTAGCATTACATGTGTATGTCATGTATTTCAAACAGTATTTGTATTGAAAGAGATTTATAGCAAGAACAGATCACAATGCCTTGCTTTTTATGAATACAACGAAGAAACCAATTAGTCCTCAATTCCAAACTTGGATGTAAAATCTATCAAAATATGATTTCGAAGTCCAGTATAGAAAAGGCAGCGAGCATAGTAATGCGGATGGATTATGGAGAATTGGTGAATCATTATGCTCACAGTGTCAAACAAAACAAGACGCTAAAAGCTCTAAATCACGAATTAAATATATAATTTATATGGCAAATACCTCAAGCGAGAATCTTATGGAAAAAATCAAGTTTAAACAAAAAGATGATCCAAATTTCAAGGAAGTGAAAATACTAATGAAATGTGTTATTGAAAATTGTTCAGATAGTACTAAAGCTAGTTATGTGTATAAAAACAAGGAAAATCTAAAGATAATCGATGAATTTCTAGTAATAGAAGGGAATAATATCGTAGTACTAATTCCACCTGATTTCATTGAAGATTTTGTAATTACATTTCATGAAGAAAAAAAATTATAATTATCTTAAAGATCATTACTTTTTACAATCTATGATTATGACTATAAAATAATCTCTAAAGAAGTGTATAGTCTGTTCAAGAAAGAAGATAAGTCCAATCAAAACAAATAAATCAATAATTCCTAGACAGAGTAGAAACTTCCTTGAACAAATTGTAGTAGATATCACATACATGGATAAAACAGAAACTAACAAAAAGTATGAAGTTGTTATCATTGACAGATTTAGCAAACTGGTGAGTTTAACAGCAGTATCTAAAATGGATGATAAATGTATATTCAAAGTCATATTACATAATTGGATATATAGATTTGGTAAACCAATCAGTATTTTGACACATAGAAGTAGAAACTTTGAAAGTTCGTATACGATGAAAAAGATGCAGAATTAAATATTAAGCAAGATGAACTTGCCAAACGTGACATACGAACAGTGAGAGATATGATCATAACATCCTTAAAAAGTAAATGCGAAGAAAGAAGTTGGTTTGAATTGTTAACCAAGATTGAATTTAACATTTATGCTACTCCTCAAAACTTATCGGAATTGTCAGTATTTGAAATAGTGCATGGAAGAAAGATCAATATCTATTCCAAATTCAATATCCAACAAACAAGTTAATCAAATTTTATTGATAAAGATAGAATAAATTTAGAGAAAGCGTCCATAAAATTGAGTCAGTTTGAAAATGAAAAGCCTGTGTCAAGACATTTTAAAGCGGAAGAGTGGAATTTGTTTCAAATAGAACCACACAAAAGGCAGGAAATGATTTTCAGTAGTAAGGACCATTTCAAATAATCAGATTCATCTCTCCTCATCAGGTTGAGCTCAAGTGTTATAACAGATAAAACAACACAGAATCGATTGGTTGAAGAAGCGGACAAAGCTTTAAAGAGAGGAAATTACGATATTAATAAATATGTTGTTTTAAAAATAAATTGATTATTGGGAATTTCGAATTTTAAAATGGAAGATATTAAAATTACAACTTTTGGAATGTACATCCTCAGAAGATACTAGCATTAACCTAACATTAAGAGGGAACCTCAATCCAATATTGCTATATTGCTATAAAGCCAATCAAATGCCTACTTTAACAATAAGATACTGAACCCTTTATCATACCTTTTCAATACTTCACCAGTCATCATCAAAACAGAGATTCATAGACTCTTAAAGGAAGAAATAATTCGTGACAGTCAAAGCCCTTGAAGATCTCAATGCTTTGTTGTCAAACAAGGTCTAAAGCCATGCCTAATGGTCGATTACTCCAATACAACCAATCGTTTTAACCATTAGATGCCTATCTCATACCAAGAATCGAAGATATACTTAGGAAAACTTTTTCTAAGTTTAATTCAGAAAGTATCAATTTAATATTAATATACAATTTTAAAATATATATAAATATTGATTTAAATATTTATTAAAACTTTAATTAAGAAATATTTGGTTTAAATATATATTATTTCCATCACTTATGTCATCATATACTAGTGTAGTGATCCATGTAATTGTTATATGTATTTAAACATTTAGATTAAGAAACGTGTTGTTATTATTATTATTATTATTATTATTATTATTATTATTATTATTATTATTATTATTATTATTATTATTATTATTATTATTATTATTATTATTATTATTATTATTATTATTATTATTATTATTATTATTATTATTATTATTATTATTATTATTATTATTATTATTTTATTATTATTATAGTTATTGTTATAATTATTATTAGTGAAGCAAATTGTTGGTAGTCAAAATTAGTATTAGACAAATGAAGAAAAATTATATATTTTAAATTTTTTAATTGATTTTATTTCAAATAAATAATTTTTTTAATATTTAAAAATGTTTTTTGTCGATAGCGGATTTTAATGTTACAGTTTTATTTTAAAATACTTTAAAATGTGTTTTAATTTATATAGAATATTTTTTTCGAATTTTTTCTGATTTAAATGTTTAAAAGTTAAATTTAAAGTATTTTAAAAATTGGTTTAAATGTTTCATATTGAAAATATTTTGGAAAGGAAAGTTAATTAGAGCAAATGCAGAAAGCTAAAGTCTTGTTAAATTTTATTTTGAAGTGATCAGGCCATATTTTATCACGAAATATTTCATATTTCATTTTATGAATAAACACTGAAGAAATTGGTATACATGGTTATTTATTTAAATTATATTACTATTATTAGGATTATTATAATGATTATTTTTTAAATCAACTTATCGAAAACTAATTGAAAAAATAGTTTAATAATTGAGATAACTATAAATTAAAACTTTGCAAAAGATATGTTAAAACATTTTCATTGGTTATAAAATTAACTTATAAAAAAATTTAGTTTTAAAAAATTATTAAACCTTTCAGACTGATATTGAAAATTGAAAAACTTAAATGTTTATACAGTTACTAATAAAAAATTCGCAGTTTTTATTGAAAATTATTTTAAAATTATAAACAATTATAAGGAAAATATCAAGAATATTTAATTTTTATTATGAGTTTTATTATTTTGATTTTAAATAATCATTCAACAAAAAATTATCTAAATAAACCATTTATTTAATATTCTTATTTTTTTATTTTACAAAATCATAAATATTATTTTTACACACTATTAATATTAAAATTTATCAGAATTCATATTTTATTAAAATTAACTCACTTAAATATTTACGTGTTAGATAAGTACATAATGGCCTTGAAATTTGTTAGAACGAATTAGTTATACAACACGGAAACCTAGTAAGAAGTCGACAGTTATAAGTATATATACTGAAGTGTTTTTGCATATTTTTAATCTTAATCTATCCTAACTAACCACAAAAGTTAAAACCAGCAGCAGAATATTCGGTTATTCCAATTGTAAATCTCCGAGAACTCGAAAACAAGCATGATTAAATCTTAGTATTTGCTTGAGTTTGAATACTTTGATAGATTGTGTATGCATGCCTTAAAATTTACGGCTTAAATGTTCAACATTATGTATTTTGTATGAATAATTATATTTGTTAGTGGTTAGATATTTTTCAATGTGCATCGAATCTTTTCCGGCCATCAGTCATATACAACACTACAAGTTATTAAAATCAACACCATAAAGAAACTTGAATAAATTAACTCTCAAACTTACTATTGGTGGGTTTCTGGGTTTTGATTTTTTGAAACTATATGGTTGTTACCCAGACAACCCCATACAAATATTCTTTCGCTTACCACTCGGCACCCGTTGCTAACCAACGTTGGAACTGTGTTCGAGTGGATAGATCGTCCGCAAAAAGTGAGCGCTATTGCTAATGCTATAATTGACCGAACGATCCCTGGGTCCAACGAGCTGCCGATAGAAGGCCTATGCTTGCTTTTCGATTTTTAGGTCCCATTATTCTCCTATCTCTTTCAAATGTTAACCCATATTCTCCTATCATTTATCTTTATGTCCGTTAGCCTAGTCCTTCTTATCGTCGTTCGTATTATCAACCTTTACCATGGCCTGTACACTTTTGTTATGTTAAATATACTCAATAACTACAGTGTTTCCTATTATTATTACTAGCATTATTATCGTTACCATTATATGTATTATTCTAATTCATTACTATTATTATCCTTATTATTACCATTCCTATTATATTTAGTATTATTACTATCATTATCATTATTACTATTATTATTATTATTATTATTATTATTATTATTATTATTATTATTATTATTATTATTATTATTATTATTATTATTATTATTATTATTATTATTATTATTATTATTATTATTATTATTATTATTATTATTATTATTATTATTATTATTATTATTATTATTATTATTACTACTATTATTATTATTATTATTATTATTTTACAGTTTTACGATAAATGTTTTAACTATTTCCAAAAATTTGCGCAGCGGTCTGCCCATATTTTCCGTCTTAATTCAACATAATTTATTCAATTATTATATATTATTTAAAACATTATTTTTCATAATTTTGGTCGTTCGGATTAATCTTTTTCCGATGGCTATTCATTTTAACTGTTGCAACGATTTCGCTATTTTCCCCGCTACCCTTTCCCTCTCTTTGTCCTTATGATCTATTTATGTTCATATTATAGTTAATGAGTGCCCACTGGACTACTCGGTGTTAGTGATTTTGAGCCGATTTTTGTTTAAAATTTTATGTCGATTTTATCGAAATTAAGTGCAAGAAATTGAGCCAAAAGACCAACTCTCAAGCTACTCTCTTTCGCTATTTAGGTTCAATGATTTGACGTTCGAGTTCCTGCGTCACGCACGCCGGAACCCTCACGGGCACAAGCTATAGGCGGAGAAACCGCACTTACACAGCTTGGTAATTATGTTTTAGTTTAATAGCTTGCATGTTGTGTGGCTGTGGGCCAGGAAAAAGGAAATAAATAAATGTTACCATTCCGATTGAGTAGAAGCTTCGATGCAATCAAATATTTATTCATAAAATCGTCAGTATATATTGGTAATTTGCATAATTCATAACATCTTCAATTCATGGCATTATAAATCAATAAGTTCATATAATATCTTCGATTCATATCATTAGTTATCAATCAGTAATTTGATATTCACTCATGCGCTTACAGATAATATTGTACACCTAAGATTGAAACATAAGACTGAAACGTAAGATTAAACGTTAGATTAAAAATTTGTCAAAACACATCAGTATATATACCTATAATTTGACCTTAACCTTCCGTGTTATTTTTATTACGATTAAACAAATTTGACCTTGAAATTATTTGTGTTATCTAAATTAAATTTTTATTATTTTCTTAATTTAAATTGGTAATTTATTTTTAACATTTTTAATTAAATTTATTAAGCCAAAAATATTTTATTTTTATTCATTTAATTCATTAATTTTTACTTTTATATAAATGGTCATTTTATGGTCAAATTTTCTTGTTATTATGTTATTTATTATGTAAATTTCGTGCGGTTCTTGATGCATTTTGTATTTATTTTATTTTACTTTTATGTCTTTTGATTTTATATTTATTTATGTTTTCTCATATTTTAAAGTGTTTAGTTGATGTTGTATATTATATTTTAAGTTATCTTGGTGCTGGGTTTTTGTGCTGTATTACTGATGCATTTAAACAATTCTGTGGGCCGTTTGTGTTCTGGCCCAACACTATGTACAAGTCCCGCTACTGAGTTGAAACCTTTAATTTTAAAATTTCTTAATCAGCAAAAGTATAAAATGAATATAAAAAGAAATAGACAAAAAGAAATTTTGAATGTTCATTCATTTTATTTATCTAGAATGCTTTTCATCGGCTTCCTATTAGACCAACATGAATAAATTAACCCTAATATCTATAAATCGGCCACACCTGCACTTATGAACTTTGGTTATCATGTCATTTGTGGATTTAATCTACAAAATTTACTTCCAATTCTTCATATTTTTATTCATGTCCGTATTAATTTAATCATGTGCAAACGACGCCAAACCTTAATGGGCCCCTTGAAAATTTGATATTATCAACAACTATACGAATAAAAATTCCTTTTGATTAATAATTTAACTTCCCAAAATAATTTTTCTTCATCTTTGCTTCTCTAAACGATCGATAATTTATTTTATGTTATTTTTCTTTAAGGTTGTTATTAAATTGACAGAACTGGCATGCTAGGTGCGTATTGTTTTTTTTAAATAGATTTTAGTTAAAATTTAAACCATAAAGGGTCATTCACAACAGTCACAAAAAATTATTAACAAATAACATGTAAGTTATAGGTATCAAAAAGTGTATACGAACTTTCTGGGTATTCTATAATTAACAATGAAGAAAATTCACTTATGGCTATTATTTTTTTAATTTCTGAAACCATGTTTCTCTGGGATGAAATTAATTTATCAGAAGATGAGCATTATTCAATTTCATATCTAGAAATAATTAATTTTAAAATATTTTTAACTTGACATATTCATTTCGAAGCCTTGACACATTCGGATAGCAATGTTTTGATAATATTCCAGTCACATTAAGATCTAAGTTTGGATTTTGAAGTTTACTGAACTTGATATCCTAAATAAATAATAAGACAAACACTGGTTTGAAAAAATTAGTTTATAATAACATTGTATACACAGAAATATATATTTACCCGTCAGTAAATAAAACAAAAAAACAACAGTTGCTATTTTTAGTATTATCGTGATTTTCAGCATCCCTCGTGGATTAACTTTTATAAAGTATTATTACTTATACTGTGTTGGGCTTAAAGCCAAAATTTAAACAAAAATGGTATGGTTAAAATAAAAATAATGAAAATGGCCACTGCACATACACATGCACCGCAAGCAGAAACTAAAAATAAAATAAAAACACCAATTAAACAAATTAAAATATAACGAAATTAATTAAAACAAATATTAATAAAATTGATACAAAATTTTAAGGGTAAAAAAGAATAAGTTTTCATAAGTAATAAAATATAAAGTCAAACAAATACAAATAATATATCAAAAAAATTTTAAAAAATGAGTAAAAATTATAAAAATATTAAAAACCCTTAAAATGGCGAAAAATCGACTATTGGTCGCACACACGCACAAAACAACTATTCATAATTTTTAACACTTTTTATCACAACTTTAACATTTTCACGAAAACCTTTGTAGCAGTTTATTGAATTTATATCGGTAAGGATCTTGTATATTGTTATGTTAATAAATTTACTATGTTTTCCTTAAAATCCTTTTATGTATTTCAGGGATGGTCGTGGTATTTTTAATACCACTGATGAGTCCCCCTTTTTATATTTCATATAAAATTACGTATTGCAATAGCTTTTCAGTAGGGCAGGCTGGCGGTCCGGCTAACGAGTTTGCTTTCGTTAGTTATGGCTACTGGTCGTGCTACTCCTGATAACTCGGCTGTCCGTGGCGAGTTCTAGTCGAAAGACGTAGGACTTTACCCACAGGACGTTGTTTAAAAACTCATGGTGGCTGATGGAAATGTCGGTCGGAATGAGCAGACATAAAATCACGAGAAGAGCGACATGACATAGGCGACTAAGTGAATGATTTCCAGCAGATCATTTAAGTCAAATTTTTTTAAAAAATCTCCTCAGGGCAAATGAACACTGGGTAGTCAGGGATAGGATAGCTGTCATTACTGCTAATAGAACGACTTATTTAAATAGATTCCGCTGGAATGTAAATGGATGATCATAATTTGCTTTTTGTGTCAGAATGACCACAAATTGACCACAACGAGAGCATCGTGCTTAAATTCGTTTATCGCCTTGAATAGGTACAATTAGAGAAAACCGTTCTTACAAAACAACGAGACTGACGACTGACGTTCAAAATAATTACACTGACCATAAGAATTTGAGAGAACAGCAATATAAAATAAAATTTATTAACACTATCAGAAATTTTCAATTCAAATGATTAAAACTAGTTAGTGATAAATAATTAGTGTTATGTTAAATTATGATTAAATTGTGCTGATGTAGAGAATGATATGAAAACCAATAGTTTCGACCAACGCAGCAAATATGTTTTTTTAACGTAGGTCAATAAATTAAACTAAAGATCGAATGAGATCTTCACGACCTACAGTAGACCTACACACATCCTACAATAAACGTAGATCAAGATGAATTCGAATCTATCGTTGTCTTATCAGTCCACCACACCCGTGAAAATCATTTTCTCTACTCACGTCCTAGAAAATTCAAGTTTAATTCGGAATTCTTTTGTATAAACCAGATTTTTAATTCTATTTGCTTCTAACAACTGCAAATTACTTAATCTCATCTAAACATTTTTATTAGAGAATGCCGCGTTACAGGCTAATCTGAGCGCCATGGAAAATACTAATTCGAGTAGGATGTCTGAAGTAACTTCGCACGAGCATATTTCCATGTCCAACGACTCCGATCTGGAGATAATTTATGCACCCAGATTGATGGGTCTTTCCCAGTCTGCTCCAACACCGTCTTAATTTAATATCTCGATGGATAGCCTCTCCGCAGACGCACCAACCAATGTGCAGATAACGATATCCACTAGAACATCTCCTGTCCGGGAAGAAGTACACGAAATCTCCAGCGGAAGATCCACTCCGCAAATTATTTCTGTCACCGAACCACCGGTACGTAATAATTTCGACCTGGCAGCTAGAAATGTTTCTCAACAACATTCAAATCCAACTCCACGAAGGCCTAAGAAGAGATGTCCTCCGGTAGACATCGATGCCGAAGAAGATTGATGAAGAAATCCGATTTTGACGATAATGCTTGTTTTCATCGTGATTAAACTGTAGCTTTAGTTTTTCTTAATCGGAATAGAATTTTAGTTTTAGTTGTTTGTTCTATTTGATATAAAACGAATTGTGTATTAAATGTGTGTGAACTTTACTAATAAGCAATTAGAAACCTTTGTGACGATTTTCAAATCTAGTTATTAATAAATAAATTAAATAAATAAACTATCAATATAAATATGAAAAAGGTTGATCTCCAGTCATCTCTGTTAAATAGGTCGATAATAAAAAAAAGCTCTAGTAAACGTTTTGATTTCTCGATAACTCCATGAAATTTTCCTAGTCATGATTTGAATACTTGGTTTGATGAGAAATGATATTGAATGAGTAAAGCGTAAGTCCTTCTAATGGCCGCATTGTACCCGAATCGAAGGTTATTCAAGTAGTGTTGGTAACGACGCTCACCTGCTTGAGTAGCATTCGGCTATCATGTACAATACCAACATGGGTCCGATCATGGGTACATGATAGTAAGGCGTAAATTGTGTAGTGTGCGAGGGAAGTGTGACCCTAGTCATGAGGGTATAAAAAGAGAGATATTTGAGTAAGAACTGTTCACTAATTTTTTAAATGTTCCCCGTACACCAACAATTGTTTGGTTTTGTCAAAGGATCCTTGAAAATGTAAAGGGATTAATTAAATTAATTTTTATTTAATAAATAACAATTTAATAAATAACGAAAAATTAATAAAGATGGTGTGAATATATAATATACGTTAAAGCTCACAGTAAACTCATTTTTGTACCAAATTTGCCTTAATGATTTTCTCTACAACTTCAATGTTATTTCAAAATTGAAGATTCCTAAATATTCTTTAATGAATCAAACAAGTTTCATGAAATATTCTCTCTAGTTATTTTGCCAATATTTTCTCTATCTTTTATAAATTGATAAAATATTTTTCTGATGAGTGACTTCGCTGTAACGATAAGGATTTTTATTAACTTAAAATATTGGCATTATAAACACTCAGCGATTTCCATTCATGTTAAATTTATGGAAGAATTTATATTATAATTTATTAAAATAAAAAAAAATCTATTTGTTAAAATCTACGAAAATAATTCGATTAATTTGTTCATAAAACAATAATTTCTGATATGATTAGAGATCAAAACTTAGTAATACGTTTTTGCCACTGTCTTTATCAAGTGTTATTTAATTTATTTAAACAAACGTTTACTTAATAAAGATTTATTTTATTTTAACGTTGAATCCAAAAATTTATGTATAAAATATGAGAAAAATGGATATCTATTTGTTGTTATTGTTTTCAGGTGTAATGAATTCTTAAGTTGGTGACATGAAAAATGTCGAATTATATCTTAAAACGTGTTTTTCAGTGATTGTTTCTTATTATTTTTGTTTGTTGCAATCATTTTCTTTTGAAATCATAGTTAATTAAAATTCCACAAATATATATTTAATAACATGATTATTTAAACAATCTTTATTTGTTAGATTATTTAAATGCCTTTTCGAAGCTTCGATAGTTCTTTTAATGAGCCATGATTCCAGTCATAAATTTCAACATACTTTATAATTTATACAAAATTATATTTAAATTCATACATTCTTAATATTAAATATTATTTAAAAATGTCAACAATCTTAAAATTTCTTATTTTAATTAATTTTAAATATTATGCTCACATCTCACAATTTTCGCCAAAAATTGATGAATCAAAATGAAATTAAAATTATAATCTTGAATATAATTTTATATAAGTTAGATAAATCCGTATATTTTTAGTAATAAAAACAAAAAATTATCTCGTAATTTAACAAAAAATCTCATTATAAAATGTTTCCTTAATTAAATATTTTAATTAAGAATTGTAATTTTAAAAAAAAAATATCAAATTGACATTTCTTATGAAAAAAGTAAATAAAATATTCAATCCCTCTATTTTTCTGTTTTTTTTTTATTTTTTTGATACATTTTTAGATTAGCTTTTATCTTAATGCTTCAAAGTGATATTTTATTTAGTTCGATTATAATATTTCCAATGAGGTAATTGCTACACTAAGTGAATAAAAAGTAAAACTTTTCAGTGATAAAATAAAACATTAAAATGCACTATAAAACCTTTTTTATTTATTTTATTAGTGTAAGTTTAACTGTTTTCGCTCAAATTACAAAGTATAATTGATTAAATTTTATCTTATAAATTAGGATAGTTTTTCTTTTCTTTTAGTGCTTATTGAATCAATTGAAATTCGATAGTGGAAATGAAACCTGTTCACCGATTCAAGAAACAATTTTAAAAGATTTAAAAATGTGCTAGGAAGAAACAAATTCTAAAGAATCAATGATTAAGTTTTATGAATTCTATATTGATGAAACGAATAAAAAAACATAAAAATATTTGAAATAGTAAATGAATATTACGCAGTCGGAGACACTGTAGGTTGTCTATAACTCATTATATACATATTATTAATAAAATTTATAGAGGACAATTGTTGGGCCAGAACACAAACGGCCTTGTAAAATGTTTAAATGAATCGGTAACACATATGCAAATATAACATGCGAATTAAAAAATCAAACCTATTAAAACATCAACTAAACCCATATCAAATATGAGAAAAGATAATAAAATATAAAATTACAAACACAAAAATAAATTAAAATAATAACAAAGCGCAACAAGATCCGCACGAAACAAATATAAACATAACACGAAAACCCAATAACTTTGACCAAAATTTGACAATTTATTAAAAAATACCAAATTTCATGAAAATGAAATAAAAATCAAATAATTTGAATTAGAAATAATTCAATTAGAAATCTAAAGAAAAAATCGTCAAATAAAATTCAAAAATAATAAAAATTAAGATTAGAACACACTAGAAAAACCCGAGGTCAAAATTTGTTTTACTAAATCAAAAAGAACACGCAAGGTTAGGGACAAAAAATAGGTATATATACCGATTCATTTTTACACAATGGTTAATCATTTGAATCGTTTTTGAAAATCATTACTCAGTTTTTCAACTTGAAATTTTTGGTGAGTTTTGTTTTGGAATTCTCTTTCCACGTCGCGCCCTCGCATCTCAATGGAGCTCTGCTCGGATGTCGGCGTGGGGAGAGTAGTAATTTTGTTATGAATTGTCTGGTATTCATTATATTGTTTTATTGATATTAATAAATTATTTATAACATAAATTCATTTTTTCTATAATCATTCTATTTCAAGTCGAAATTTTTCCGGCCCACAGCCAAAGACACATCACAAGTTAGTAAAATCCACATATTATTCAGATTCGTGTAAGTGCGTGGAATATCGCCGATGATCTGTGCCCGTGAAGACCCGGCGTGCGGAACGCAGGGATCGGAACGTCAATATTAGTCCGTATAGAAGAAAGGAGAAATAAGGAAAAAGTCTTTTGGCTAATTCCTCGTTTCTCGATTTCTGTAAATTCGACCTAAATTAATCTACATACGGTTTAAAATCACCACACCGAGTAGTCCAGTGGGCACTCATTAAATATAATATGAACATAAAATGCGTTTAAGGCTTATTAAAGGGAAAGGTGACGGGGAATAAAAATAAAAACGAAATCACTGCTATGAAATTAAATCAACTATCATTATAAATCTAACTCAGATGCGAAATTTTGACGAGGAACGATAATTTAAAAATATTATTAAGCGGATTACCATGAACTCCCAGTAGAGTCGTAGATTTAATCAAATTTCGAACCGAGGTATATTTTACCAATAGGAGCGATAGAAGAGCCCTTTCAAAAATCTTTTATAGATAAAAGGTAGATACTAACTAATTACTACCAAGTCCAACTGTCGATCAAAAGTGACTCCACATAAAAGTAAATTAACTTAAATAATTAGAAAATTAAAAATGCAAAACACCGATCGAGTAGAGGAAAGTTTATTGTCAATCCCACTAAAATGAACCAAGCAAAAGGAAAACGAGAGAGTCTAATATCCAAAATCCACTTGAGAAGCTAACTGAACTTATAGAGTAATCTGCATGTCATGCCAAGTTTTTTCTTTTTCCTTTGAATCGCTTCAGCATCAACTGGTAGTATTACGTTTTTCAATGCATTTATTTTACGTTTTCCAAATATCCGGTAGTCCATTTAACAATTGTAAAATTTCTAAAAGATATTCAATTTGGAATTTTATTAAATAAATTACAGTTTACATTGCTTCTCTTTGCTGCCCCCAAACTCCTGAAAATATGGAATAAAGCGCTTGAAATACTCTCAAATCGCATAGTTTTATGTCCGTAATAAATGACGGCTACCCATAATTTTGGCCTTGCGCACGTATCTTTTATTATAAAGTCCTCTTACGTGGTATATACGTGTCTATATTCAGTTTTTACCACCAAAATTATTTTCCTGTTTTTAAATAGAAAATTCACTCAAGCTTTGCCGATGCCCATAGTTTGGAGGTTATTTCAAGTAGACGTGTTTATTTTCCTATTCATAAAACAATTTTTTGTCTTAGACCTTAATGTGTGGCCAATCGCCCCATAGTCGATGTACTTCAGTATAAATCGATATTTCGTCAAACGATTTTTTTTTGTCGAATAATTTTTTGATTATTAACCATACTTTTATAGGGTTGATGGTTAACGCATCATTCCTCCCCCAGGTTTTTAAGAAAACTGGCATTCGATTATAGTTTTCCCAAATGGTTTAGATTGAAATTGTCCTAAATGATTGGTCTCTAATTTTTCCCATGTACACAGATAGGTAGCTATACATTAAAAATCATTGAAACGCCAGTAAGAAGTCGCTCGGCATGTTTCGCTTCCAGGATTCAATTAAGCATCCCTAAAGGAAGCAGTACATTTTATGGGAAGGTATAAATTTTCTTTTGCCCACAAATAAGTCGAGGGGTAGTATACATTATTATTATTCACATTTGCTTTTTACCGTGAAAGCTGTTAGATTAAAGATAAATGTATAGTAATACTAACGGCTCCTTCTTATTCAGAGAGATCCAGTTCGATGACCTATACCCCAACCCACGTTGCTGATCGATGGAGGTGGGCATGGGAACAATTCCGGCAGGAGAGATGCCCCGAGTTTCCTTAACCGGAGCCTCAACAATTCGACGGACGGTCGGTGGAAAGTGGCCACAATCCATGGCTAGCTGACCGACAATGGGAGGAGTGGAGCCCGGCCTGGGAGATCCGCGAGCAGGCCCGCCATCTCCTCGGACGGCTCGAGAGCCACCAGCGGCAGGTGGACCTACAAGTGGTTAGAGCTCGCCAATACTTGGCGAACGTTGAAGAGGACCTCTTAGCTGGTCGAATCGCCAGTAGCTACCGAAAATCACGCGGGCTTGCAACACCAAGCGACCCGTGATGATCATATCCAACTGCTCTCCGGAGGAATGGGTTGGGAGGGGGTTCACCGCCTCCTGAACTGCCATCCCATAGTAGAGACTCTCTAACCCGACCTAACACCGTTAACTTGGTTAAAATTTTCTTAAATAAATAGTTTGTTATTTTAGATGACTACTTTATTTGCGTGATTGTTTTAATAGGAGAATTCCTTTTTTGTTTAACGTAATGCATACTAAAAAATTTTTCTCAAGTCAATAACTAATCGTTTAAATGTCTTTAATAATAGCAATGGAACCCATCCAGCTTCTGCAGAAAGAGCTGATCCGTGCCCAGCAAGCCAACAAAGCGCTGTATGAACCAATTAAACAACTCACTCGAGAGATGCAGCAAATAAAAACCACATGGGTGGACCCATCTAAGGTCAAGCACCTACGCCACAGGCTCACCGCTGCTCAAAAAGGCTGGGCCGAGGAAAAACAAATGAATCAAAGTCTCCGAACACAAATACGGGGGTTGGAGGTTGCCCTATCCGCCAGTCAAGAAGGAGCAGCTGTAACCTACCCCCTCGTCTTTGCACCGTCCCAGTTGGCTTATCGGGAATCAGTGACCGATCCAACACCAGCCGTAACCCCAACCACAACAATATCCAACAGCTATAGACTGGGGCGAAGGGAGCGTGCCAGACGTAGAGCCACTCGGATGTCGAATAAAACTCATCTGATTTAAGCGTGTTTAATCTGTACAATACGTATATTTAATTATAAATTATATAAAGGTTGTTTAGTTATTCGAAACGATGATTTAAAACTTGAGGAATATTGAAAACCCCGCAGCTATTTTATGGGTGCTCACACTTCGTCAGGTAGCCGTTGTCTTATCTCTAGGAACGCCATCACCGAATTTAGTGCTCACTATAATGACTCTGACCTTGAAACCCCTCACACACAAGGGACTTGCAAAGCGAGCATAAGTCTTCTAACGACAGCTCGTTGAACCCAGGGATTGTCCGAGCAATTACAGCACTAGTAATAATGCTCACTTTTTGCGGACAATCCACCCACTGGAACACATTTCCAACGTTGCCTAGCAACGGGTGCCGAGTGGTAGCTAGAAGTATTTATATGGCGTTACCGGGGCAACTATAGGAAGATTCAAACAAACCACAATACCCCGTAACCCACCACAATATACAATATTAAATATTTTCGATAAATGGACTTACTAAATGCACTTGTAAAACAAATAAGAAAAGAATTAAGAGCAATTTTAATCAGATCAAAAATTTACGTGCAGAAGAAGTGAGTTATAAGTCTATTTTAGTTAAACAAGTGTTGTGAGTAAAGAATAAGAAAAAATTGGAAGGCCTTAAACAATACTTAAAATAAAACAATTCAATCTCCCAAAAGCATAAAACATTAAAAGGCCTTGAATGATAACGTAAATGTGATTTTTTTTATAATAGTTGTTTGTACATTTAAATATATAATCTTTTATTTAGTTATTTCACAACAGATAAATTGTTTAACTATTTTTAAAACATGGTTGAGTAGCACTTTATAATAGATAAGTAAATACATAAAATATAACTGTAATTTGAATGTAAATGCCATTTATTTATTTATTTGATAACAGCCATTCCAATATTCGTGACTTTATATTTTATACAATATTTAGAGATATATACGATATGATTTTTTTTTAAATCTGAAGGGGTTTCTCGAATATAGGTAGCTAGTTAAATGGTTGTTTGAAACACGAGTAAACTGAAAAATTATTTAGCTAAGTTTATTTTGGTTAGTAATAGTTGAAAAGTAGTGAAAACTCAATTGTAAGATGCGTAGACATTAGTGAAGAGGAAGCGGAAGCACTTAATTAGAATTCACTAAACTATTAACTTGTAATACAAATATCTTTTTGAAAATAATCCAAACTTTTACAATTTTATATTCATTTATAACTTTCTCTTTAATACTCACCAATTAACTGAAAATAGAAAAGCTAACACAAAAAACAATATAATAAAATAATAAAAGTATAGAAAAGGTGCAATTTTGTTTATTTATCGAATTAAACAAATAGAATGTAATATTTTTCTAGAAGAGCCTACTGAAAAATAGTCAGTAATAATAATATTTTCATATTTACAAGAATAATTATTATATTTTTATAAAATTTTCATAACTATAATTTGCAAACTTCTTTAACCTTTAAACTACAATCTCAGTCAAGGACGGATTTTTTGGCGAAAGCGCAAATCAACATTTATATACTTAGAAATTTTAATTTTGCCAAAAATTTATGAATTTTAAAAATTTGAAAACATAACTATGCATGTTTATTCAATAAAATGTAGTTGTTTTTGTCTACCCTGTGAATCATGACTTTGGATTTTTATAATTTGATTTTGTTTTAAATTAATATATAACTATGTTTTAATATGTAAGTTCTTACTGAATTAATTTCTTTATTTAAAGTTTGAGGGATCCCGCGAAAAAATCCAGTTGGGTTTCGCATTTATTGGATCCAGTCTTGACTGCAACACGTTAAAAATGTAAATTGTGCCCATATACCGCGAAATTTAGAGTTTAAATTACAGTTGAAAATTATCGGAAAAAATGTTACGAATTATTCTAGTTAAAACACTGAATCCACCTTAAAATTTATTTGCCTAAATAACAGAGACGTATAACTCGTTAAATAATAGAGTTTGCATAATAACTAACAAATTTTATTGTATTACACAATATGCCGCGTTGTATTGGAATACTGCACTTTTATTTGTGAATCTAAAACAAACTAAATATTCTTATATGGGCCATCATATTAAATACCATTTTAGTTTAGGTTTCTGCGAGCTGATCAAAATGTTTCCTCAATTTTCTGACAATTTGATTATTTTATCATAGCTTGAAGCTGTTGCGTGTAGGGGTACTGTTATTTTAACATAATCGTCGAAAAATTGTCTATCATAGTTCATTAAACATAGATCGAAGTTGACTTTATTTTTTCTGAACTTGTCTAAATTTGGTTTTGTAAATCTCGCACTTCTCGTCAAATCACTTAACTTATCATCTCTCCACCTTTTTCTTTGGAGACATCTGCAGATAAAAATACACTCAAGAAAACCAAAGAATCTCCAATACCTAGAAAATTTTATTGAAACTGGAGCAGAAATGCGTGAAAATGTCGTAAATACTTTTTATCATCGATGCAAAGTTAATTTTTACATACATTTTTTATCTATTTTCAATTTCACATAATGCCTTTTAATAATTGAAATTCATTAAAACAATTAATCCACTTGCTACTTAAATAGTCATAAAAAATGAATTTACCGAGGGAGTCAGAAACTTTCTCTAGCTTTCTCCAAAACGATTAAAATCCAAATTAACAATTAAATTAAGTAATTAATTTAAATGAAAATTAAAATTAAAAGAAAATTTTAACAATAGAATAAAAGGAAACCAATTTAAAATTTCTACTAAAATTAAATTTAATTATAAAGTAAGAAAACGTGTAATTTTTTATTAGTAAAAAACATTAAAACAAAATTTCTTTCTTTGCAAAATGTTTTCTTTTAATCGGCAATTTCTTATAAATCAATAATAATTTTCTAAAACGTTTAAATAAAACAAAATGTGACATCGGGGTAATAAATGTAATAATTGCTAATAAATCATTTAAGTAGTAATAAAAGCAAATTACATCAAAAACTACAAGATCAAAATTATGTAACACATACCGATCATTTCAATTAACAATGAGATACTGTAAAAGACTGTAGATATAAAAGTGATAACCGAATATTTATAAAAAACAAAACTTCTTTTCCTCACAATTCTTAAATCTTGTGCTATCATTGAATTCTTGGAGTTTTTGTAAAGATCTCTAGCAGAAAATATTCCAAATATGGACAGAGTAACTATTGGAATGGAATAGTACGGAATTATATTGAAAAAGATGCTTACGTTAGAAGATCGCCACCAGCAGGAATATAATATAGTTTCATTAAAGACATTCGTTTCGATTCCATAATCAAATGCGACAGATAATATTTGAATGAAACATGAAAAATAAAAACTATTATTAATAATATCAAATTTATATTTCCAGTAATAGATTTATATTTCAATGGATAAACAATGCAAACAAACTGATCAAACGCCGACAAAATCATCGTATAAACATTAATTGTGAGAAATAAATAAAATATTTGCAAATCAAACAAACATAACAATGAAAAATTGCATAAATATAATTTTTTATTTCTGTTTCCCTCAAAAAATTCATAAAATATAAAACTAAAACCCCAAGCCGACAAATGTTCTGATTTTGTTAATTGTCATCGCATTGAGAGACGAAATTTTATGCTGAAACAAAAATATCAACAATAATAAATTTAGTATAAAATAAAAGCAGATTAATGAACTTCTGAAACTGAAGAATAAAAAACTATCATAACAAAGATCATTGATGATGAATTTCATTCTCTTACTTACATATGGAGTCTTTCTGTCAGCAACGACAAATATACCCTAATGGGAAATATATCTAATTATTTGTAATTGGTTATGTGATTTGCTTTAATAAAATATTTAGTATTTAATGAAGATTTCTCATATTTTTTTAATTAAAACATTTGTTTTAATTCACAATGAAACTATAATTTCTGAAACTAATTATAATAAACATCGGGTAGAAAGAAAATTGTCTCGAATTCATTTGATTACTGAGAGCAAATGGGAATTTTTTTCTGTCGGTCATGAAAAACATTTTTGCTATGAAACAAATTTTTTAAAAACTGTTGATAATTATTGCAAAATAGTTCTCATTATTACAACTTCCTCTTTGACACAATGCTTAAATCGTTTTGAATGAATTTGTAAACAATTACAGATGTGACTAAAGGTTTTTCAAATTCATAAATATGTAAAATGTATAAAAATAATTATTCGAGAAAAGTGTTCATACCCAAAACGATAATAATAATAATAATAATATTAATAATGCTGATTATATTCAAATGCGATGTAAGTAAAAATTAAGTTAGAAGTAAAACTAATTAAAAATTAATTAAAATTACAATTTTTCTCGAAGAAAAAGGTATAAGTTGGTAACTAATACAAAGTTAAAGTTTAGCATAATAATTAAAAATTAATAGGGAACCCTAGGTAAAGGTATTACTCAAATGAAAACAGATTAATTATATAATGCCAGACAGTATAAAAGCAGAAATAATGCTTAGTTCAGAACATACAATTTACAGTGAAGTCAAAAATTCGAGACGAAAGAAAATCATATATGAACCAGGCAAAAAATCATATTACTAATGAAAAGAAAAAGTATTGTCAAAATAATTCAGAGTAGTGGGATGTGTCACATCCAGCACACTACTAGTTTTTAAAAACACTAGTTTTTAGTGTTTTTAAAATGGCTAACTCAATTGTTGTAACCGTTCAAGGTAAACATTCAACAAGATGCGTATGTCCTGATACAACCGTGTTGATGGATATTTTGTATATGATAGATAGGCCTAGATATTTGAAAACTCCAGTCAAAAGATTATCTGAAAGAATGAGTAATTTAGAAATCCGATTTGAACTTACATATGAGACTTTAAAAAGAGCTCGGAACGCAATATATGATGAACTTCTATATCTAAATCAGACTATAGGTATTATAAAAAATGAATTAAGAAAATGAATATTCGAATTGAATGAAAATACCAAACTTAATGAAAGTTCAAAATAGTATAAAAGTTTATTCTAATAAAACAACTGATCAGTTCAATCGTATAATGAAAGAAGTTTAACAGTGGCAGCAAATCATCAATATTCACATTTCCATTATACATTTTTACCTATTTTCTTAAATAAAGACATTGCAGCTTCCCGATATTCATTCATGATTCTGATTGGTCGAATATACTATAAATAAGCTTATACCTCAAAATATTTTTATAAAATGGCAGAAACTAACTTTTTTATAATCTTGTTGTAGAAGACATCCCATTTGAGCCCATTCTCAATTTACCAAAATTGGATAGAAAGACAAATTCATTCCAATCAATATTTAGTTATATGCTTGATGAAAATAATAAATGGATGCGAATAATAGTAGGATTAATGTAAATGAAACACATGATATTAAAATCCGGATCTGATTATGAAAATTATTTCCAGTGATCTATAGAGGTATATTACTATTTATTATTATTTTATTTTTATCATTATTTAGGTAATAGAAACAAACATCGATCCATGGGTAAAAGCAAACCGTTGATGGGTAACAATTATTCAAGTTGCTGCAGAAGCCAAACGTTCAGATATTTATATGACAAATTGCGAATTTTTATTAAAACTAGTAACTGGAGCATCGGTCATATATATCTGTAATAAAGTTTACCGAATTTTCATAAATATTTCTTTGTTATTTACTGAATTATTAATAAAAAACTACATTTTTAAAGATTTATTGATTATTACATGTACATGCTTCATCACCATAATATTCTATCATAATATTTTCTATGACATGATCAACACAAGTCTTAAATTCGTTAGGCTCAACTAATTCAGTAGGGATTTCTTCATCATTATTAATTTCAGTATCTTCATTATTAATAATTTGAGTATTTTCATCATTAATAATTTCAGTATCTTCATCATTTATAATTTCAGTATCTTCATTATTAATAATTTCTTCATCATTAACAATTTCTTCATCATTAACAATTTCTTCATCATTAACAATTTCTTCATCATCCCTCTGACATTCTGAATCACAACATGAATCTTCTTTACCCAATGCTTTAACTAGAGTCAACATATCTCTAATTTTTACACCGGTTATTTCTTCGAGTTTATCAAACAAAAAGTTTATTAAATATTCTAAACGAAAATTAATTAATTATTTTATATTTTACCTTTTTCAGACATCATTTTTAAACAATTTTAAAACTAATTATAATTTTGTTTATAGAATATGTTGTAAGGAAAACAAAATCTGTTTAAATAAAACATTTATTTTCTAAAAAGCTTAAATTTACAAGCATTTTGAACAGATTTGACGAGACACCATTCCACATATCTTTGATATGTGAAATTGCAACAGCTGCAATCCAGAATACACGGGTATTCGGGATTCATATCCTTCATTTTTTGCTTTAACTTTACATCCATAAAGCTTGATGGATTACATTGAATATCCAGATATTTGTCTCAGGGGGTATTTTTGACTCTCGATAAAAAGCCTAAGATAAAAATTGGCTTGAATTGTCTGCAATGGACACAGAGAGTATTTTTAATCTACAAAATATTTTCAATCACACTATAGTGAGGGGGTATTTTTTGACTCTTGATAAAAAGCCTAAGATAAAAATTTATTTGAATCGTCTATCAATAAAAAAGCATCGAAATATTTTATCGATTAAAAACCAAAAAAAAAATATTTCTTTGATTAAAAAGCATAAAAATATTTTCGCACTTTAAGGATTACTTTCCTCTTCAATGTATATTTTCTCCTTCAAAGTATGTTACCCTTGTAAATATTTAATATATCAATTGATATTTCATCTATTTAGTAGATATCTTTAGCTATCATACTTTTTTCAGGAATTTCAACGATTTTAGTCACTTAATGTACTCTCCCACCAATATTACTTCACTGAAAATTTTCTTTATAGAATACAATCTCTACTAATTAAAATTCCATTTGTTGACTTATTATTGACTTGTCATTTTCAATGAAAATTTAATTAACTTTTAATAAATTTAATTTAACCCTTCAATAGATTAGGTTGTACTCGACAAAAATAAAATAATTTTAGTCTATGTAAATCAATTAGGGCTTTTATGGGAATTTTATGATAATTTTAATAATATCTAGTTTTACGAGGTATTTATTTTATTAAATTTTAATCATCTTTGTGAATTTTATGTTTTCTGTTGAATTTTAATGGATTTAGGGTTTGATTATGTTTTTAATAAAACTATTGAAGAAATGAGTGTAAATCTATAATTTTAGAAACAGTTAATTTTTCGATAATTTATTAGATTTGACTTGATTTTAGGATTATTTTAAATAAAAGTTTATTTTAGGAACAAATTGTTTATGAAACATATATTTATGATAATTATTTACAATTAGATTCAAATTTGACAGATAGATTTTGAATGGTAAATGATATTTTAATTTTAATTTTATGATCTATTTAAAAAGTTGATTAAATCAATTGATTTATAAAAATATTTTAGTGAAACCTAAATTTTAATTGATTTTACAGTAAAAAAAGGATGGTCAATTAATTATTTGCATTTTCCATTTTATTGATTTTGTGGATATCAATCACAAAAGTAGTATAATTTAGAGATTTTTAAGAGGATGCTCAGTATGGTTATCAGTATATATATGAAAATCGTTGAATTATATCTATGGGTTGACTGGTAATTTTTATTGAATTTATACTTGATTTACTGATTAATTTTAATTATTTGAGCAACATGATATATATTTTACAATAATTTAATTTATGTGGGAAACATAAACTTTATTCAATTTTAGTCATTTTTGATGAATTTTTTGTTTGATAGAATTTGTTGTCAGAATCAAATTGTGGTGATTTTCGACGGAAAATGTTGGGTATAACAATTATGTAATACTTTAAAGAAAATTTATTTTTATTGGTAAAATTAAGATTTTAATTTTAAGGGAATTTGATTGGTTGAATACATATAGTAAATATGATCCGAATGATGAATTTTTAAGGATCTTATTCGGTTAAATATAGATTTTTAAAGAAATTTTACATTGTAGGTTATTACCAAAAACATGTATATTGTTGGTGCATTGGGGGAAAATGTGATTTCAAGGGAAATGATTGGTTAAGATGACATTTTATGATATTTTAAGGGGAAATACTTGATTAAGAACAAGTTTGTTGTCATTTTAAGGGGGTTGAGTTGGTTGAATATCTGTGTTCAAAAGGTAAATATTTTCTAAATGGAGAATATAGAGGAGTAATTTATAATATTTTTAGGGGGCTTTGTTCAGATAGATATTAATATGTGTAAATCTTTTGTGAGAGTGGAAATATTGTCATTTAAAGAGAAATGATTGGTTAAGAAGAGAATTTATGATCTTTTAAGGGAAAATAATTGGTCACGAGATGGATTTCAAGAAATTTATTCTGTTGAATATCGATATGTTGGTGATTTTTATGAAAATAATGAATATAGCTGGGATTATTGTCATTTAAAGAGAAATGATTGGTTGAGAGGTGAATTTATAATATTTTTAAGGGGATTTGATTGGTCAAGAGAGGAATTTTATTTTAAGGGGATTTCAAGAAATTTATTTGGTTGAATATCGATATAAGTCGGTGATTTTTTATGAAAATAATGAATATAGCTGGGATTATTGTCATTTAAAGAGAAATGATTGGTTAAGAGAGAATTTATGATAATTTTAAGGTAATTTGATTGGTCAAGAGAGGAATATTATTTTAAGGGGATTTCAAGAAATTTATTTGGTTGAATATCGATATAAGTCGGTGATTTTTTATGAAAATAATAAATATAGCTTGAATTATTGCCATTTAAAGAGAAATGATTGGTTGAGAGTACACTTTATTTTATTTTAAGGGGAAATGATTTGTTAAGAAGAGAATTTATGATTTTTTAAGAGGAAATTATCGAATAAGAACAGGTTTGTTGATATTTTTAAGAGGTTGTGTCAGTTGAATTTTGTTATTTTAAAGGGAAATGATTGGATAAGAGATGAATTTTATTTTAAGGGAATTTCAAGAAATTTATTCGGTTGAATATCGATATAAATCGGTGTTTTTATGAAAATAATGAATATAGCTGAGAGTGGAAATATTGTCATTTAAAGAGAAATGATTGGTTGAAAGTAAATTTTACTATGTTTTAAAGGGAAATGATTGGTCGAGAGATGAATTTTATTTTAAAGGGATTTCTAGAAATTTATTCTGTTCAATAACGAAATAAGTAGGTGATTTTTATCCAAAAAAATGAATATAGCTGGGATTATTGTCATTTAAAGAGAAATGATTGGTTGAGAGTAAAAGTGATCAAAATATATCAGTAAAATTTTGGTTAATATACTATATGTGTTCGGTTCTAAAAAAAATGTTTGATTCATGTAATTATTTGTATTCAAGTATTTATTTGATTTTTTGTAATTTAATTAAAAATTAAAATTGACTAGCAATTAAAAAATTTATGTTACCAATTACTTATGTTGTTATTGACAATTTTCTGAATAATTTAAATATATATGATTATTTCTACGAATGAAGAGAAATTGTACGATTAATTTTCATTCAACAAGTATCTAGAAAAATTGCCTAACAAACTTAAATAATTTTTAAAAAAATGATCTAACAAATTTTTTCAATTATTTTACAACTTAGTTAATTTAATTAATTATTTTTTAATTGATAATTACTATTTTCTTTACAATTTGCTACTATGTTGAAACTTTTTTAAAATTTTTATTCAAAGTACTAACAAATTTTATTAAAGATCTATCAAAACTTGACAAAAATTATAAAACTTTAGTAACTTTAATAAGTAATACTCAATAACTACTATTTTCTCACCAATTTGCTGAAGGTCTTATTTTAAAATTTCTTCAAAGTACTAACATTATTTACAAATTAAGCAGTTTTATTTAAAATTTAACAACTTAAAATATTTCTCACAACTTTAATCAAATTCTAATCACATGATAATCATAATTTAAGGATAAGTGTTATTTTTACAAAAACAGTTATTTTACAACAATTAAACATACATATTTGGATTTTATTGGGATCTATCAGTACCTGTTTCGTGTAGTTTTTTAAGCTTTGTTAGAAATTCAACTTATTTAGTGGTTGGTCGATAATCATTTAATTTCTAGTAATGTGGCAGATATTATTTTTTTATATCAGTTTTATTCAAACATTTAGCATCTTTGAGTTAATAATTTTAAGAGTTGAATCATTTTCAATAAATATATGAAAATTTATTCCATGTACAATGAAAGTAATATATGTTTTGAGAAATTAATTTAAGAATATTTTTATAATCAAGTTTCTTTTCACTAGCAATTAGATTACCCACTACTTGTAGTTACTAATTAATTTATCATTCAGTAAAAAATAAGAGTTGGGGATGAATAGAAAATCTATAAAAATAAATTTAAGTAATTATTTGATGAGTTAGCAATTAATTTATTTAGGGACTTGTGAAAATTATATGAAAAAGTTGACATTTATCTTTGAAAATAACGTTTAGTAATTGTTCATTGTTGGACGCAATTAAAAATATTACAAAAATGGTAGAAAAATTTTAAAGTTTTTTAGCAAAACTATCAAGTTTTACAAAATAATTTCAATAAATCACATACAAGACTGTAAAGAAATAAATTTTTATTCAGAGAAAATACAACACTTGATTAGGCTTCAATGATTAATAGTTTCTTGATAGTAATCAGGTAACTAAGCAACCAAACAATTTGGAAACATCAATGATAGATAAAAGAGTGGAGAAGTTAATAAAATTTGTAATGGAAATTGTATTTCTTTTGATTGTTCAAATTTTTATGTGCTTTAATTTAAAGATTTTTTGCCCAGTAAATAATTTTTGATATTGATTTGTTCAGTAACTAGTTATTGATAACATATTGTGAGTATGTGAATAACCAAGTATTTTAAGGGGAAATGATTGAGAGAAAAATTTTTTTTTAAGTGGGTTAAGTTGGTTGAATATCGCTGTTCAAAGAGTAAATATTATTTAAATATGGCATTTTAATAAATAAGTAAATTATTCAATGCATAGTATGTTTATAGAGAGTTGTACAGTACTCGGTTATTTGTATACAGTACCTAAAGATTGTTGTTCAGTTATTAATGAATTATTCAATGTGTATCAGTATTCAGAAGTTGATACCAAGTAAATATAACAATGGATTTGGTTTCAATGAATTTGATTAATTATCGCTTGATAACAACAAGGTAACTAAGTAACCGAAAAAATTTACAAATTTCGAGACATCAATGATGTGAAAGAGAGTGAAGAAGTTAATAAAATTTCAACTTGTATTTCTTTTTGTTAACCTTTTATGTGATTTATTTCAAATTTTGTTGGTCAGTAACCCATCATTAATATTTATTGGTTCAGTAACTAGTTATTGGTAACATTTTGGGATTTTTGTCAATAACCAAGTATTTTAAGGGGAAATGATTGAGAGAAAATTTTATTTTTAAGTGGTTTAAGATGGTTGAATATCGGTGTTCAAAGAGTAAATATTATTTAAATATGGCATTTTAATAAATAAGTAAATTATTCAATGCCTAATATGTATATAGAGAGTTGTACAGTACTCAGTTATTTGTATACAGTACCTAGTGATTGTTGTTCAGTTATTAATGGATTATTCAGTGTGATGGGTTATCAGTATTCAGAAGTCGATACCAAGTAAGTTAACTTTTTATGTTTTCTGAAAGTATTATTGTTATTATTATTATTATTATTATTATTATTACTATTACTATTATTATTATTTATTATTATTATTATTTATTATTATTATTATTATAATTATTTATTATTATTATTTTATTATTTTTTTTATTAAGGATGGGTTGCTGCAGAGTGGAGGAGATGGGTTGCTCTTGCGAATGACTACTGCCTACCTTAGGCAATACTATGTAACACTGAAACTCAAAAATTTAATTTAATAAAATTCTTTGAAAATTTGATCGTTGTCAACATGTATAAAAAAGTCATAGTAAAAATTATACTAAAAATTTGATTGTAAGATTACATTAAAAAATTTTTCAATTAAAAACATGTATAAAAATTTCATTGTAAAATTATCCTAAAAATTTCATCTTTAAAAATTATATATAAAAAATTCATCGATAAAATTATACTAAAAATTCTATTTAAAAATCATGTATAAAAAATTTCATTGTAAAATTATGTTAAAAATTTTATTATTTAAAAATATGTATAAAAAATTTCATTGTAAAATTATGTTAAAAATTTGAATTTAAAAATATGTATAAAAATTGATCGATAAAAGTATACTAAAAATTTTATTTAATAAATTTTATCATGCAACATTGTCGACTCTTTAACTTTAAAAATTCTTACCTTATGTAACTTATCTTTTGACCCTTTATTTACTTTTAAAAAATTCTTACCTTATGTAATTTGCCTACTATAACTGCTTTTATAAATTTTCAGCTTTAAAAATTACCCTTATGTAACTTAAAGGTTGACTCTATTTAATTTAAAAAATTTCTTATCTAACTTACCATAGTTTACTCTAGGCATCTTTAATTACTTTAAGAACCTTAATTTACTTAAATTTATTCTAATGTACTTTAAATTACTCTGATGTACCATAATTTACTTAAATGTACCCTAATGTACTTAAATTGACTTTCGACCCTTTAATTTATATTAATTTACCTTAATATACTCTAATGTATCTTAATTTACTAGAGGAACCTTAATTTACTCTAATATACTTAAATGTATTCTAATGTACTTTAATTTACTTTAATTTATTTAAATTTACTTTAATATTCTCTTATATACTTTAATTTACTTTAGACCCTTTAATTTCCCTTAATTTACTTTAATATACTCTAATGTATTCTAATGTACTTTAATTTATCTTAATTTACTTTAGGTATTTTAAATTATTTTTATCTAGAGCCTAAATTTACCTATGAAAATTGTGTGAACAAATATTTCAAGTGTTATTTTTAACAAGCTTATAAAATACCCTTGTCAATTTTTTATCAGTAGGCGATTCAAGCCATTTTTATTTTATGCCTATATTTACCTATATAAAGTATTGAGAACAAATATTGCATTGTTTTTTATTACGAGTTAAAAATATCCCTGACTATAGTGTGTTCATCTTAGGCGATTTGAGCCAATTTATTTTATGCTTTTTCAAAAATACCTCCTGACTATAGTGTGATTGAAAAAAAAATTTATTGAAAAAAGATATTTCAATTTATTTCAAAAATTCGCCAAAATTTGAATTAAAAAAATTGTTCGAAAAATTTGAATTTAAAAAAAAATCGCGCCAAAAACTCGAAAAAATTACACACACAAAAAATTACATCATTAAGTAATCAATACACACAGAAAATAATCACGAGAAAACCCCCCCTCCATCTATATTTTTTATATTGCAGTGTGCTCATAACTACCTACTAATAATAATAATAATATTAATAAAAATTAAAAAATATTAATAATTAAAACACTACTTATAAAAATAAGTAATAATTTTAAATTAAAAAAAATATGACCTTGGGAAATTTGATGAGTCATCCAATGACCTTGAATGAGTCATGTTCTTTGTTTAAAATACCTTTAAAAAAATATGAAAGTCATCCAATGACCTTGGATGTGTCATGGTCTTTTTTAAATTACCTTGAATGAGTCATAGCCTGTCTCAGAAAAATTGTACTTTTGGACTTAGAAAAATTTTCTATCGGTAAGGGGTAGTGTGCTGGATGTGACACATCCCACTACTATTCAGTGAATATTGAAAATTATGTTTGTGAGTAGGATTAAATAGAAAAAGATTTAATTCTCTAAGAATATTAATAACTTTAATAAAATTATTATAATAAATCTAAAAAGTAACATCATATAGTTTATATGGCTTGATTGTAAAATAAACCTTTAAAAATGTTTGAAATTTAAAAAGATGAAATATTTATTAAATGCTTGTGTATAAGTTTTTTTACTCGAGCTTTCCAAAAGGTACTCAAAAATATTAATAATAATTATTGTATAAGATTATTTTTGTTAAAATAAAATGGAATTTGTGATTAATAAATTTTCATATGGATGTTATAAGTTTAAAGAATCAAACAAATAATATGACGAACACGATGGATAATTTTATTAAAGCAGCTTTAAAATTCGAGATGGGAGCCGTTATCAAAGACTTTTTCAAAGAATCAGAGAAATTTTTTAGAGTTAACTGTTTACTGTATCTTGTTACAAATGTTATTACATTGCCGAAATTTTATGCTGAAACGCCTTTAAAAAAATATGGGCTACTATTGCATGTTGTTGAATATTTGATACATAAAGATTTTCTAAAAGTTTTCTTATTAAAGTTTCTCATTATTTTTTTTTAATTATTTTTGCTCAAATGCAATGTAAGATACCCTAAAAGAAAATTTTTATTTAAAATTAAAACATGTAATGAAAAGTTACTGACAAACTTAAATACTAACAAAACGAAAATTCCGTAGATGATTTCTTGGGGAAAAATAGAGAAATTAACAAAACTAATTCTGAAAAATGAGTTAAATGAAGAGAAGTAAGAAAAATTCTCATATTCAATGCGGTGGGAGATCAAGGCAAAAGTGAGCTCAGTATTTTGTAAAGCGATTTTTCGTCGAATGAGACTTTACAGATTTAACTGGAGTAAAAACAACTGATTTTAAAATTAAATTTACGTTGTGTGATTTGCACAAAGAATTTAAAAGTCTCAAAAACAGCTGTGGTGATTTTAAGTTTTGTGAAAATTTGAATGACAAAATTAATTTTTATTGAGAACTTTTTAGATTTTTTTATTGGCAATTTTAAAATTTAAATTTAATTAAAAATAAAGTTGTATAAACAAAAACATGAAAATATATCATTTAAACAAAATTTAAAATTAATAAATATCATTTGATTTAAACAAATAAGTAAAATCAAAACCATTTTATTTGAACACACAAATTAAAAATTAGTTTTTGCGGATTGAGATATTGCTTTGGAATCTTGCATCTCTGCGATATTTGATGCCCGATGCTATTGTTCAACTAATGTATAAATTGTTTTCTGTGTCTCTTAAAAATAAGTTAATATTAAAAAACCCTATATTAAAATTTAATTTTTACAACAATTTTTCAACATGTGAAATCAAGATTTTTGGTACTTTGACTATCACAAAAAAACAAAATTAATCAATAATTTATATACAAATTAAAAAATTTAAATAAAAATGCATTTATATTATTTATAATTAATCAGTAAATACAAAATTATTATTTTATCATTTTGAATATTAACAGAAATACTTTTTATTATTATTCTTGACTAAATTTTCTTTTCACATGGAATTTTGGTGTTTAAGATTAATTATATTTTCCACCGGCACAATGTAATGGATTAAAAGTGTGATTATTCTTAACAACAATATGTATGATTTCGAATGTTCTGAAAAAGAATATGTAAAGCTTGAGATGAAATTTACCCATGGTTGAAATTGGAATCTGTTTCAAATTTCAGAAAGTACAGAATTTTCTACTTACGAAATTCTTTTTGGCCTAAAACAACGAATTGATAATTAATTATCAATGAATTATTCGATGGTTTTTTCTTAAAACAGAGGAAAATTTACATGAAAGGAATACAGAAATTCTAACATAAAAAGAATTCACAGAAAAATTAAAATTGGTGATATTATTATTGTTATGAGAGAGAATGAGAAATTTAATACTTCTAAATCTCCTGGCCCATTTCAAGCGGAATCTGTGATAACTGGATAAACTTATTCATCGTGAGGTTTTTGAGGGAAAAGTGATTCTGAGTAAGTAAAGCGAAGTAAAAATAATTACAGACGATAAAAATACTGTACACTCTCGAGAAACAAGTGTTCAAAAAAAGAAACCAATCGCTGTTATCCAAGATGTACAATTAGAAAACCTATTTATTTATACGGAAAAATATAATATACGATGTCAATCATGTAATTGACCTTGACAAATTACATGTTGACATATTTATAATACTAGAATGTAAGAATAGTTATCAAAATTATGTAATGTTGTTGAAATATTCTTGCATATCTATTAGTAGTAGTGTTGTCAGCTTTTGATAACATTATGTCAGGAGTAACGAAAAACTTTAATTTCAAAATGTTAAGTGATACTAATTGCTGGAAAACTTGGTTTAGAAAATGGCATCAGAAATCAGGAAATTTTGCCGTGTATATCGGAGGTCGGGTAACCCTGACTTCATCTTTTTTACATAATAAATATTGCTAAAAAAGGATATCTTGTCATTTACTTGTTCTTTTGTTAAAATTTAATATATGTTACTACCAAGACACCATCATTTTATAATAATGTAATAATGATTATAACAATAATGATTTTATATTTAATGCTTGAATTTTACTGAGTTATTTTTTATTAATCATCTCAGAATTACAATAAATATATTATTATTTTTCATTTTATTATTAACTTATACAAAAATAACTCTCAACCTAATAAACTAAATAAGAATCAAAATTTACAAAACTTTACTTACATCAGAGGTGGTCAAACTACTGCCCGTGTGCCGGATCCGGTCCGCACACGCGTTTTTACCAAATATCCAGCAGAGAGCCAAACAAATTTGGATCTTGTTTTATTTTAAATTTGTATATGATCATTTTATTTGTTTGCTTCTATTTAACCATATTTGACAATAATGAAAGGGTCAACAACTTGCAACCCGTTACTTAAACAACTTTGTAAAACTTCAAATGGCCCCAGGTCTCAAAATTTTGCCCATCCCTGGTATACATTATATAAGCATCGGCTTAAATTACGTTTATCGTACACCCACCTGTCAAATTCTTTAGTTTTCTTCTATTCTGACACATAATCGAACTCTCGTAAATGTGCTGGATTCTTGTTTCAATTTTGTCTTTTTGGATATCTTGACAATTTTACTGGTTCTGCTTGTTGTCTCATTTATTTAGGTATTTCTTCATTTGTTATTATCTTTTTAGTTTTTACACTTGTCCTCCAAATATATCTTTACTCGTTACAATATCACTGATCTACTCAGCCTTATTTTTATTTGATTATAATTTCGCTGAATTATTCTTCCAACTATTCTACTTTTAAGCTTCATTGTCCAATCATTTATGTTTTTATAATTTCAAACGATCCAACATATTTTGCTTCCAAAACTTTTCTTTGTTAAACTTTAGCAAGAGTCCAATTTCCTACTTACACCTTTATTCTATCTGTTTGATTATTATTATTGAAAGTCGGTTCCGTCTGACTCCTCGTGTCCTTTTCTAATCAAATAAGCAAACCCAACACAGAATAATTTTATTTGCACTTTATCACAGTTACTACTCAATCCTATTTATTTCAAGGTTTTGTAATCACAATTTCACTGATTTATTTGCACCCTTCAACCACCGTATAAATTTTATTATCTTAAGGTAGGTTATCCAATGGATAATCATCCTTTCTGAGAGATAACTTTGACTTTACTTGGGTTTAGATTCTTCTACTGACCTTACTACACTACTCGTTTGCTTAAACCACTGGCCATTTCGTGTTTTTCCCTTTTCCTTTTATACTCCTGCTCAGACTGTTTTCAGACGATTGTCAACAACATTTGCTACATTATTAAATTATTAAAAATAATTATTTCCCACAGACCACCTTAGCCGACATGTGTCAACAACGTTTGCTCCATTACTAAATTACAAATTAGGAAATAATTACCTCTCCATAGATCAGTGGCGCCCATTTAATATTGTTTAAGCCAATTTACCCTTTTATATTATTCGGTCTACACGCCGGGTTTTCCTCATCTCTCGGGTTTCCCATTGCCTCGGACTTCCCACTGAATCGGGCTTCCCATTAGTAATTAATTTTTTTAATTAATTTCTTTTTTTGTCTTATATTATTTCCTAGGAACCCCTCACTAAATTTTTATTATTATCTTTGGACTTGTCTCTCAATTTGGCGTTCAACCATACCAATTTCCCCTATCAATACTACTTTCGAATTTTTGTAAATTTTTTAATTAATGTTGCACTTTTATCATTTTGGTGTTTTATTGATTTTACTGTGCTTTTTTCGTAATACCCCAACACATCTATTTTCCTTGTAAATCTTTTCCATATAATTTCTTGCTTTTCCTGACCTTATTGGACTTAATAACAAACCTTTCAATTTTAGGTGTTCTCGATTTTCTTCCAAATTTTATTTCAAAAGGCATATATTTTGTAATTTTATGTATTGTATTTCTTAACTAATACTTTAATGTTGATATAACTCTGTTCCAATTAGTTGTTTTCCAGTCGTCCATTTTTGGTGCTTTTACTTGCTCGAAAAATCCTTTCTATCATCCCACCAGATTGAGAAAAGTATAAGGATGTCAATGTTTTTAAAGCTCTCATTATTCTGCAGAATTTCTAAAACATATTTGCTTCAAAATTAGTTCTTTGATCATAACATATTCTTTCTAGGATTCCGAATTTTGTTATCCATTGTTTCCACATTGCCCTTGCTACATTCTTAGCCGTTATTTCATTCAAAGATAAGAAGCAAGAAAACTTCGAAAAGTAATCAAAATAATTCCTAGTATAGATCGATTTCCTCTTGTCATAGAAAACGTACATGTGATCTATATCCATACAATCTCCATCGATCTACTAATATTAAACCTTTACAAAGATATCTGTATTCTTCTATTAAAGTCTTTGTTTCTTCGTTATGAATGCCATTTCTCAATCTCCATTTTCACACTTTCACCCATTTTTACCCTATAGTTCCGTTCTTTTGCTACTCTAAATGTTTCTATTCAAACTGTATTTTATTGATAGTCTTCATATTCCTTTACATTTCTATTTTTGGCTCATTCTGCCTTACTCTACATTGCTCACATAGAGGGATACGTCATAGTGTATTCGCATTACAATTATTTTTCAAAATTCTACTTTCATATTTCTAACTTAGCTTTTCACACAAAATTTGTGAGATATTTTCACTAGTTCAATCTAATAATAATTTTAAAGCTTAGTTATCTGTTCTCATAGTAGACTTTCGGCCCATCATGCAATACCTGCGTTTTAGAACAATGATTAAATTCCTAAAAGTTCTAAATTTCGCATGTTGACGGTATTGGAAAATTGAAAAATTCCACGGAGAATTACTTTCAAGAATTATACCAACTTCTGGTATTTCCTACTTACATATTCTTCTAGCTCTTTTGGAATCCTTCAATATTTGAAAGCAATTGGTGTTGCAATTCCCGTTTTTTATTTTAGTCAAATATCACTATTTCAACTTATGAACATTTCTTTCTTAATTTCTAAAATTTCCATTAGTTCTTCATAATTCAATCTTTCATTTAATTTTTTATAAAACCCTAAATAAATACTGACTACATTACTACATTCAGAGTCCTGATTACCTAAATATATATTTCGTATTGAATTCTTTTGAACTATTTCGTCAACTATCTCTTGTATTTCCCTCAAAATTAATTCCACATTCAAACGTTTCGTGCCTTCTTACTGCATGCTAATCCTTACAAGAATAAATCTATTTATGCGTGTAGCTAATATATCTGCAATAAGTAGTCCCTTCTCTTAAATATTTTGTTGGTTACCAGTAAACAGACAATTATTTAAATCCAGTGCTATTCATTTGCTATAGCCGTCAGTCACCATTACTTGAATCCAATTTTCTCCGTCTCCACTGAAAAGCCCGTTTTTCGACATATTTACGATTCTTGCCCTTTTATGCGTTCTTTCTTCAAATCTATCCGCTCCTGAACACCCAGGCCGGCTGTTGTTAATGATTTTGTTTTTGAAAGTAATGATATTTTTATACAATCCACTACAATACAGTCTTTTGCTGAGAACATTGTCTACTCAATGCAAATATATTTCCTTCATAGTCTCGAATTTATGTAATGTCGCTCGTTGCCTCAGATTTAGTCTCCGTTCTAGATGGCCTTTACTACCATCGGCATAAAACCCTCTTAATTTTGATTATGTAACTTGGATCTTTGGATTTCTTTACAATATCGAGTCTACCAACTCTTCACTTACAACATTTATATATATATATATTGTGTTGTATCTCCAGTGTCTTATTTTTATCGACTCTCATATATTTTCCCCGATGATTCTGTTGTACGTCAAAAATACTCTTTCATCATTTTATTATTTGATCGCCTAACATGTGAAATTCTCCTATCGTGTTCTGATTTTTGACATTTAATTAAATCTGCAACCTCCTATATGATTTTTGGCTGAAGTACTTTTTAATTACTCCTTATAATGTCATTTCAACGCCCTATAAAAATTAACAATTCAATTCTTTATCCTCTTGTGTCTTTTGTGGCTTGTTCTACTCTTCTACTGAAAGCTTCCTTTTTTGTACTTTGAATATGTTTGATCTTCCTTGATTTGGATTCCTTTATCGAAAACATCTCGACTAATATACATGCCTGCCATTTCAAAACCTTCCCTCGATTGAATTTTGAACAAAATCTCTGAATCGAAATATCGTTTTATTAAACAAGCTGTATAAACTTCTTCCATTTCAAACATATTTAGAAATGACGAGATTTTTTCTAATATCTTTATTGCACTTTCTTGTGCCAGAAGATTTTTGACAAAGCTATTATTATATATGACTTCTTGTGACGCCATGTTAACTTATGCAAAAATAATTCATAAACCAATAAATTAAATAAACTAAATAAAATAAAAAATATTCTAAACTGTATTTACTATATAACAAACGGTTTAATTGTTTATCTAACACTGAAAAATAAAATTTCAATCGAAAAATATATTTTTACTTTTCTTCAACACAGTTAATTTAAAATTCTATTCTTAAATATGATGATAAATTACCAAAATGGAAATCTTAAAAATTTTTTGAATTGAAATTAATTTTTTATCAAAATAACCGTTTTCAATTCTTACAATAATTTTCATAAACGTATTACTTTTAATTTTCTCAAATACGAACTACTTTTTGCCTAAAAGGGAAATATTACAGTCCAATATTTCAAAATCATTTAAAAATATTTTTCATATTATTTATCGTGTAGAAATATTCGCGGGAAAATGTAAATGAAAATGAAGTGAAAAACGTGTTTTTGCAGATGGCATGTTCGAAAAATTATTGTTTAAATAAAATAATTGTTTTATTTATTAAATGGAGTCTTTTAATTAAGTATTTTATAGAAGGCATACTAGTGCAAAACCTGTATATAGTTATTAGGATTACCTGATACATGCTGGCCAACAGTCTGCGCTGTTTTAATTTTGTTTTAATAATAAACGTTTGTAAAAAATTGGTTTAAGGTTAAAACTGTAAAAAAAAGAAATTAAAAAAATCTTAATATGAACATTTTTGTGAGAAAGTGAAAATAAGTAACAAATTAAAGAATCAAGGTTGAATACAATAATTTAAAATTAATACCGGGTCATAAAAATGTCATTATATAAAGCAAGGGTCTCCAATCTACGGAACGCTTAAAGCTTTGTATCTACGAAAACTTATGGAAATTTACCTATATCCTCCCAAGATTAGTCGTCGCTTACATGGACGTTTTGTTTTTCAACTGATCACTACGTTGTAAAACCTTATTCCTACTTTCGTTTTCTCCTTGCGTTCACAGGCAATGCGATGAGGATGTGTTGGAATCAGTTATCGTCAGATTGTGTAACACGTTGCACTTTATTTTATTTAACGATAATTTCTTTTGCTGTGAAAATTAGTTTTGATAACAGGAATTGATCTTGAAGACGACTTCTTTAATTTAGTAACTAAATTTTAGTTGAATAATCAATTTTTTATCCAGAAATGTAGCATAAAATGAATTTGTATTTAAATGAAAAAAAGTAATCTACTACGTTCAACCTCTCAATTGCTTGTATTCATTAGAAGTGTAGATAAAGACATGAACATAACACAAGAGCTGACTTCCTTACATAACATGTTTCGCACAGCTACTGGTGAGGATATATTCAATCAGTTGAAAAAACTTTTGTGGATTATAATCTTGAATGGACTAACTTCAGTATCTTGGTGAGGATGTTGAATTTAATAAGATCCCATGGGCCCAGCCATAGACAGTTTAGAGATTTGTTGAAAGATAGACATAGAACTGCAAAATTTACCATATTACACTGCAGTAAGATGGCTAAGCTGTGAGCAGAGTATTTAAGATAAGAAAAGAAATAAGTGACTTCCTGGAAACTAAAGGCAATCTTCAACAACTGCAGTCGGATGAAGAATTGGAATGAAAATTGGAGTTTAATGCATATATAACTAGTCATTTAACTTTTTTGAACTTATAATTACAAGGAGAGAAAAATCTAATTTTTGATCTATACACCCATTTAAAAGCCTTCGGACGTAAACTTGTTTTTTTGGAAAAAATACAAACCAAAAATTTGACTCACTTTTAGCAGTGCAAAGTCTTCATTGCTGAAATAACAACGAGTTCACCACGTAATTTGCATGTAAGATCATGAAAGACCTCCAGCTACAGTTTCAGAAGCGATTTTCCGACTTTGATTCACAGACAGAAGAACTGAGACTGTTTCAAAACTCATGTGACGCAGATGCGATCAGTTGTCCAAACGTTTTGCAGCTGGAAATCATTGAGTTGCAAGCAAACGGCCTCCTTAGGGACACATTCAAAATGGAGCTGGTTGGATTTTACCAGTTTCTTCCCATGGAAGACTTTTAAAAATTTTGCATCAAGGTACCTTTCAATCTTTGAAACAACATACTTATGTGAACAAACATTTTCAAGAATGAAATAAGTAAATAAACATTTGAGAACGAACTTGTCCGATGATAATCTAAGGTCACTGTTAATGTTAAGGACATCAAAACCCATAAATTTCTGCTATTTTGACACCTAGGAAACCATTTCACCATTCTCACTAATACAAGTGTTCGTGTGTTGTGTGTCATTGTGTTATTAAATAATAGCCGAAGAAAATAAAATTTTAAATATAGTTAAAACAATTTCCATCTTTTGATTCTTTTTTATTTGGATTTTGAGCGTTTAGTCGGACCCCTGAACTGCTGTTTGATAGTTAATCCGGGCCTCATAATGAATATCATAAGCGAGAAAGCAACACACATTTCATTCTACAAATATTCCTTTAATTTTTGTTACATATTTTTATGATAAATACACTTGTAAATATTAAATATTATTATGCATAATTATTATTTAAATATTAGTAACGCAATATTCATATTACGTACTAAATTAATCAACATTTTATGATATATCATATATCATATATGAAATAGTTTACAGGTAGTCCCCGACTTACGACCGAGATAGGTTCCTAGTCATCGGTCGTAAGTCGATTAAGTCGTAAGTTGAGTTTCATCATGAATAACTAAAGAAAAATATTAGATACTGTACTACTAACTTTTAGGATCAGGAGAAATGAAACTACCGAAAATTCATATAATGAAAACTTTATTAAAATTTATAAAATGAAATAATAACCCAAAAATATATATTAAATGTGAACTATTTTAATCATTTTCTATGAAAAAATTGAAAAAAGATTGGTCGTAAGTGCGGATGGTTGTAAGTCGGGGACTACCTGTATATAATTTAATTAATTAATTTAATTAAATTCTTGATTTAACTTGACCCAAATATTTGTTACAATCTTTTTCTTGGATATATGTTGCTGTTATTATTACTTATTAAATTAATAAATCAATAATACATATTTTTGTTTAGATTCTCGCGAAGTTCATTTTATTTTTAATAAAATGTCAAAACTAAAAATAATTTGTACATAAAAATTTTCCCATGATAACTTATATTTCTCAGATTATATCCAATAAGAAATCATCTTTAATATTGAAAATATTAATATTATATATTTATATTAACAAGAAAATGGTTTTATTTTATTAAATCGGACAATGAAATTAATTATCAATGACACTTGCCATGATTATCTTTTATTTTTCAGTTTCAGAAGTTCATTAATTTGCTTATATTTTATTCTAAATTTATTATTGTTGATATTTCTATTTCAGTATAAAATTTCGTCGCTTAATGCGATGTCCATTACGAAAAACCGAACAATTGTATCTTTGTTTTTTTTGGGTTCTTACTTTATGAATTTTTTCAAGGAACTAGAACTTGAAACGTATATTTCCGCATTAGCATACTGTTTTAGTTGGAAAACCACTCCGATTTTTTATTTATTTTTTATAATGAATATTTATATGATGATTCTTACGGCGTTTGATCAGTTTGTTTGCATTGTTTTCCCATTGAAATACAAATCTATCACTAGAAAAAAAAATTTGATATTAATAATAATTGTTTATTTTTTATCCCTAATTGTCACTGTATTCTATGCGGCCTTTGATAATGGGGTGCAAATGTTGGATTTTAACCAAACGGTTGTATATTTTTGCACATGGGAGCCATCAGTTGTGGGTGTACTCTTTTGTATCATATTTTATTATAGCATCCCAATATCAACTTTGTCTATATTTGTAGTGTTCTCCGCAAGGGATCTTTACAAAAATTCAAAAAGTGTAATGATTGCACATGATGAAAGAATTGTTAAAAAAAGAAGTTTGGTATTTTATAAATATTCCATAATCACTTTTGCATCAACATCTTGTTGTGTTATTGTTTTGTTAACAGAAATGACGGGATATGTTTTACATCGTTATGAAATTGTGTTTTTTGACGTTGATTGTTTTTATTATTTTTTAATTGACTTATTAATAGTGGTTACGTTTATAAATCCTTTTACTCATTTTGTGTTGTTTAAACGTTTTAGAAATTTGATTTTGATCTGGAAGAAAGTTAAAAAGGACAACTAAACTAAAAAATTGTTATTATAAATAGAAGGTAGTTTAGAATCTTTCATATTTAATTAGTTTGATGTTTATTCTATATATAAAAATATTGCTGTATTTCGTTTTTACTGATAATAGATTTAATTTTTATTTATTAATGCTTATAATTTTTCAAAATTTATTTAAAATAATTTTTCTGTAAATGTTTTATAGATTCCCAGTTACAGCCATAGTTTTTATCATTCAGCAAAGGTTCCAAACGGCAGCGGTGCAGACACCCCAGCGAGTGGTGGAGCCATTCACGGAGACGCTATTTAATAAATTAATAATAAAAACTTTCGAAATTACTGTTTTCAAGATAAACATTTTATTTATTTAACTAAATCTAAACTTTTAGACTCTCAATATGTAAATTGATAAAATAATATATAATATTTTATTATTTTTTTATTTTTAATAGTTATTATAAGGAAATGGCCGTTATAAATTTTATTTCTTGTAAGAGGGTCGGTGAGCCAGAAAATTTAAGGAAACTATTCACCAGATATTTATTTTTTTACTGAATTTTAAAAATTATACAAAAGGGTTTATTTCAATAATCTTGAAAAGGTTGATTAAAACATTTAAATGTAGTAATTACATTTAACCTATATATCTAACATTTATAGTGTAAAGAAAATAATAATTAACAACTTTTCACCTTGAAAACTGACATTATTTAATTGAAATTTTAAATCTTAAATTCTTTTTTCAATAATTTTTCGAAATTTTTGTAGAAATTTCTGTGTTTTTGATAATAATAATATTTAAAATTGTTATATTTCAAATATTCTTCAATATTCATTTCTTTTAAATTTTCAGTTTTATTTTCTTAGGAATTTTAATTTCATATTTTGGAAAATATTTGACATTGATTTCAGTTATTTTCAGGAATAGCTTCAATATTTGAATTTTTATCAAATATTTCATTATTTCTTTCCATAGTTACTTTCATTTGATTTTTTTCTTTAAATATCATACTATTTTCTCTTGATTTTTATATTTTCAAAGTACTTCAATTCATTTTGGAATAAGTTATCCAATTTTCTGAAAAAAATAATTAGGAAGTCATCAATTTTAATCTATGTAGTCTTTATTTACTGGATTTTAAATTAAATTTTTTTTAATAAAAACCTGCTCTAAAGAGACTGGTGAGCTGTTTTAACGAGACGAGTTTTACCTCTAGGTGGCCCAAAGCTAATAAGTTTCATACATTATTGTTTCATTTTTAACTCCTAGCCTCGGTCCAATAAATGGTCATTGACTGACACGTTTTTCTTTTTATGTCTTGATAATCTTGCTATTGTTGGATTTTATTTGTTTAACGTTTTTAGCATATTCATGATCTCAGAAGGTAAATATTCTTAGGAATCAATGGAGAACATTAATGTTCAGGGATCATGTTTTGAACCACATGGAAATTGTAATTATCGAGTTATCAGGATCATTATATATCATTTCTCTTTGCTTTATTTTATCCGCTTTCATCATTATTTTATAAAAGGTACAACTTCTAGAGTGACCTACATCAGTGGGTCAAAGTTTTTGATTATGGACTCAATTATTTTTGAACTCCATTGTTAAATTTCCTTTCTCTTGCAAATTTATTTTATCATATCTTTTCCGGTAGCTGTAGTAGAAGATTCAATTGCATGGGTTATATAACCAGTCTTATTTATACAAAATTGAAATTAGTATTAGCTAACCGCAAATTTTGAAATTTCTTTCACTTCGGCTTCTCAACAATCATTCAACCATTCATACCTAGAGCTGTGATCATAAATATAATTATTGGCAAAATTAAAACAAGCTAAACACAATCTAATAGTTTCTAATGATAATAATACTTTTTAATAATAGTGTTTTATCATGATAAATAAAATTAAACACAGAATCAAATAGTCAGTTTATTGTTAATTTTTAATAAATGTTTCGATATTTATTTACAGACCATTTGTATTGTATGTTACTCTATTCATTGAGTGTTGTGATAATTTCACGTGCTACAATATAATTAACAAACGAACATTCCGATTAAAAGAAAACGCCAATAAAAACAATTTGTACGATATATTTCGACAGTTTGACTGTCATCTTCAAGCACAAAAAACTAACTAAAAATATTATGAATTAACTTATAATTTAAACAAATTAATTAGTTTTTTAAATTAATTAATTAAATTTAAATTAAATTAAATACTGTTACTAAAAATAGAAATTACAGTAAATGAAAAATAAAAGCATGCCGGCACGGATATAGTAGAAAACGCACAAATACAAAAACACTATATATAGACGCGTGAATTTCATTAAACCAATCAGTTTTGAAATCAACAGAATTTTTCAAATATCAGTGCTAGAATTTTCCATAAAATAAGGTCGGAACGATGGTCAAATTTTTAAAAGATACCTTAATAAATAATGGGAAAAGTTGATAAATTGACAGAAGTTAACGAGTATGGGAATGAGAATAGAAAGAAAGAGACCTTCATCGGCAGTTAGGAACCCGAAAGTGAAAATATCATAAGCAGTAGTTCTAGAAATGGAGCTCATTCTGCTCATGGTTTTTCAACCCCTTTGTACAGAGACAAAATAATAATCTTGAAGGCGTTTAGGTAACAGCCATATAGTAACACTAGAAAAAAAATTAATAACAAACCCTATTCGCCAACAACATCAATGATGCTGCACAAAAGTGAATATTCAATGTATACCAAAGTTAAGATGATTTGATATTGTAAATTAATAAATTGTTACTTAATAATTTTTAATTAAATCAATTTATTAACCACTTAAATTGGAGTGTCGTTATTCAATGTCTACTTGATTCCGGATTCGAAAAAAAGTTCTTCATCCGCTGGATAATAAAACATTAATAACAATGTCAAAATATGCATAAAACCATTTCATTGCCAAATCAGTTTCAGAAGTTTAATAATTTGCTTTTATTTTATCCTAAATTTATTACTTTTGATATTTTTATTTCAGTACAAAATCTCGTCACACAATGCAACGATTATTAACAAAATCCGAACGATTGTATCTTTGGTTCTTTTAGTTTTCTATTTTCAGAATGTTTTGAGAGAAACAGAAATAAACAATTATATTTACGCAATATTTTATTGTTACGCTTGGTTTAGCAAGGCACCGTTTTATTTATTTATGACAGTTGATGTTTATTTGATGATTTTGTCGGCGTTTGATCAGTTCGTTTGCATTGTTTATCCATTGAAATACAAATTTATTACAAGAAATAGAAGTGTGTTATTAACAATAACCGTTTTAGCAATTTCGACATTTGTGGGCATTGTCAATGTAATATTTGATTATTCTACAAAGATGAATGATAATAATGCGACTATTACGTATTCATGTTTATGGGAGCCGTCAATTATAGGCATTTTTGACAGCATTTTGTTCAGTTATTTCTTTCCTATATTCACTCTTTTTATCTCTGGGATATTTTCGGCGAGAGATTTATACAAGAACTCGAAAAGTTTTATGATTGCACAGAATCTAAGGATTGTTAAAGGAGAAGTTTAATATTTTATAAATATGCTTTAATCACTTTTGTATCAACATCGTGCTACATTATTATTTTATTAACTGACATGACTGGATATGTGTTAAACCATTATGAAATTGTTTCATTGAATGTGTTTTGTTATTATTATTTTTTTAATGATTTATTAATAATAGTTACATTTATAAATCCTTTTTCACATTTTGTTTTGTTTAAACGATTTAGGAAATTGATATTATTTTTCAAGAAATTTAAAATAAATAGATAAATTGGATGTTTCTATAATCAATCAGTTTGATGTTTATTTAAACAAATTAATGTTATTATTTTTTATTGATTATAAAATTCATTGTTATTTATAAATCTTATAAATACGTTTATAAATCCTTTTTCACATTTTGTTTTGTTTAAACGATTTAGGAAATTAATTACTTTTTATTAAAATGAAATTTTGTAAATTTGAAATAAGTTTTTCAAAACTCCATGTTTTCATAGTTATATTTGTTTATAACATCATTTAGTCAAAGTGTGAGTGAATTCAAAAACGTTGAATTCTTTTTGATTTCTATCAAATGCTAGAGTTTAAATTTACAAATTACACTTTCTCACAGGTAAATCATATCTTAAAAACACCTGGATAATGAAAAATGTTCAAATAATTTAGAACAGACTTGTCAAACTCGAAATATACTACGGGCCACATAAGCTAATTTACATAAAGAGGGAGAGCCGCATAATATTTAAAAATAGGAAATTTAAAATATTTCAGATTTATTTAAAAATATACAAAAAAGGTATTAGTAATATTATTATCTTTATTATTGTTTTGAATAAAAATTATCACCGTTTTCTATCAATCAAATCAATATAATTTGGTTTAATATTTTGAGTTTCAAAATTGACTATAAATGCTGATCGGTTAAACTTGATCTTTTGAATATTTTGTTGTTTTTCATTGTAGAAAATAATTACTTGAATAGGTCTGTGCTTCTAAACATCGCTAGATGTACATCGTAAAGAAAGACATTTTGGGAAAGCGATTCCCAGTTAAATATGTATAAACTTTGGAATTCCAATTTTTTATGAAACAAAGCAGCAGTTTCCACTACTGAATTTTGATTTAGTGGATTGTCGATAAATGTTTTATGATATTCAAGAGTTGTTGACATATTTTAAAAATGTGTCGATCATGGTAAAAGTTATAATATTCAAACAAAAATAAATATTCGTTAATTTTAATAACGTATCTGTAATTTAATTAAAGTTTAATAAAATTAATTAAAAATTAAATGTTGAAACACTACAACATTAATATATAATGTTAATAAACAAACAATTATATTTACTAGCAAATTTAATCTATAAAAACAAAATGTAATATTTCTTTTCCTAAAATTTTATATTTTATAAACAATTAAAAAATTCACAAAGTTGTTGTTAGTTACAGAATGAGATTTCTATGTAATTTTTTTAATTTACGTTTTTATTCATTACTAAAATGCATTATCATTATAATTTTATCTATAATTAAGACACTGTAAATCTATTAGAATTATAACCGTTTTAATCATTATTAAATATATAATACATATGATTGCTTTAAATACTGCAACGTAAAATGTTGGGTACAATCGAGACAACTCCTGTATATGATTGTTGGGGTTGTTAAATATAAAATTATTTTAAAGTTATAATTTCAATGTAATTATAAAGGAATTTTGACAATTCGAAACCATAATTAATCAACATATTATCGAATTATAATTTGAAAAACGGGTCAGGTGAAGATCATTGAAAGAATGAATTTATCAGAATATGTTCAGAAAGGGTTGAAAATCAAGAGAACGTTTGAAATTAATTAATTAAGGAAAACCCAAGTAAAGTAAACATAAAGAAAGGTAAACAAACTGGACAGCAAGAATAATGGGAAAACAAAAAAAGATTATTATAAGGAAGACACACGGTGGCACAATTAATTATTTTCATCGATGAAGAAAAGATGAAAAAAGCCGCGAGGTAAAGATTGTCAAATGAGACGATTTAGTTGAAACATCATTAATCAATGCGATTATTTAAACTATATAAAGGAGCTCCAACTCAGAAGCAATGGGCAGTTTGCCTTAGGTAAGGAAGAAGAATTCGAGAGTAGGATTAAAGAGAAGATTTTTAAAGCTAAAAACCAGAGTAAATAGAACAAATTGAGAGAAGAGAAATCAAGTTAAATCAAAAATTAGAAAACTAGGTGAATATTATTGTAGAAAGTGCAAAACCAAATTGATCACAGCGAGCTCTACCGGATAGTCAGAATAGGCAGTTTCATAACGTTATTTGAAGTTTTGAGATTGATAGATTGTGTAATAAAGCTTTAAATACAAGCATACGTTGCATATTGTTTGTTTAATTGTTTCTTATATAACACGTGGAGTCAGTAACACAGATTATTTTAATTTAATTTATTAAAACCAAACAGGATGTAATTGAAAATTTGTCAGTGTCAGCCCTTTAAACTGATTCGTTTTCCACATCGCTTAAATTATGCAAGCATTTTTACTTCGCTGACATTAAACTAATATTTAAATTATGTGTTCACGATAATTTTCTTTCACATATACTTTAATTTTTCAAAAAATAAATAATTACCGAGACATTATTTAACCAAAATTGAGCCGATTAAATGCATTTTTAAGTATAAATCTTACATAAAATTTTCTTCTGATGATTATTTTTAAACTTAAAACTTACTTTAAATCAAACGCCTTCTTTAACTGCCTGTATTCAGAAGATCAAATATCCCAATAAAAATGTTTTTAAATTGTTTCAATTGTTTATTTTTGCATTAGTTCATAGCAAAAACTTTAAATTCATTTTACAATTTTTCCACTAAAATATTTATTATTTACCTCGTCAACAGAATACGAAAGAAAACTACGTAAAACTAAATAAAAACAATTCCTTTAAAAAATCATTTTGATAACAGTTGATTCCATTTAATAAAAATTTTCTAAGACAAAAGTAACTTCTAATAATGTTTCACATATTTATTATTTGTTTAAATTTTCGTTTGTCAATAAATTTTTTCCAATTTATTAAATTGTTATTAATACTTATTTTATAATATTGCTTTTACTTATATTTATAAGTAATTTGGAAATTTTGAAAAAAATCCTTATAAGTCACCTGACTTGTGTATGGGAAACTCTTAGATAACGTAAGAGAAAGTATTTAACCGCCCAATGCATAATATTTTCATTAATTTGGGGTGGAAATAAACAATTTTTTCTTTTAGAAATTTATAACTTCAGTTATTTTTAAATAGTTTATGTCAAAAATGGTTTTACTAAAATTTTAATTCCATATGATTTACAAATACTGCACAACACGGAATTCAATTTTGCAGGCACTGAACAAATACATTGTGATAATGGAAGTGGCGGTGGATTACTATATCAGTAGTCAGAGCCGTACTATCACAAGTGCAATCGCACTGAGCACCATATTTTTGGGTGGCCCCCGAATATTAAATACATTAGAAAAACTTCTACAATAGCAAATACAACGAAATGAAAGAAAAAACAATTCAAAATTCGTTTAACTTTCGAACAAATCTAGTTGGCTACGATTTAATTTGAAACAAATATACATAAAATTTCAGTTGTTTTTTTGATACCGCAATATTGTCTATTGAAAATGCAACAGCCAAAACAATTGATAACAATGATATAATTGATGAATTTGTCAGCAAGACTAGAATGATTGCTTAAAAATTGTTATGTATTATTTTGTAATTAAAATCAACAAAAAAGAATTCAATAAAATTTCTAAAAAACCTTTTAGTCTCTGCACAGGGCCCCCAAAAGTTACGGTGCTGACAATAATAATAGAAATGAGATGATAATAAATGCAACTGTTGATTTGAATTTTATTGAAAACTTATTTTTTTTATTTTTAGTAAAAAAACAAACTGAATAATTAATGGATTAATAAAATAGTGAGTGCAAACTTACTGTAAAAAACGGAATTAATCTATTTTTTAATAACAACATTTATATTTTAGAGCATTAGCGTGGTCTTTGCAAATATATAAATTGTAGAGAATTTATATATTATTAATGTGAAATTGGAAACATTCAATTTCATATAAGGAAAGATCTCATTTTGTTCGGATCCAGAAGTTTTCTTGTTGCTCTAAATTTTTGCATAAATTTCTGTTTTTATTAATTCTTGTCAAATACAAAATTACCTCTCTAAACGCAATGATCATTGTAAAAATAATAACGTTTATTACCGACGCATTTTATGAACTTTTTCAAAGAAACAGAACCGACATCAATGAAGGAAGTTGGTTATTCAATTGCGGCATATGGCTTCCCACGATCCAATATTAGTGTTTGATGACAGCAAATATTTACATGATTATCAGGTGACCAATTGATTTGTGTTGGTTTTCCAATTAAATACAAGAACCTGTCGAAAAGAACAATTGTTTTTGTAACCGCTATCTCAATAATCCTGTCAACATTTACCGGTTCGCTTTTCATTAACGGTTGGCGTACCCTGTGGGGTGTTTTTCACCCCAGCTAAAGTTTGCTGCTATGGTATATTAAGGCCTAAAATTTTATGACTTTACTTACCTATTCAAAGGCAACATTTATCCCAATTTCCAAATCTACACCACACACAGAATTTTTTAACACACATGTTATAGTGTTGTATATCCTGTGGGTGTACATTACCCCACAGAAACTACATATTGTTCAGTCGCACTTTTCGTTCATTTCATTATATTAGATAGCAAAATCACTGCTATTATATTCCCTTCAACTTTGAACCAATTAAGCTGTATAGCATAGTTGAGGAACTTGACGTTTAGACATGGTATGGCCAATAATCAAATTATAAATAGCCACTAAATATCTGTCGTTATATACGTGTCTGTGAAAGCTGTGTCTATGACTAGTGTATGTGTGTGAATATACATGTGTGTCTCTATTATTTCTTGTTTGTAGTAAAAAATGACTCATTACGTTGTCTCCACCCTACATCACCCTGCACAATATCGCTGTTTAAATCTCTTCATACAGAGTGCAAATACCTGAGGATGGCGTCGACTATTCCTGTCGACTTTTAATATGTACTTTGACCAGCCAACCTTTGCAAAGGACACTATTCTTTGCATCTTATGTACCGTTCCTTATAAAGACAGTCATTAATTCCTCAGACACAGTAATAAGTAACTCATTTCAGTGCCTCCTGTGTTTACTAGATTTTATATTGCCAATATAATCATCAGATCCTCCTATGATGTTTATTGATAAATGAAACAAATATTGTTCTATCTAAAACGACTCTTTGATGAGTACTGTCATGAGACAATCCGCTTGGAATACATAGTAGTATATATATGTGTATGTGTGTGTGTGAATGTCCCGATCATTTACTCTAACATGGTAGTGTGAATATTCACATTTGTATAGTAAAATAGTGCATTTTGTAGTGGGGTAATTTCCACCCCATAGAGTACACCACCTAGATAAATTCAGAGGATACACGAACCGTTAAAGTTGACAAAAACTTTGTTTTGGTGGTAAACAATTTAACAAATTATGTTTGTTTGGATAAAGTATCAATTAGTGTGTCTATTTTCCAATTCATTTTTAGATTTGTGTTCCTTTATGTTATCAAACAATTTTTGGAGCAGTTTCTGTGAGAAGTCTGTTAAGGAATTCAAAGAGTGTTTTAATGTTCAAAAATGAACTGACGAATATAAAGCAGAATTTGTTATTTTATAAATTTGCAGTCAGAACATTTTGTCTACAATATTTCATGAAAATAAAACTTAAGTTAATAATTATGTTAGCCAATTTCCGCAATGTTTATTCATAAAATATGAAATATTTCGACCGATAAATGGCCCTGATCACTAGACTTTCGCTTTCTCTTTGATATTTTCTTTTACTCAAATTAATTAATTTTTATATGATTAAAAATCATTGACATATTAAAAGGGGTAAAAGAATAATATTTTTTTTACACCTTGCGTCTGTTTTCATTTTAAATTTCATTTGTTTTTATTTCTTTTGTTTATATTTAGTTTGAATGTTTGACAGAGCTTTTTTAAATGTTTGAAAAGAACATCGGCAATAAAAATGAAATTATATTTTGTTTTTATAAAAATCAAATGATAAAAAATTTTGAGTTGGAGTGACTTATGAAGCTAAACTATTGCTAAAAACTCTAATCTAATAGATATCCATTTTCAAAATTGAAGTGCATCATGGACACAAATTGACACAAGCATGGGACATTGATTTGAGAGTGCAGTTGAATATTTGGGATTGGAAGCTCATTTTTTAAGAACATGCTTACGTATTTCGCCGAATGGTACAACAATAGCATTTTAGAGAGTATCTAAATAAGATGCTTAAACAAATTCTAGAAAAACTTTTATATACCTGGCTATTTTCATATGAAACTGTACTATTTCCTTGTACAACAAAATCCTTATTTGAACCGATGCTAGTCATATTCGGTGAATAATTCATAATTTTACAGGTCTAAATGTAGAGTTTAGATATATTTGGTTTAATTATATTTGGTCTTCCAATTAGATATATTTGGTCTTCCAATAGTAAAAATGAATAATTGTCGGTCAATTGCAAAATTTAAAAATCCTTTTAGTAAATCTTTTACCTACTTCACTATTAACTTATTTTCATTTTCAATTTCAATTTTTTTTTCACTTAATAAAACAAAAGATTGATTTAAAGTCTAAAAAGAAATGAAGATAAACGATATTAAATTTTAAAATTCTTTAAAATTAAATTAAATTTATTATTCGTCATTGTGACTCTTTTCAAATATTATATATTGATCCATTTTCTGTTAAATGCTTACAAAAATAAAAATTTAATTCATTCAATTAGAGAAATTACAAATTTAATTTTCATCACTTGTTTTCTAGATATATAAATCATTAAATTTATTTCATATTGGCTTAACAAAATTAATCAGTTTGAATAAACAAAAAAATTACCTTTTTCTTGATTACTATTCTTATTATTATTAACCCTTTTACACATAAAAGAGTGAGATTTTTCTAAAGTTTGCCATTAACTCATAACTGTATAATTTATTAAGAGAATATTTTAGTCATTCAAATAAAAGATACCTTGGAAAAATCAAAAAAAAACAATGTCTGTTTAAATTCATATATTCTCGTGCCAGAGTCAATTTATTTTTCTTGTGTAAAGTTTGTACTAACAAAAGCAGGATTTTTGAAAAGAAATAGTGATCTATTGAAGTTTGTAATAACTAAATTCTGTACCGGAAGCTATAAAATTTTCTGAGATTAGAAGGAATTTAAAGTTTCAGGTAAATTAGCGCATAAACCTAAGTTTCTATTGTATTTAAATTTGTATCCGCCATGAAGACTAAATCAAAATCAAATTTTTATTTCAAAACAATCCAGAAATTACTGACTTTTTAATTTAATATTATTAACCCCTTAACGCTCATTTTTTTGTCTGTAGTCAGACAATAGCTTTGATCTAAAAGAGAATCAAGTAATGATAACACTGCTTGAGAGGTTATTGGTATTTCTTTTTACTTATCCATTATGGACTTGAACAAAAGAGCTATTCTAAATACTGTAAAACCCATAATATTAAGGGTTTGCACAAATTTACGAGTAATGCATACCCGTGATTAAGAAATCAAAATTTTAAAGTACACTCTAATTCAGTCATACGATAATTTCTCAATTATCAATTTTAAAATTATTCTTAAAGTTTAATATAAATATTTCTCTTCGTAATTTTTATAAATATTCGGTTTGAAATTTTCACATTTTAAAATAACATTCTACTTTCAGTTTCTTACATTCTAAATCCTCAAACACGTTTTTGGTGTCCCTGAAGAATTTCAGGTTCCAGTAAATGTTCATGTAGCCATTTTGGCTAAAGCAGTCAACTTTCTCTATTTTCTAAATTTCGAGTATTCTTTCTAATAATGAGAATAAGAAATGGTCTTTTTATATGTGTGATTATTAATTTTTACTCACTCACATAATTTCAAAATTCGATGGGATTGTAGACAACAATATTTTATTTTGTTTACAAATTCGTCTTAATAATATAATTATATTAATAATAAGTCTGAAGCGTTCTAAATAATTTATATTAAATTATTATAGCGTGTTGTTAAAATTTATGATTTTCATTTAAGTTCTTACATAATCATTATTTATTATTTTAGAAAATTCCTCAAAATAAAAAAATTTCTTTAAATATTATTATACTGTATTATTTTTAAATATTATTAGCTTACTGTGTCAAACATTAAGTATTTTAAATGTATTTTATATGTGAAGCGTTTTAAATAATTTATATTAAATTATTATAGTGTGTTGTTAAAATTTATGATTTTCATTTATTTATTATTTTAGAAAATTTCTCAAAATAAAAAACTGGTTTAATTATTATTATACTGTATTATTTTTAAATATTATTAGATTACTGTGACAAATATTAAGTATTTATTGAATTTTATTTTACAAAATTGATACACAATTTATTTGTTTAGTGTTACATTAATTAAAACTATGTTTATAACCTTTCTTTTTTTAAATGAGTTATTAATTTACTTACAAAATAATTATAATCTAAGTTTTACAATTTATTATTTGGCTTATATGACCTTATATGTTATAAATTATACTATAAATTGTTTTTATTAGTCTTTAACTCACTTTTGAAAAATTTCTTTTGATCAAATTCGTGAACTGTAATTGGAAAGATAATTCATTCTGTAAGGAAAATATTAAATTAATTATAAAAATTATAATAAATCAGAATGACTGTAATTTTGTTAAAATATTTAAAATAACCTTGCAATCTTGAATTCGAAAGTAAATAAAATGAAGCTGTTAATTAAATTAATTATATCAATTAATTTAATTTTTACTTTCATTTCGTTTTTTGAACATGTTTCTGGATCTTCAATACCGCAGAGAATGTTCGATTTAGTGAATTCCTCGTTTATTTTTGTTAAAACTCGGTAGGTATCATGATTTACCTTAAATATAAACATTTTTTAGTTCCATTTAATAAATTTAAATTAATCTCAGTAAATTTTATGAATATTATGACGAATAATTAAAAAATCGCAAATTTATGTTATTAATAAAAAAAAATCGGATTCATTATTTTCAAAATAAAAATTATTTGATGCCAATAACTTTTAAATATTCGGCTTTTCATTAGAAAACTAATCGTAAATATATTTATTTCTTATTTGATCTAACTCAGTAGAAATTCCATATATTCCATGACAAGACTTCATAATGTCCTCTTTGACATTCTGTCTAATTTCTTTCCTTTTACTTTCTTTTGATCATAACTAGTATCATTCAAAATATCGCCGGTAGGTAAAATATTATCAAAATTTCACTTTTAATTTACATTTTCATAAATTCATTATTGAAAGCAAATTTTAAAATAAGAAAACAATTCTTAATAAAAATTTTTAATCCCCTTTGTAAAAAATATACCAAATACTAAAACCGAAATTTATATAAAATATATTTAAGCATTGATCAACGAAACCCAAACACTGAAAATTTATCACCGAAATTATATTCAAGTTTTTTGATTTATTGAATTTAATTATACAAACTGATTAAAAAATTTGCATCCTCTATGCATAAATTTTTCATAGTGTTATAAGTTTTATGGCTAAACCTGTACGAATTTTTTTATAATTAAGATCATTAAAACAAATTTGTTTAATTACATAATCCCGATTGATTTACCTTTTTCGAAATAATCATCCAGCCATAAATGAGAAAAATCGGTACGAAACATCCTGCTAATAATATTACTGTGATAATTACATCCGCGTTTAATTGTCCTAAATATGATTAATAAAATTAACAATAATTTTTTTTATTTTTCATCATTAATATATTTTTATTATCTATTTTTTTATATTCATTTCTTTTCCGATTAAAAATAAATATTTCGTTTTAAATTTAAATATTAAATACAATATTGGTCTTTAATCAAAAAAGAAATGTAAATACAGAAAGTTGATGTAAATTAAATGATTACCTTCAACTTTCGAACAAAATACAATTCCCATTGCAATGAGTACAGACCAAAAAATTATTAATGAAATAATTCTCAAGAATTTATTATGAATTATTGTGTAGAATTGCAATTTCGATAATTTATTTAACTGACATATGACTTGATTATATAGTTCTGGGTTCACCTGCAATATAAATAAAATTTATTTTTAATTTCAAAATATGTCTTTTAAATATTTTGGGATATTCCTATGTTGAAATTATAAATTCAAAAAGGCAATTTTTATCTTAGATAAACATCCAACAATCAACACTAAAGAAAATATCAGTGAAATCGACAGTCTGATCTGTTGTTGACTTTGATACTTTGATTAACAGATATTAACAGTTTTTTAAAAAATAAACAAGGAAAAATTTATAGTTCGATAAAAGTTAAATAAGAAAAATATAGAAAAAAAATAGACAGAGATAATTTTATTTTAAAAAAAAGCTTTTAAGAATAAAACCAGATTAAAATTGTGTTTATGTATCAAGTTGTTTATGGAAGGTTATTGGAAGGCTTTTTCTTTGTAAAAAGAAGAAGGTTTTTTATATACTTTTCGTAAATTTTGAAATAAATTCAGAAACATTATGTTGTTTTGCTTTAAATTTCGCGTTAAAATTTTTAAAATAAAAGTTATTTAAATTTTAAAATTTAAAATTTTATGAAAGTAAAAGATAATTTATTTAAAAATTTTAAAAGAAAAGTTGAAGCTAATCATAAAACAAAAAATGAATTTTAAATGAAAACAAGAACGCATTTGAAAATTGAAAATAGCTGCTCTTTAAGAAATTGAAAAGAATTATTTGATAATCGAAAAATATTTCATCAATTCAAAAAATATTTTTCAACAAGGGCTTATTTCTGAAATTATAAGTTATTGTAAAAATAATAATAACAATAATTTTGATTTCAATATCCCTATGAATATATTACTCAGATGACACTAATAGGAAAAAAGTATATTATAACAAAATTTGTATAAAAACGTCCTTTTAATGATATCACCCATTGCACTTGTGGTATTTAACGTGTGAATAAATGTAATAAAATTCAAAATAACTAATGTAAAATAATAATAATAAATATGATAATTTTGGAATTGTCAGTGAAATAATAAATTGACGACGATTGGTCCACCCTCAAAAAGACAGAGTAATATTATTTCCTTTAATATAAATATTATATGATAATCAAATAAACAAATTTATATTTTTCGAACTTAGATACTTAGGAATGATAAAAATAGCAATGATCTTTTTATTTAAATTAACTACTTTATTATATATATTTTATGAACATTTTCTTTAATTAACCAACATAATCATAATAATAATAATAATAATAATAATAATAATAATAATAACTCGATTCCATCTAAAGATTTATTAACATCACATCGATTGATAACCATTTAAAATAGTAGTGTATATATCACAATCACTAACACGTCGTATTAGGTTACGCAATATACACAAATCTGATTAACATTTGGTATTTGACCTTTATTGTGATAATAATAATAACAATAATAATAATAATAATAATAATAATAATAATAATAATAATAATAATAATAATAATAATAATAATAATAATAATAATAATAATAATAATAATAATAATAATAATAATAATAATAATAATAATAATAATAATAATAATAATACAGTAAAGATTCAGAAAAAGAAACTTTTATGAAACATATTTTGATAAAAAATTTCTTTTTATGAATATAGTATGCAATTACTTATTTATTTACTAAACCCAGAAATTGCTGAACAAAAGTTCATAATTATAGGTTTATAACATATTTTAAAGAACAATTTAATATCAAGAAAACAAATCAATTTTCAGTAATCTTCTTTAGGATAACATCTCTAATCTTTCGAAGGTTTAAAATATCCATAATAGCTAAATTACTCTTGGCCCAATTTAGCAAATTATTGACATTTCGAAGAGCTTCGTCTATGTCTTGAGTGGACCATACATTATTGTTGTCTTCAGCATCGAAAACCGGATTAACAACTATATATTCTTCAGTTATTAATGACCTGATATTTTCGTTGCTTCCATTAGCCCAGTTTATTATTTAATCATAATCCGAGTTATTGTCTGGAAGTACGTGGCGGTATAGTTCTATTAATGGTATATTGTCTTCTTCCAGGAAATGATTAAGAGGCAAATTAAAATGTAATTCTTCACCTGAATCAAATAACTGTTTAAAAGCGTTTATAATTGTTTCATTTTTAATTGCATACAATGACTCTACTATCATAAAAACTACATCTTTCAGGGTAATCTTTTTTAACCGTTCTTCCAAGGTGTCGATACTGGATGACACTAAACTGAGTAACAATTTTTTTGCGGTATGAAGTTTTCAAACACTTTTTAATACCATGATCGAGTGGTTGCAGTATCGCAGTAGTATTCGGTGGAAAGAACATGACTGAAATGTTGACATTGTTTGAAATTAATTCGGTACTCAAAAAATGAGCACTTGCATTGTCTAATAACAAAATGACCGGCTGAGATAGGTTTTTCTCGGCAAAATAATTCTGAACTTCAGGCACAAAAACGTTATGGAACCATTGCTTAAAAGTTCACTAGTTTTCCAAGCATTTCTTAATGATCTATAGTGTATGCTAGGAAAAACGATATTTTTAAAAAATCTTGGCTGTTTCGCTCGACCTATAATCATCAGGGTCAACTTATGCCGGTCAGTCGCATTTACACATCCCATTACGGTAATCCGCTCCCTAATATTTTTTCTACCAGGTGCGTTCTTTTCTCCATTTGAAACTAACGTTTTTGAATTAGGGTTTTTAAATACTAGCCCAGTTTCGTCAGCATTATAAATCTGTTTGGGCAGAATTTGCAGCTCTTCTAGTTTTCTTTTGAACTTTTCAATAAATGTAGACATACCAGAATGATTTGTTGATAATTTTTCACCACAAATTTTAAGAAGTCGAATTGAGTGCCTTCTTTTAAATTTTTGAATCCATCCATGACTGGTCATAAATAAAACATTACAATTCAAATTTCTATGTAGTTCTAGAGCTTTAACTTGCAGGATTTAATCGGTGACAATCTTATGATTAAGTCGCTCATTCAAAAACCACAGATAAATAGCCTTTTCAACTTCAGGAACTTTGACGGCGGAAATTCTCTTGATTTTTTTGCAGACTGTATCATCTCCTTTGTGTAATTTCTTTAGTTTTCCTATTGGTTCGTATCTTCGAAATTGTACTTTTGTTTACCCTATAACGTTTGCAAAGATCTTTGGATTTCATATTATCTTCTAATGCATCCAAAATTTTACATTTTTCATCCAGCGATAATTTTGGTTTTCTTTTACTAATAGTGACTGGGATATACTAAATTTTAAATAATATATTTGACACATTATTTTTAAAAAAACGCAGTTTGCGAAGGTTGCTTTTACTGAATAAAATTTTGAAATTGAATATAATTATATTTCTTTTTCCGAGAGATGCTTTTTGTGAAAAGTTTCTTCTATGGGGTTTCAGTTTTTGAATCTTTACTGTAATAATAATAATAATAATAATAATAATAATAATAATAATAATAATAATATTATTATATTATTATTATTATTATTATTATTATTATTATTATTATTATTATTATTATTATTATTATTATTATTATTATTATTATTATTATTATTATTATTATTATTATTTATTATTTTATAAATAGGATTTATTGTATCCACAAATATATTCAATATTTTAAAATTAAAACCGACAACAAAATATTGAATTACTCACAATTTTCATTATTGGTTCATATCATTATTTTTATAAGCATCAATCAAAAAATCTACCTTAAAATAGGATAATTCAATGGGGAAATAATTTGTTCTGAAATGGACTTGGTAAATATGTCTTGAACCTTCTACACTGGCAACTTTGGAACCATTAAAATTAACTTAATGAACGATGTTTTTCAGTTTGAAATAAAGCTAGAAATAAATTACCGTTTTCAACATAGAACGATCTGTTGGCGATGTCCTTTAAAACCGGAACAGATAGACCAGTGCTTGGGGTCATATAAAGGTTATTAACTCCCCATTGGTTGATTTCATTGTAATTTGGCCAAATTCTTCCGGTTTTTTGAAGAAATATTTTATAGTCATCATTGTTTGAATTGTAATCAACAGAAACCTTTTCACATTTATTTTGAAAAGGGTTAAGTATTAATTCAGAATTTATTGTAAAAACATTACAAGCTTCTTCGTCAAAATCACTACTTTCGTTATAATTCATGATTTTCTGACAGTGATGAGCCATTTTTTAAAAAAATCTCCCCAATATATAATTTATGATATTTGATATTTAGATACTAATCTCTCGTGACATTAAATTTCATTAAAGAAAATTATTATTTTTTCTATTATTGTTATTTTTATTATTATTAATAATAATAATATTATTATTATTATTAATATTAATATTATTATTATTATTATTATTATTAGGAATATAGAAATAAATTATAATAAAAAAACCTGAAAATTGATGACACTTGAATGAAATAACTATTAAAATTCAAAAATTGAAACTTGGATAAAAATCGAAATAAAAATTAATTGACTCCTGAAATGTCCAACCAAAAAGGCAACCAAATAAAACTCAAACAAGTATCTCAACAGAATCCATATCATGTGCACACATTACAAGATGTACCACTAGACACCCGTCGAAATATAACGTTGGTAATGTATACTAGCGGTTGGAATGTCAGCAAAAGGTGAGTCTCATTGCAAAGGCTGCTAATATTCTGTATCATGACTCATAATATTTATTTCTAAATTTAATTTCACATTTAATTATTTTAGTTTTTAAACTAAATTTCTTTTTCTTTTTATTAATTTGCATATTTTTATTATTTATTTAATTTTTCTATTATTTATTTTTTATTTTGTTTTTTATCGTTTTAAGTATTTTTACATACCGCTTTATGCAAATTTTTATCATTTTTTTCGGATGCTCCTTTCCTATTTTCTCATTAGTCATCCTTTTAAAATAATCAAATTTACTGCATCTTTTTAGATTTTCTATTTTTGCGCTGATTAAACAAAATTCATTTAATATCGTTTTGACCAACAATACTTAATATCGCAAATTAGCACATTTAAACTTTGATATTGAAATTTGAATTTCTTTTACTTAAAATCTAACAAAATGCGTTTTAAAAACATTTTCAGTTTATTTATTATATTATTTACACCATTTTAATATTACTTTGAGATCGCCAATTAGATTTATTATATTTTTCAAAGAAAACAGATTCAACTTCAGGTATAACGCTTTTGCTCTTATTTTTTTGGTTCTTTATTAGAATCCGAAACCTTCGACTGGATTTCAAATTGACGTGAATTTTATGAAATTTATTCCGTAGAATCTACAGCGTAGATTACGATTTATTTATTAAACTTTCATTCCAAATAATTAAGCTTTTATAAATATTTAGTTATTAAGTAGTGATTTTTTTCTTGAGGCTCTCTGTTTCAGTTTTTGGAAAGATCTATAAATATTGTAAAAACAACTTATTTAAGGAATTTGTTTTTTTCATATAATTTTTCACAAAATTTATTAACGTAATAATAATAATAATAATAAAAACATATTCATCTACTTGAAAAATATCTAAATATGTATTTACGCAAACATTCACTTGCGAAATAATAAAAACCTTGGCTATAGAAAGATTGGATAAACTTGCTGAGGTTTGTCTACAGTTTGTGTTTTCCGGCGCTTCAAAAATAATATTATTTTCACCCGAACTTAGTTTTTCGGGAATACAAGTCTTTGAATACATTTTGGATAATCTTGCTGAGGTTTGTCTAAAGTTTGTGTTTTCCGGCGCTTCAAAATAATATTATTTTCACCCGAACTTAGTTTTTCGGGAATACAAGACTTTGAATACATTTTAGGGTAGTCTTTATGCTGTTAATAGTTAAAAGTAACTCCATTTATTGTCATGATCATGGGCGTTCGCAGAATTTTTCCAGGGGACAGCTGCCGCCTCTTGCCCCTTTTCATGATTATTATCCAAAATGAGGTCCCTCAAAATTTAAATTTTTACCATCTGTCAAGACAAAATATACTGAGCTCATAGTTGAATAAAATCATTTTGCTTCAAATTCCCAATACAAATACAGAACATTTTCGTTAAAAAATATCAGTTGGCGGAATTTATGGAAAGCTTTTGCTACCAATACTTTGCCAAACACCGTAAATTATGACATTTTTACATTGAAGGTTTTATTTTTTTGAAAATTACAAACCATATTAAAACAAAATTTTTTAATTTATGAATAGATTAAACGTGGTAGAAATTATATTATATCATTAAAATTAATATAAAAAGATATAACTCAAATAATCTAGATAATTAACAGCATCAGGAAACTCCAACTGACCGTAAGAAGTTTGAGGTAAAAATGAATGTATGTAAATGAAATTAGATACCAAATTAAGTGAAAAAAATTTAGTTGAAAATTTTTAAAATTCGATATGGTTAGAAATTTCTCGTTTTGGGTACACTACCTTTTCGAATCTTTTTGCTCCCATATAGACTTGAATCGCAAATAACCCCTATATCCTGGTCATCTGGCCACTCACCAACTAGCATACAGTCTTTTGGTTTTGTGGCTTTCATTTTTCTATCACTTGACATATCTCCCAGCCAATTTTCCCATGGAACCACAGTTTGCTTTGGAGGTACCAAGATTTTCGGTTTATCCAGACTGTTCTTTGAATACCATATTAACGACTGCGCTGCATTACAGTGTGGAGGACTTAGTGCGGAAATTGGAATTTTTCTATTATAATCTAATACAACTGGAGCTTCATTTTGTATATCGTGAATACACTGGACCCTGTTGCCAACTGGCTTTTCTGGATCAAATTTCATGTGTAAATTGTATCTCCATCGCATTGTTTTCAATGTAAAAATAGAATCTTCTCTTGGATCAAATAAATCGTATGATGAGCCTGCATTGTTAGATCCTCTTTGAATAGCCACCAACCAAACCCAAAAATCTTGTTTTCTTATAACATCTGTTAAACGAACACCCCCATTATAAGGTAGCTCCCAAGCAACTGTAGGATAGAAATGATCTTCATAATGCAATGTAACAGCGCTTTCCAATACTCTACCTTTTTCAATTTCATATTTACTACTTGTTAAACTGTAAAACGGATACTGGCGTCCATCGCTATCATTTACCATTATATGTCTTCCACTTTTCAAAGGATGAAATTCCCAAAAGCTACTACCATTGCAACCATACTTATTTTCTAAATACATATGATCACATGCTTGAACTAGACCGATGCTCCAGTGACTATTGGCTTCACATGGCTTGATTTCTAATTGTACTTTGCACCGGAAATGTTGACTTTCGTATTGGAGCAAACTTTGTGTTTCATTAGTTTTTGTGGACGTTCTTGTGTCGTAATAAACTCGAATTGAAGAAACTTCAATGTTGTTAGGAGAAAATACTGTCATTGGAAGTAGATATATCACAAGTATAAGATAAACAAATATGATATACTGGTAATACAGAATAGGAAGTAGAGAATCTAAGTTATATCCTCATCATTTCAGATGTTTAATGGACGCAGAATCGATAAATAATCATATATTTCATTATGTATTTAAATTTATTGAATTTATAAAGAATTTAAATATTATTAAGTATATTTTAACTGAGATGGGCATAATTTACAGGCAAAAACTAATCCATGAAGCTGTACCGGATTAACCAATAAGCACACTAAGCACATGCTTAGTCACTACGTGGAAAGGGGTACCACGACGAGCTACAATTTTTTGGCAATTATTAAATTACTGCATGAGCTAGTGTGATCTTCATTTTTTTTAAAATGAGTCATTAATTAAATAAAAATGTCCACGGACCATGGTTTTTTTTGTGTAGCCAGAGTTATTTATTTAATTTAACTTACGATTAAGAGTCAAACCTCTAGCGGCTAACTTCTAACTCAAGGCTTTATTATTATTATTAACCATATTAATAATCTATGGTAAATTGCTTAAATAATTGTTTAAGTCAGTGGAACGTTTTACCTGGCAAGTATATCAAGCCGCTATGGGGAACCTCTTCTAGTTCTATTGTATCATTGTGTACCCAAGAACCCAAAAGTTTCAGAAAGCAATCACAATGCTCGCTGAAAGGAAGAAATCAAAAAACCAAACCCGAGGGAAGGGGCTCCAAAGGAGGTTCCTTCAATGGAAATAGCTCCGACTGATCAAACCAAATCTCCAAGCAGAATAACAATCAAAGAAGCATGTCCCAAGAAACAGGTAGTTTCCGAATCTTCTTCCAAGAGTTCCGAGGTGTCAGAACAAGAGCACGAGCCTCCCGGGGCAAATGCATATTACAGTTAAGCAGAATGGAGCTGGGTATTTTCCGAATCCGAACATCTAGTGAAACAAGAAAAGGAATAGAAAAGGAAAACTGAACAAAAAGCTGCAAAACGTAGAAAAATCGAAATAACCAAAGAAATGGACGAAATCAGAAGTGCTGGGCACCTGATGGGTAAAAGATGTAAGATTTTCGCGACCATTTTCAAGGGAATTCCACCAGATGCGCGCATAAGAAGCATAACCATTGGATACCCATCAGATGACGTTGGAATTGTATTCCAATGGCGGTTTCTAGTAAAAGGTTTGCCATATTGCCATGACTGCTAATACTCTTGAAAACCTTTTGGTTCACGAGCTTCCATAGAAGGCATTCACGATCATTTTAATTACGGGTCCCTTTATCACTGAATTTAACTGAACTAATATTGATCATTCAATCGTTATATTTGATTTTAAAGGTACTATTTAAGTAAGTTAAGTTATTACAAAACGCTCGTTGATTTGAAGTCCAGAACATTTTTATTATACATATTACAAGACTATCTGGGTTTGTCGGAAGATGTGGGTCCAAATTTCTTTGTTTGGCCAGTAAACGGGCTGCTTTCAAATTTCTCTTAGAAAACTAAATTTTCAGTTGGAATGAAATCTTTTATGATTCTCGTAGATTTCAAAAATCAATTTTATTGGAAAATTATTCTATTTTTCGGAGCAAATATTCTTTATGATTTTCATTATAGAAGTCAAAATTTTATTGGATAATTAATCTATCTTTTGGAGCGAATTTTTTTATGATCCTCATTGTGAATTTTCCGCAAAAGGTACATCCATAAATTTGTAATGTAATTTTAATTTTCCATAAATTAAATCTTTTTGCCATGTCTTTATTAAATTCTGTAATTACCTTTAGGGGGAAATATTATCTAGAATTAATAACAAAACAAATAAAGTCTAACAATGAAAGTAAAGCACAAAATTTTTCCGAATTAAAATTTAAAACAAGTTCTTGTAGCATCAATGTTGATTAGATGGATCTGATTTTGGGTAGATCTCCGTTCCTGGGTCTCTGCATATCTCTGCTTTATCTCAAAGGAAAAGAAAAATGATTAAATCTTTATTTATGAAATTATTATTTATTAATTTTGTTTAGAAAAACCCTATGCCAATCACTTGATTGGATTCCATCATCGTAGATGCACTCAGTACGTCTAAATTAATTGCGATTTCATTGTAACAAAGATTTAGGTATAAATATATATATATATATATATATATATATTGGTGGGTTACAGGGTTTCGTTATTTGTTTAAATCGTCTTATTGTTGCCCCAGTAACGCCATACAAAATACTTTCTAGCTACCACTCGGCACTCGTTGCTAGGCAACGTTGGAAATGTGTTCGAGTGGGTGGATTGTCCGCAAAAAGTGAGCACTATTACTAATACTGTAATTGTTCGGACAACCCTCGGGTTCAAAGAGCTGTCGATGGAAGACCTATGCTCGCTTTGCTCTGTCCCTTGTGTAAGAAAATTCAAAATCAGATCTATATTAACCGGTAGAGATAGAACGATGGTTCGGGGATACGGTGCGAGTACTCATGATGATGATGATCTCATGCAAAGCATAACTGGTATCCTGTTACTTGGGATTTGATTAACAATACATATAAATTTATTTAATCAAACAAGAAAGGATTCAAAATGTATACGATGTCAGTGAGTCAATATGATTGGCTTGACGGTCGTGCGGCTCTGCGTCGGGCACGCTCCTTGCGTCCCGGCCGACGATTACTCGATGGAACAGTCGATGGATTTGTAGTTTGCGCGATATTGTTGAGGGAATCTCGGTACGGCAACTGTGACGGGGCGAAGATAAGCGGATACGTTACCGCTTCCCCTTCACGACAAGCTGCCAAGGCGACTTTTAGTCCCCTGATTTGTGTGCGGAGGCTCTGATTGAGTTGTCGCTCCCCCGCCCAACCCTTTTGAGCGGCAGTGAGCCTGAGATAGAGGGCCTTCGTCCTTTTCGAGTCCGACCAGGTTGACTTGATCTGCTGCGCTTCTCGAGTTATTTGAACTATCTGGTCGAGGAGATTTGCGTTTGCACGTCTAGCGTGGTCTAATTCGGTTTGTAATAGTTGAGTGGTTGTCATCGCTACAATAAAAAATCTTTAAACTTCTTTATTGACTTAAATAAATCAAAATTCTGATTTCTACAAAACATAGTTACAAGAATGAGTTTGCACACAAAAAAATTAAACGAACGACATTTTTGTTAAATTTTAAATTTCAATAAAACTAATGATACAAATTATGGTCTATGTTTCCTTTGTCCGAAGAATCAGGGTTCCTCAAAGAATTTTCTAACCCCTTCCTCCGAGGAGTAGCCTAGAATAATAGCTACTGGTCGCTTGGTATTGCGGACCGGTCGAGTTGGATAGGTCTCCGCGATGCACCCGACGAAGATGTCCTCTTCGACGTTGGCAAGGTACATCCGTGCTTTGACCACGTTCAGATCAACCTGTTCTTGAATACTCTCCCACTGGGCGAGGAGGTTCCGAGAGTGGTCTCGGATTTCCTCGGCAGGGTATTGCTGGCAGACCCGCTCGTTCGTCCCGCGGGGGTCGTTTTCCAGGCCCAGTATCTGCCAGGTGGTCGGATGTGGTCTTTTTTTGGATTGAGGCTCCTCGGGGTTGGTGTTGGTCGTGCTCTCTTCCAAGCCCGACGCCATTCTTCTGCCACATGGGCGGGTATCCATTCGAGAGGCATTGGTTCTTCTAAAATATCATATAGTTAGGTGATTGGACATAACGTAATCTAAAATTAATTTATATTAATCGTAACTTGGCGTATTAGCGTAAAAATAATATTTGTCGTCGAATAATTATTGTGGATGAAGAATCTACACTACTCTTATGTTATAACGGAAGGTTGAATACAAGTATCGAGCTAGTTATGCCCCGCACACGTATCTATATGCCTATTCAAGTCATCTGTAGCCATTTAATAACAGGCTACTTAGGGTTCACGAGGGAACAAAAATCTATTTGTCGGTCTGGAATTTAGGCAAGGGGGACATGGATTGGTTTAAAATTTTCGCTATGATCACCAAATATGAAAAATAATTCCTCATTTAATGTATATTGATATTAGTGGAAACAGGAATAATTACCGCAGGTTATCTAGGAGATTATCGCAACTTGCGGATTGAAAACTAACAATAGAATTTTCCGTAATAATTAACAACCTTTAGTTTAAGTGATATCCACAATTATTGGTTTATAGCTCATAAGATGATGATAATTCTTAATGAAATGCATGATCTTTAATTCTAATATTCCTAAATATTATTTATTTTGAGGTTCGTGGGAAAGCGAATCCAACCATTGGGTTGAGACTTGTAGAATCTGGTACCTGAATGTTGATGAATACTATAAGTTGCATTTTTAAGCATTTAATTTTTCTTATAGATGAATAACAGAAACGTGATGGCCATTCCTCTTTTATCAAAGATTTATGAATAAAAAAAAACATTTAAATGAAATTCTACCAACTACCTTGATTTGGCGGACTTGATTCCCCTGGTAACGCTCCTCCTATTGTTTGATCCATATTTAAATGATGATAATTTAGAATCAATAATTGTCTATAGGTATATCCAACGATGGTGAAAATTTAGGATCAATAATTGTTTATATGTATATCCAACGATAATGATGGTTTTGAATCAATAATTGTTTATATGTGAATCCAACGATACAAATAGATGGGTATACTTCCGTTAATATACAACACATTCGTGCAAAATATGGTTTATGTTATTCTAATCTCGAAGATCAGAATAATTTATGAATTAAGTTTTACGATTTCCGTTTGGTCATATTAGTTATCGATTTTCCAGGTTTTAATTTTGATTTGTTTGTAATTGATATGTTCGTTTTATTTAGTAGGCTACCAATTTTTCTTAATTTTTCTGCGTTGAGGAATTTGGGTAGGTTTGTTCTATTTGGTTGAGTCGTCATTAATTTATTTAAGGGAATTTAGTGGATTGATTCAACCTGGATCTAGTGTCTTGTGGATTTACATATGCTTATTTCGTTTGGGTGGTTTGTCAATCCGGACTTTATTTGAATCAGATTTTCGTATTCATGCTTGGGGATTAGTGATCAATTTTAGTTTTTCGAGTAGGTTAGTGATTCAATTACTCTCTATGATTTTTACTGAAATGTTAGGGAGGCTCTATAACTCTATCCATGATTTTGGAGATTACCCGTTTGTTCGAGGATTTTTCGTGATTTAAGGCATCGCATTTTATTATCTTTATACAGATGGGTTTCAACAATGGATCCACTCATAAATCGGGCTGTCCACTGAAAATATATTTACATTGCGCTTGCCATAATTGGAGAACGTATTGCTCAAGGTCGTTATCATAGATTCAGAGCAAATCAGCGGTAAACTTACTATTATCAATTTATGAAAAATTTTGTAATGTTAATATAATTTTGTGGTCTTTCTCCTTAAGTTCATATTAAGTTATAAACCTATAGGGAAAATAATCGCGTTGAATTTTGACACTAGAATTTATTTCTCTCTCTTGTTAACAATTCATATAATGAGGATCAACAATTAAAACATTTTAGTCAAGTTAAATTTATTAAACAATTTTGTATCACCGATTTTAATTTATTTCATAATAACGAATTAATTTATCCATATCAACGATTTCATGTTAATTTATTCCCCGTACCCTTTTCCTTTAATAAGCCTTAGACGCACTTTATGTTTATATTACAGTTAATCAGTGCCCACTGGACTACTCGGTGTGATGATTTTGAGCCGTGTGTAAAATAATTTAGGTCGATTTTACAGAAATAAGAAACGAGGAAGCAGCCGAAAGACTCCTTCCTTATTTCTCTTTTCTTCTATATGGAATAATATTGACGTTCCAACCCCTGCGTTCCGCAAGCCGGGTCTTCACGGGCACAGATCATTGGCGATTTTCCACGCGCTTACACGAGTCTGAGTTATGTGTTGATTTTACTGACTTGCGGTGTGTTTGGCTGTGGGCCGGAAAAATTTCGACAGATTAATTTTATTTTATGCATAAAAACAATTTTAAACATCATAAATATTTATTAATGTATATTAAAAGTAAAATACAAAGTTACCATAACAATCCATTCCATAAATAAAATTCATAAAAATGCATCTCCCCCCACGCCGACATCAAAGCAGAGCTCTACCGAGGTTGCGAGGATGTGACGTGTAGAGAGAGTTCCAAATAAAACTACTTCTCGCCTAAAAATTCAAAAGAATTGGCTTGAAAATAGGTTTAAAATAACTAAGATTCTATTTTTCAAAATTGGTTAAATTTTATGTGAAAATGCATCGGTATTTATACCTATTTTCTGTCCCTAACCTCGCATGTTAATTTTGATGTAGTAAAACAAAATTCGACCTTGTTATTTTCTAGTGTATTCTATTCTTTATTTTTATTATTTTTTAATTTATTTAAATAATTTTTTATTTAGAATCTTTATTGAATTATTTCTAATTCAAATTCTTTGATTTAATTTTCATTTTCATGAACTTTTATTAATTTATCACATTTCGGTCGAATTTGCTGGGTTTTCATGTTATATTTGTATTTGTATCGTGCGAATCTTGTTGCATTTTGTTATTATTTTAATTTATTTTTATGTTTCTTATTTTATATGTAATTCTCTTTTTTCTCATATTTGATAGGGTTTAATTGATGTTTTAATAGGTTTATTTTAAATTTGCATGTTATGTTTGCATGTATGTTACCGATCCATTTAAACATTTTCCAAGGCCGTATGTGTTCTGGCCCAACAATATATATATATATATATATGTATATATATATATATATAATCAAAATATTTTCTCATAGATCTCGACAGTAACAATGGTACTCAAACAGCGATAGTGCAATCTAGTTCGCTTCCTTCGGTATTAGAGTCATTTTCTCCGTCGTTTAAATAGATACCGATACAGTTGTTGTTGATGCTGACGATTTTTAATAAAAATAAAATTTAATGAGAAAAAAATATATTTTTATTTTGTTTTTTAAATAAATACATTACAGGGAATTTGTGGGTTTCTGGGTGTTGATATTTTGAAGCTAAATGGTTGTTGCCCAGGCAACCCCATACAAATATTTTCGCTTACTACTCGGCACTCGTTTCTAAGCAACGTTGGAACTGTGTTCGACTGGGTAGATCGTCCGTAAAAAGTGAGCGCTATTACTAATGCTATAATTGACCGAACGATCCATGGGTCAAACGAGTTGCCAATAGAAGGCCTGTGCTCGATTTCGATTTTTTAGGTCCCATTATTCTCCTATCTCCTTCAAATGTTAATTCATACTGTTATATCATTTATCTTTATGTTTATTCCCATAGTCCTTCTTATCGTTATTCGTATTATCGACTTTTACCATGCCTGTACACCTTTTATTATGTTAAATATCCTCATAGTATCTCTCTTACATTATCCCTATTATCCCTACTATGTCCACTATCATTGTTACATGCATTATCATTGTTACTATTATGTTTATATTATTCTAATTCATTGTCACTGCTATTACTATTATTATTATTCTTACTACTACCCTTACCATTATTATTATTATTATTATTATTTTTATTATTATTATTATTATTATTATTATTATTATTATTATTATTATTATTATTATTATTATTATTATTATTATTATTATTATTATTATTATTATTATTATTATTATTATTATTATTATTATTATTATTATTATTATTATTATTATTATTATTATTATTATTATTATTATTATTATTATTATTAAGTTTTTTTTGTAGGGATCCGTCCTTATTCCTCAGCTTTATGAAAATATTTTAATTATATAAAAATTTAGCCGTACTCCATCCTTATTCTACAGTTTTATCAGAATATTATACAAACAATTTTGTTATTTTCTTACATATTATTTAAATTATTCCTTTTCATGATTTTGGTCGTTCGGATTAATCTTTTCCCGGTGGATATTCATTTTTACTATTGCAACGATTTCGCAATTTTCCCCGCTACCCTTTCCCTTTCTTTGTCCATATGATCTATTTATGTTCACATTGTATTTAATAAGTGCCCACTGGACTTCTATGTGTTAGTGATTTTGAGCCGATTGTCATTTAAAATTTTATGTCGATTTTATCGAAATTGAGTGCAGGAAAGTTGATCCAAAAGACCCACTCTCGAGGTACCTTCTTTCGCTATTTAGTCTTATGATTTGATGTTTGGGTTCTGGCGTTAAACACACCAGAACTTTCACGGGCACGAGATATTGACGGATGAACCACACTTACACATCTCGATAGTTATATAAAGTTTACTGCCTTGCTGTATGTTTTGGCTGTGGGCCGAAAAATAAATAAATACATATTACTATTTAAGTTAGGTAAAAGCTTCGATGCATAAACGTATATTCTTCATTAAAATTCTTCGTTTCCTATTTACATCATAAAGTTTCATAAATACAAGCAATTGAAGACACTGCTGAAAAGCAAGACCACAAATTGACATCTACATACTAAAACCAGTCTGACCATCTGCAACTAACACTAGAATTAAATTTGTCTCTCTGCACACAATTTGTTTCTTTGCACACATTCTGTCAATTTTTCTTAAAATTTGTGAAAACACATCAGTATATATATACCTATAATTTGACCTTAAGCTTGCGTGTTATTTTTATTGCGATAAAACAAAATTTGACCTTGAAGTTATTTGTGTTATCTAAATTAAATTTTTATTATTTTCTTAATTTAAATTGGCTATATATTTCTGAAATTTTTAATTAGATTTATTCAACCAAAAATATTTTATTTTAACTCATTTAATTCATTAATTTTTCACTTTTATATAACTTGTCGTTTTTCGGTCAAATTTTCTTGTTATTATGTTATTTTTATGTAAATTTCGTGCAGTTATTGATTCATTTTGTATTTATTTTATTTTACTTTTATGTTTTTTGATTTTATATTTATTTATATTCTCTCAAATTTTAGATTGTTTAGTTGATTCTGTATGTTGTATTTTAAGTTATCTTGGTACTGGGTTTTCCTGCTATATTACTGATACATTTAAACAATTTTCAAGGCCATTTGTGTTCTGGCTCAACAGATTCATTATTAATATTTGTTATCAATGAATTTATTTTTTAAAATTAATTACCTGGTTTAATCTATAATATTATTGGAATATGAGTGGCAATGAAATTTTCATTTGATAGTTTATTTGATTCCTGGTCTTGTCACTAATGATAGTAATTTCTCGTTTATACCTGAAATAGGACCTTCTGTTGTCTAGGTTCTTCGTTCATTTGTTCTTGACGTTCTGCGAAAATTACTGACACCCACATTTTTCTTTTATTAATTTATTTATCTATTCATTTTTCAGGTGTGCTCGTGAAAATTACTCACACACTCTCATGATATTCTTCTTTATTTCCTCATTCATTTATTCTTCTTTCTTTACATATATAATATTTACTCCTTCCTCGTGGCCATTCGCTTTCTACTGATTGTTTGATGTTGAAGTTCTTGGAGAGCAGATCTGACCTGGCGAACTACCATTCGCTCTGAGTACCTCCTACACCGAAATACTAGTTTTAGTCTAGTTGGTGAAACATTAATTTTGCTTTCTTGTCTGCATGTCATAGTCACTTTTACATCATAATTGAGCATTATGGATAATAATTAATTTCAATAATATAAGAAATAAATAATAAAATAAAATCGGTTCTTTTTCTTAACTATTATAAAATTACTAATTATTATGATTTCGTGAGAATACGAAAAATTTAATCATGGAAACGAAGTTTTCATGGAACTTGATCGATACGAAGGAATACTATGAATTTAAGTTTATATTAAAAAATTTTGATCAAAACAATTCGAATAAAGACATATTATTAAAATTTTTTAACATTGGACTATCAAAAGTCTGGAAACGCATGGCATAAAAAGTTCATAAATTCATTCAAAAATTGTATCCTAAATATCCTATAAAAGTTGTTTCATAAATTTTTTAAATAGGAATTATAATAATAATAATAAAAATAAAAATAAAAATAAAAAAAAACTTCTCACTCTTAGGGTTCTCCAATTATTAGAAAGTTTTTCGACTTTTTAAAATCTTTTCAGAAAAATAGCATATTATGTCGATCTGGCATCGACTTATATAAGGGGGCTTAATACGCAATTTTTTGATGCGGTAAAACAAAACACTTACACGTTTTTACGATATTTCATCACTTTTCTCCTAGTTGTCAGATTTTCTTTATTCTTTTTTATTAAAGTTTCTAATTACATTTTAAGCTTAATTCTCATAGTTATTTTCTAGAATATAAGCGTTTTCGATGAATTTAGAACTAATTTGATGAAATAGGTTAATTTTGCTAAAATTTAATGTTTTGCGATTCTTTTTAACTGTTTTTATTTATTTATTTACATATTTTTCTGTATTTTTCTACTTTTTGTATTATTTAATGCTAAATAGGCAATATTTGATGATTTTTCGTCCATTTGCATTTTGCGCGCCCTAATTTTATCGGATGTCGTGCCAGATAAACAATAATTTAAAATCTTAGTTTTTGCCCAACAGAAGGAAACATCCCGATGAAGAAATCCAAAAAAACCTGCCATAACAGAAGTGGAGATAAAAATCAAAATTCTCAAAGAACCTGGATGCAATCCTTAAAGAGATATCTCTCCAAAATAACCAAGACAAAATATCTGAACTCATTACTGTACAACATACTGATCATGTACTAGAAAAATCTATGCCAAAGACAAAAGAAAAAAGTCTATTTCAAAAATTAATGATCACAAAGCCAGTAAAGTCCTCAATAAATCAAAAAGCACTAAAGAGAAAATAACAAAAATAAGTTGTAGCAAGAGGTGTACTTTCAAAAACAGACAAGAAGATCATAAATAATACGACTTAAGTGTCATAACACACTCGAGTAGTGATCAAGGTCTTTGTATTATTACACACAGACAGCATATTTTAGTTGACGATGATTGTTCCAGCTTTTACAAAATAGTTCGCTCGGAATTGGCATTAGTAATTCTTTGCCTTAAAGTGTATGCGTTATCTTAACTGTTCCAAAATTAAAATCATTTTAAATTAAATTATCACTTTACACCCTCGGATTTTAAGATGTTTACTTGATGTGGTTATATTGTATTTTGAATCACCTTATTGCTTTTTTTTGTGCTACATTTATCCTATTAAACAAAACTGTAGGATCACTTTCTGCTTGCCCAACAATCTCTATATTTATAAAATTTCGAATGATATTTGTTTTGACGGATAGTAGTTTTCATCAATATGAGTGATGTGTTTCGCTGTTTCTTGTAAGTAAAGTAGGATATATTTTCTTATTTCCATGAAGACGATAAGATAGGAGTTTCTCAGTTATCAGTTCTCGATTTTGATGTAAAGACAAGGCAAATTTTCCGGAGTAAAATGCAGATAAGATGGGTGTAAATGTGAGATTTTGCAGTATGTCAGATATGTGAGTCTCTCCCCGGGTATAATTTGACAGGTAGAACAGCGCCGGACAAGTTTATCGTTAGTTTGTAAAACCGCAAGTCTTTCTATCTGCATATAGTGAGAACGAGGGTGTGCTTCGAGAAGTATGACTATGTGGAATAACTTCTTTAGGTTCATCTGGCCATGCCATACAGTACCAACTGCGAATTTTTGACAACCTCACTCATGGGTATGGTCGTGAAAGACACTAGACAATTTTTGAAAGACCTAGTTGCCAATATTATTAGAAAGTTTAATTCGATTGAGTTGAATTTTTTAAATTATTTTCTAAAATAAAATAGTTTTCTATAAATTTAGAGCTGATTTGGTTAATTTTGATGGTTCTTCTATTTTTTATAGTTTTCTTATTCTCTTTTATTATGGTGGGTTACAGGGTTTCATTGTTTGTTTGAACTAATCGGTGGTTGCCTCCGTAACGCCATACAAAATGATACTAATCGCCACTTGGCACCCGTTGCTAGGCAACGTTGGTAATGTGTTCAAGTGGTGGATTGCCCGCAAAAATTGAGTACCATGTGCTAGTACTATAGTTGCTCGGACAACCCTCGGGTTCACGAGCTGTCGATAGAAGACCTGCGCTCGCTTTTGATTCTTAGGTCCCATTATTCTCCTATCTCTTTCAAATGTTAACCTATACTCTCATATCATCTATCTTTATGTCCATTCGCTTAGTCCTTCTTATCATTGTCCATGCTGATGATTATTCTTTGGCCTGTACGCCCCTTGGTCATATTAAATACACCCACATTATATCTTTCACCCTTATCCCTATTATCTCTACAATGTTCCCTATCATTGTTACTATTATATATATTACCTTTATTAATTGTTACTACTATTACCTATATTATTATTTTATTCTATAACTACTATTATATTTATTGTTATTACTACTATGATTATTACTACTATTATTATTGTTATCATAATTATTATCAATCATTACTACAAATACCGTGATTATTATTATTATTACCATTATTATTATTATTATTATTATTATTATTATTATTATTATTGTTATTATTATTATAATAATTACCATTACCCTTATCATTATCGTTATATTCATTAAGATTTTGTAGGGATCCTTCCTTACTCTTCAGCGTTAAAATTTTTTATGGGTATACAACATTATATTTTTGGTTTTTGATAAAGTATTTTTGTAAATTCGAAAATTTTAGCAGCGTTCCGCCCTTATTTTACGGTTCATCCCTATTCTACAGTTTTCGACAAAGTATTTTCATTGACTCGGAAAATTTGGGCAGCGTTCCGCCCTTATTTTTCGCATTCCATTTTTACGTTACTATTTTTGTTAAGTATTTGCATTAGTTCGGAAAATTTGAGCAGCGTCCCGCCCATATTTTCCGCCTCAACTCAAATTAATTTATTTAATTCTTATTTCAAAACATTATTTTTCATGATTTTGGTTGTTCGGATTAATCTTTTTCCGATGGCTATTCATTTTAACTGTTGCAACGATTTCGCAATTTTTCCCGCTACCCATTCCCTCTTTTGTCCTTGAGATCTATTTATGTTCATATTATATTTATTGAGTGCCCACTGGACTACTCGGAGTGATAATTTTAAGCCGTATGTAACATAATTTTAGGTCGATTTTACAGAATTGAGAAACGAGGAAGCAGCCAGAGACTTCTTCCTTATTTCTCGCTTCAGCTATAGGGATAATAGTGACGTTACGACCCCTGCGTTTCTCAACGCCGAGTCTTCACGGGTACATATCATTGGCGATTTTCCACGCACTTACATGCATCTGTACTATGTTGATTTTACTATCTTGCGTGATGTGTCGGCTGTGGGCCGGAAAAATTTCGACATTTCAATTTAGTTTATGGAAAAAAATATATATCAAATAATCCATGTATATTAATAATATTTATTAATTAGGACAAAATAACAGAAATTACCCGTCATAACCATTCCAAATATTTCAAACAATATCATAAAATATCATAACAAAAAGCATAAATGCCTCTCTCCCCACGACGCCGTGGAAAGAGGGCTCCAACCAAAATATTTCTCACCTAAAAATCAATTGAATTAGCTCAAATAGCTTGAAATTAAGGTTCTAAAATAGCTTCACAATGATTGGAAAATAAGATTTCAAAATAGTTTAAAATCAATTGAATTAGCTCCAATAGCTTGAAAATAAGGTTGAACGATTTCAAATAGATTTAAAGTAGTTTCTAAAAATGGTTTTAATCAAAATGGTTAAAGTCCAAAATTGGTTTGAAAATGGTTTGAAAATGGTTTCAGTCAATTTGAAAAATGGTTAAGTTAAATGTGAAAATGGATCAGTATATATACCTATTTGTGTGACGTGTGAAATTTGATGCAGTAAAACAAAATTCGACCTTGTTCTTTTCTAGCAAATTCTATTATTTAATTTTAATATTTTTTGATTTATTTTTATAATTTTTTATTTCGAATTTTTATTGAATTATTACTAATTCAAATTTTTCGATTTAAATTTCATTTTAATGAACTTTTATTAATTTTTTCAATTTCGTCGAATTTGTTGTGTTTTCTTGTTATATTTGTGTAAGTATCGTGCGGATCTTGGTGCATTTTGTTATTATTTTATTTTATTTTTATGTTTATTAATTTATATTTAATTCTTTTATTTCTCAGATTTTATATGGTTTAATTGGTGTTTTTCAGGTTTATTTTAAATTGCGTGTTGTATCTGCGTGTGTGTTTCTGATCCATTTAAACATTTTTCAAGGCCGTTTACGTTCTGGCCCAACAATTATTTTTATTCTAATATTAAAAAAAATCTTTTTTGATTAAATTTTTAATATTAGTCTTTATCTTTTTAGTGGTAAAATAGGTGATCTTTCATCGTTTTTAGTCGATTTAAATTTCTTGCTGTAATTTTTTTGGTTATCATGCCAGATCAACAAAACTAGCTTTTAGTTTTTGCCCAACACAACCAATTTCTTTAGCCTTTTGATATTAAATTTCAAGATTCTTTTAATCAACTTGTTGATTTTAAGAATTATTTCATTAATTTTTTATTAAGTTCATTTAAAAATTTAAAAACTACCTTCTTGAAAGGTAATTTTCAAAGTTATCAGATTGTTAAAATAATTTTTTATTTAAATATATTTGTTTGTATAATATTAAATTGTTATCGTTTTTACTTAACGTTCAAATTTTTCAACAATCTAATATGAAAGTTTTTTGTAAAGAGAAAAAAGCAAAAAATAAAATCCGTAAATTAGCAGTTATTAAGCAACTTAAGCACAATGAATTATTGAATAATTGTCAATTGCCCCAAAAAAGTGATAATACAAAATTTAAAAACTTTGAAATAAATGAATTAATTTTAAAAGCTTTGGATTCTATGAACTTTATTCATGCTACTGATATTCAAGCAAAAATTTTACCACATGCTTTAAATTTTAAAGATATTATAGCATCAGAGAAAACTGGTAGTGGTAAAACGTTAGCCTATTTGATTCCTTTATTAAACCTAGTTTTAAAATTTCGATTTCGAAATTACCATGGAACTTGTGCTATAGTTTTAGTCCCTACGAAAGAATTATGCATTCAAGTTTGTTCTATTTTTAGTCAATTGTCTCAGTTTTGCAATGTAAAATATGACATGATTCACAGTGATGATATTAATAAAGATCAAAAAACCAAACTGGCTTTGGGTTGTACGGTTTTATTCTGTACTCCTGGTGCACTTTTACAGCATATGAAATGTTCGTTGGAAACAAAAGAAAAAGAAAATATCGAATATTTTCGTTATCATAATTTGAAATTTCTTGTTCTCGATGAAGCCGATCGTCTATTAGAAGATAGTTTTAAATCAACAATTTCAAAAATTCTTAATTATCTTCCACAAAAGCGGCAAACAATGGTTTTATCTGCTACTCTAGATCTCAATTCTGTGTCCATCGGGGATATTTCCACATTGTCACCAAGTTTTGTTAGTATAAATATTAATTTGAAATCTGGAAAAATTTTAAATAAAAATGCAACAGCGGATAATTTAACAGAGGGATATGTAATTTTGCCTTCATCGAAACGTATCATATTTCTTTATAGCCTGGTTAAAGAAATCAAAGACAGAAAGGTATCTTTTAATTAATTATTATTTTAAATTATTTTTCCTTTTGAATATAATATTTAATTGAAAATTTTAAAATTTAGGTGATGATTTTTTTCAGTACATCTGCTGAAGTGGAATTTTATTATAGTTTTTTGAGTTTACTTAACATAAACAATAATTCATTATTGATGTTGCATTCGGATCTCACAAGTGATACCCGAATGTCTAATTTATTGTCGTTTAACAACCAGAAATCAGGGATTTTATTATGCACTGATGTTGTTTCGCGTGGAATGGACATTCCGGATGTGAGCTTGATTGTACAATTTGATATTCCTACTGATTTTACGACATATATTCATCGTGTTGGTCGCACTGCTAGAAATGGTCTTGAGGGTATCGCGATTCTGTTGCTGAGACCGGGGGAATCCGAGAAAGTTCTTTCTTGTTTAAGTTCAATTTCTAAAAGCATGATAGAATTTGAAACTCCACATTTGCATGAAATTGAAGTATGTATTTTATTTTTTTTAGCTTTCACTTCCTATTGGTTTTCTTTTAGAATTTTTTTGAACATTTGTCTCCGAAATCTGAACTTTTTCAAACAGCTAAAAAGGCTTTGATATCCCAGATAAAAGCATATAAAAACTCGGAACTTATCGAATCTACAGATCATTTGAAAGTCGAAGATGAAATTGTTAATTTCTGTTTAAAAGAGGTGCCAAAAAAATTGAAAATAAAAACTAAATGATTTTTTTTTAATAAAAACGACTCTTTCAAACTATGAATACTTTGTTAATTTTTTATAAATTTGTAAAAATATTGTTTACCAATGATGATTTTTGTGTAATCATCATAATCTTGCAGAGCTTCATATAAAATAGTATATATATCTGCAGCGTTAATTTTTTCTATTTATGAATGATACTTTATTTTAGTTTGATAAAATGTAGTACAGTGAGTTCGTTGAGTGCGATTGAAGTATGTGACGATTGTCCTGTGATGGAAGGAATACAAGGAGCAAATAAATATACCTTATTATTTATGTATATGCGCATTTGATTTTTTGATTTCAGTCGAAAAACTGATATCGGGATTCCTTAATTACGTTAATCGATCCATTATTTGGTACATTACCACCGTTTCTTGACGTTCAAGAAATTGTAAATAAAACCATTACTTATTTTGGTTGGTTGCGTTTGTAAAAGTAATTAGGGAATATTAAGAATGAGGCTCTCTAACCCACAATAACCATGGTGCATTTGAAAGAGATGCTCTTATAACAAACCTTTGTCTACTTAAAAAAGCTTATATCAGTTTAATTATATGTATCCTCTTGACTACACGGGTCGTTTTTCAAATGAGTGGTGGGTTTCTGGGTGTTGAGATTTTGAAAACTAAATGGTTGTTACCCAGATAGTTCCATACAAATATTTTTCGCTTACCAATTGGCACCCGTTGCTAAGCAACGTCGGAACTGTGTTCGAGTTAGTGGATTGTTAGCGCTATTACTAATGCTTAATTGACTGAACGATTCATGGGTCCTACGAGCTGTCGATAGAAGGCATGTGCTCGATTTTGATGTTAAGGACACATTATTTTACTATCCCATTCAAATGTTAGTCTATAATGTTCTATCATTTATCGATGTATCCATTAGCATAGTCCTCCTCTTCCCTGTTCGTATTATTGATTTTAATATGACCTGTACGCATTTCGTGTATTTAAATACCCTCACAATATCGCTATTATTCCTATCACTATTATAACTAATATGTTCATTATTATTGTTATAGGTATTATGATTGCTACTTCGTTATTCTATTTGGTTTAATTAGTGATTTTTGTTCCATTATATTCATTTATATTTTCTTTAATTTGTTGGTCTAGAAGCCACAATTTAAACAAAAAATAAAGTTTAATAATAAAATATTTTTCTGAATTATAAAAATAGCTGACCAAAACATTCACACGCATCGCAAGCAGAAATCAAAAATAAAATAAAACAAATTAAAATATAACACAATTAATTAAAATAAACATTAATAAATTTCCTGAAAACGCTTACAGATGCATACAGAAACATAATGCAAAACATAAAACCGCCAAAACCTTGCAAAATAAGGTTAAGAAAATACACAGGCGGAAGTGGCGACCAGAATAAAAGAATTAAAAGAGAGACACTCAGCGAGAATAAAAATGTAAATTTAAAGAAAATAATATTAAAAAAAGAGAAAAATAAATAGAAAAAAGATAAAAATATTAAAATAAATAAAAGCTATTAAAAAACCCGATAAAATGACCGAAAAAGGTTTAAAATTCGCTGTTTGGTCGCACCCAAACACGAAATTACTATAAAAACAACAGCCATTTTCATAATTTTTAATACTTTAAAAAAAACTTAAAACTAAATTTTTTTTTGAATTTTGAACATTATAATATTGTAAGTGGTTTTAATGTTATATGAAATTATGTGTTTAATAAATTTTTTTATGTTTAAATCTTTAAAGTTTTAATTTAATTTTATGGGTGGCCGCGATACTTTTAGTATCGTGACAGGTCCCCATTAAATAATTATATAATAATAGTCTGTTGGATAAGTGTTGAATTGATATTCAATTCCTGCAGTTGAGTTTGCGGGACATTGGCGTGTTAATTTATTACTTTCCACCCCTCGGAGTCTGCTGGGACTGGTCATCTTTGCATTAATCACGAAAATAGGAGTTAACTGGATTTTACAGCGGCGTTCATGAATGGTGGACAAAATAAAATCACGGGAAGATCGCTTTGACTATAGGGGGAAGTAACATTTGAATAAATGTTTAAGAAAATTATTTTTCGAAAAATCCTGTTGACATGTTATATCTATTGAGGGGATCGACTAATGATAGGCGTAAAGGAAAAATGTAAAAAAACGTAGTTGTGATTTATACAAGTTAAATCAATTTTTGGGTATAACTAAATTTTTAAAGACTTCTTTTAAGTCAGTAGTAATAGGGAAGAGTCGGGAGTATCTATTTTTCTCAGTCGACAACGATAAATGCATATCCTGACAAACTCTTCATACTGAAAACTGTAATAAATTTTTATTATTTGATTTGATGCGACGATATAAATTATAAGCAATTCTCCAACCAAAGGTACTGACCAAAGGGGAAATTAAATCGAAAGACGGGATGGATATATAGACCCAAAAACCAAAAAATTAGTAAAAACCCTACACTAATACCCAGAGGTAATAGCTTTCTACAAATCAATTAATAAGTCCATTATAATCTGAACTTATTATAATAGAAGTACATTTCGTTGTCGATTCATTACCACATTTTTGCAGAATGTCAATTGCGATGAATGTTCATCCGGTTAAAGTGGCATGACAAACAGGCATCTCCACAGCATAGTTTTTTTGAGACACTGATAAACTCGGTGTGCTACTCACTTGTCAACCCAACCATTCTCTAACAATCTTAACGATCAACCATAAAATGCTCCACAGGCACTTCAACATAATCGTGATGATTGACCAAATGTACACTAATTGTGTGTATGTGTTTGCGTGCCTCTGTGTTACCTAAAATTTTGCAATTTAAACAAAACCATCCAGTCATATCAAATATCCCGAAAGAAGACGTTCTACACCTTGCGTGTCAGCAGAAATATAAAATGTTCACGCCGAGCATGAGCGTACGTTGGGTACGGTGTTTACCCCAGAAGCCGTGAAGGCCCTCTACTAACATATTCATCGCTTGACAAGATGTCATGATGATCTCATTTCATAGAATCGGGCTCAGAGAGTCATCATAAATGACCAGAGCGCCGTACTGATAGCCTCGTTCATGGAGGCCGAACTAACAAAACGCCTAGCTGGTCGCGATCTGGAAATGAAATTAAATTTAATTACGCCAAACCACATCTCAGAGAAAAACTCTATCAGTCCCGACAAAACGCCAATAACCATCAAAAAACATAACCCCAGTAAAAATAGGCGACGCCGTGAACGCCGTCGAGCTGAGGGAGCCATTCTTCTGACAAATGCTGCAAAAGTATTCGAGGAGGCCACAATTCAGGTCGCAGAGCAGTACCCCGAATTTGTAAAGCAGAGCGTGCCAGTACCCAGAATTTATGCCGATAAGGATGATGAAATGCAGATCAGTTTGGGCATATCATCCACGATGGTAATGCCACAGCGCCGGCCGCAAGAAGTCAATAAGACCCGAAACTCGTCGTCATCTGTCGGATATTGGACCGATAACTTCGGTGACGAGATGTATCACCCAGTTTCTCAAGTTGAAGCAGCCAAATCCAACGTCTACAAAAAACGAAAATTTCCAGTGGACCTAAATGGAGATAATCGGTACCTCCTCGTAGATTTATGTGAAATTTTAGACGATTAGAAGATTTGTACATTATCTGACTTCTCTTGTTGATGCCTTTTTTTGTTTTTATTAAATTTAAAATTTTCGTTTCTTGTATATATTTTTTATTTCTTTTTCAAATAAATGTTTTGAAAACTTTTAATAATTATTACCGAACCTAGTATCATGATAGTAAGAACCTAATACTCTAGATTGTGCTATTGAAAGGGTTTAATTAATCGAGGGAGACATAATAGGAAAAATACCAGGCTTCACTAAAGTAATTTAAAGGATTTATGGGAGGTTTCCGGAAAATAGAAGGTTAAATTTTAGTGAAAGACAAGAAATAAACCCCAATTTAATTATATTTATTCCCAAATTAAATAATAAATTTTAATAATTTTAGAAACAGCTGATTTAACACCGAGTTAAATAATTTAGAGAAATTTTTGAATTATCGCATGTTAATTAAGGTACGAAATTCACGAATTAAAACAAATTTCAAGGCCATCAATACTATCTTATTTTTTCGTGATAATTCAGATGAAATTAGCTTAAATTTTGATAATTAGGAAGGCTAGCATCTAAAAACAATTATAAATAAAATTGCCGCTTCAGGGAATTACTAAAATGTAGAATTTAAAAGAATTAATTAAGAATTGAATTTAATCCATTTTGAAAAGTTGTTAATGTTAATTCAGTAACCAGAATTTAATCCCAACTCATCAAAATGTAACTTGGGTCGGTAATAAAAAATCAACTTGAAATTCGATGGGGAAACGAGTTCACGGAAGTATACATAAGGCAGATAACAAATTATGGGGAAAATGTGAATTGAGGAGTCAGGGGAGCGAGTAGACGTAAGTCCTTCTAATGGCAGTCAGGAACCCGAAAGCGAAGATATCACGAGTAGTGTTAGAAATGGAGATCACCTGCTCGTGCAATTCCGGATACTATATACAGTACCAACATAAGCTTGCTTATGGGTATGTAGAAGTGAGATCAAAATTGTGGGGCGTCTGGGTGAGACATCATCGACCCTGGGAAAAGAAGGTTTTGACGGAGAGAAATAAGTTGAGTAAACTTGGCACAGATTTTAAACAAATTAATCACACCCAGTATACAAACTAGATGAGAGGATGTCGAGAAGGAAGACTTAATGTTTCGGCCAAATAATGTCTGATTGACATTTTTTTAATTAATTGCAAAAATTAATAAAATATTTTGCGTTGTTTATTCGACTCAATTTTAGTTTTTTTTTATCGGTTTTAGGGGAGTTTAAATTGGCTTTTATGTTAATTTAAATCAAATTGCGATTTTTATGTAGTATATCGGTTTTGTAAAATTATGAATTTGCGTTAATGGGAATTTGTGAAATTTTAAAATAATAAATCTTTTGAAAAAATGGAATTTGTACTTTCTGTTGATTTTGATTATGCTCAAGAAGCTACTCTTTATGATCCAAAGGACATATGAAATTTAGTTAATAATTTCAATCAGATTACAATAATTGAAAAACCTTATCTTTTAATCGTTAATCCTAAAAGTGCTACTCAGAAAGGTCAAATAAATATATCAAAACTGTATTAAGGAAATTTTTGAAAGTTACAATATTGCTGATGGGTTATTAATTACAGGATTAATTCTTCGTGTTAATTCTTATCAAGGAAAAATTAATTTCATATGCGATTTCTCGCACCCTCATAACTGTTATTGGTCAGAATTAGATGATGAAATCATACCATTGTTAAACATTATCATCAACATTTTCTAATCCAACAAAGGAACAATTTTCCTCCGAGGATTAAATTTATCTTATAAACACCTAATATGACAAAAATTGAATGTTGGACATATCAAAATGTAGGACATTTAAGCAGACATGATTTGCTTATGGAAGACAAGGACAAGGTTTATGTGAAAACTATCCAGTAATATGGGACAATGATTTTTATAATTTTTGACTTATGAAATAATGATGAAATAAAACAAGAAAATACTGTTATATTTATTGTAAATGATGCTTTTTAGAAAGTCATATAATTAATTCAACTCATAAGAAAAAAATGTTGAGGTAGAGCCGTATATTCGCGATACTCGGTGGACTCGAAACGAAAACTAGACAGTATTATTGAACAGAAGGAGTATTAAATAAAAAGAAAAATTAATAAACTACAAAGTTAAAAATAAATGGTGACACTATGTGCACAATGTGCAGTGCACATATAAAAAATCCTTAAAATTATAATAAATCATTATTCGTGTTTTTCAAAAAATAAAAAAATAATCTTCAAAAAAATATTTTGCTGAAAGAAATAAAAATTAACTTTCGAGAACAAAAGGCAGATTAACGGAATAGTCTGTAGTGATTTTTATCTTATTGCGCAAAAATTGCTGCATTGTTTTTGATTTTATGCAGGGCAACATGACGCCTGTTATTGTGTTTGATTTGCTGTCTCACATAAAAAGTTGCGGTATTTTGAGCTATTTTATTTGATATGTATAAAATTAATTTGAGTTCAATTTTTTTTATCTATTTCAATGGATTTACTCACTTCCGTCTCGGTAATTTGCGTTAACAGATATAATTTTTTTATACAAATCTTTACATCTTTATCTAATGAAAAAGACTATTTTTAAAAGTATACTAGTAAAGGCTATGGGTAATTTTATAAAAATGAGAAAACTGTCAAATTTTAATGAAGTTTGCTGTGAAGTTTCGTTTGTTAAATGCTTAAATTTATGACTGAAAATATATTCATCAATTTTTAAAATTTTTAAAAATATTTAAAAACCTTTGAGAAAATTGTTTTTTATTCATCGTAAATAATTATAACCTTAAAATTGTGATATTATTTTATTTCGAATTTAAATAAAGATTTATTTTCAACATATTCATTTGAATATTTTTGTAAAAAAACTAGATTCAAATTTCACCTAAAAACAGAGAAATTTTCGGAATGACTACCAGACATTCCATTTCTAGTTTCAAGTTTTTCTTATTTTATTTTTCATTCAATTTTCTTTTGGCAAATTTTGCGATATTTTTGTGGTTACCTTTTTGACATTTTATTTTCAAAACTTTATTATTGCTGGAAGATATTTTGTAATTATATTCCTTCGTTCGAAAGGATTTTTTAAGAATTTCAAACAGCTTTTCTTCTTTATTTCCCCACTGCCTAATTTTGAAATCATTTGTTATGAATTTTGTAAGATTTTCTTTTCTTTTCTTTTCGATGAGTTTTCTAAATGCCAACATGTCTCGTTTTTTTGGATTAGATTTGGGGTTTTCAGATTCTTTCGACTTGTGTGAGCGGTTGCTTTCAACTTGCATGATATTCGAAGCATTTGTTGTGTTTGTTTCTACGACAATTTCTTCATAATCTTTTACTAACGAGCTGATATTGTTCATTGCTTCTGTGAATTCGAATTCTTCTAAACCTTCTTCAACAAACCAATGAATAAAGGCTTTTTTAGAATAAAGATGAGAAAACTTAACAGTCAATCTTTCCCAAACCTTTCCAATAGCTGATGTATTTGTTAATAAAATGCCATTTCTTGGCACCGAAGACATGCCACTTTCAGGTACAGTACTAGGGGGGCAAAGATTAATTCCCACTTTGAAACCAGTTGGACACCAGTCAACGAATTGAATCAATTTGTTATTTTTGATCTTAGATAAAGCTTTATAGATATCCAATGGACTAATATCCCCTCTGTAATTAATGGAGCATGACATCAGTTTTCCAAATGAATGGTCAAGAGAAATTAACTGATTGTCACTGTCAAAAAGAGATTGTGTAATTTCTGATACCGATAAAGATTCATGAATTTTTGTACTTTCTGGAAGAATTGGGGAATAGCTACACATCGGAAAATGTATTCTTGGGTATGGGACAATATTGTTTTGTAGAATAGATAAGTCTGAAGTAACTGTATTTTCAAATCGCAAAGATGCTGTCATATTACTACAAATTTGAGCTATGATTCGATTAATTGCGACGTATGGTATATATGCTTGTTTTAGCTTTTTGAAACTAATTGAATATAGCGATTCATTCTCAACAAGGATTCCAACATCTATTTCCTCCATTGCAAAATGTTGAGCTAATAAACTATTATAAGGTTCTACTGTTGAAGATTGCTGTGTTGAAGACGGATAAACAATCACTTCTATTTTACTGGTGTTGGGATATTCGGCCAAAAAGTCAAAGACAGATGAAGTAAATCCCGAACCTGTTCCTCCTCCTAAAGATCGAAATAGCATTATGGCATGAACATGATCACAGATTTCTACTAATTTGCGAATTTCTTTGTTTACTGTGGCAATTAATAATTTACCAATTGTAAAAAATCCCCTTGCAAAATTGTTAGAAGCATCTTCAGCACCTGTTATAAGACGATTCGGATGAAAAAGATTTCTGTAAGAACCGCTTCTTATTTCATCTGAAATATATAAAGATATTTAAATGCAATTTAACAACAAATGAAACTGCATTAACACCTCACTAATATTATTATACTTTATTTATAGTGAAAACTAATTATTTATTAAATCAAATTAAAATAATTTTTTAATTTTTCACCATTGATCGACAATAAAAGATTTTTCAGTCTTTCAATAATAAGATATATCCTCAGATTTTCGACGGAGTTTTAAAGATTTGTTATCCAATCAGAAATTTCGGAATGTCATAGTAAAAATATTATTTCGTGTTAACATTTTCTAAGGTGGTGCAAGTATACTGTACACCATTTTAAACTAATAAAAAAATCTAAGTGTAACGCTGTCGGTAATCATTTTTACTTTTGATACAACTACTGACATACATTGAGCCACAAGAAAACAAATTTATAGTATTTGAAACCATAGATGTGTTTTCCCTCTATATTTATTGACAGCTGACAGACAAGTGTGTGTGACCTACTGCATTTCGTTTGCCTTAGAAAGGGTTAATGTATTAAAATCAAATATAAAATCTTTTAAACATCTATTTCATTTTTTTGCTATTCGTACAACTACACTTTTAATAACAAATAATAATTAGCACCTTAAATTTCTTTGAATTTTCACCACAGTTTCTTATATTGCATCATTTCTAATGTTTATTATTTAACACCTTTACCATGAAAAAACAATAGGAAAGAAGCAATTGTTACATCAGTAAAACTATCCAACAAATCGAGTAACTTTTTTCACACTTAATTTGTTTTTTATTTAGAATTTCATTTCTTTTTATTTAACTTTTGACCATAGATAAATACTTTTCAGCACAACCTTTTTAAGTGATTTATTGTCGAAAATAGAAATAAGATAATTTAAATTCCACATAAACATAGTATGAGTTATTTTTCGTACATAGTGATGGAAAAATAAATTTAAAAATATTTATAGCACATTTACAGTTTGAGAATTATATTAAATTAAAAATATTAGCATTTAAATCAAGAATTTCAAGAACGAAGAGAACTGAATTACTTCTGAATAAAGACGGATAATAAAGATAATACGTTACTTGGAAGGAAATGATATTAACTAATAATATTAATAATAATAATAATAATAATAATAATAATAATAATAATAATAATAATAATAATAATAATAATAATAATAATAATAATAATAATAATAATAATAATAATAATAATAATAATAATAATAATAATAATAATAATAATAATAATAATAATAATAATAATAATAATAATAATAATAATAATTGAATAAATCACAATAATTTATTAGTGTTGAAATAATCAACACAGTAGCACAGAAATATGTTTTTGATTAAAATAAGTGGAAAAGGTTAAAATTAATGTAAAAAAAAAGTTCATACTACAATATTTTAAGTTTAAGTTAATCTTATTTCTGTCTAACAAAACAAAAAAAAGAAATATATGTAAATTTATTTCATACCTATAACAATTGGTTCTAAATCTATAAAAATTGTTTTTGGTGTCAACTTTTCAGCCGATGAAACAGTGAAAAATGGTTCTAAACTTTCATTTTTTCTTGTATCTTGACTGATGAATCCATCGTGATCAACTCCGTGCTCTATGCATAAAAGTTCCCAAACCGCATTGCCAATTTGAACACCAGCTTGACCCAAATGCAAGTTAATAATTTCTCTCTGATAAAAAATAAAATTACTCATTTTAATTTACTAAAAATAAAAGTGAAAAATTTATAATTTTTAATAAACTATATAGTTTTGGTTATTATGAATTATGAATGACATTCAACAATTATTTAAATACTAAAATCTTTTTACGATTTTTATGGATGAACTTAATTTTAAAATCTAACTTTTCTGTATTAAATGTATAGTGATGAGAGTTTTGAATTTTAATTTTGTAATGAATGAATTCATTTATTATAGTAAGTGAGAAGATGATATTTTATTTAAAACTAAAGAAAACCGTCCAAAATACTCTTCATCACTATCTTACACAGGGAACAATACTAAGCTTTCACTATTAGCACACACATCCCGGCGCATCTGATTAGTGCTTCCAAATGTCACATTTTACTTTAGATTCAAATGGAATCTGATTGTTATCTATAAAAATACAATCCTTTTTCTGACACAATATGAATTTTGATTGTTTTAACAGGCTTATTCATATTATAATTTTAGGAGAAAAATTCTCAACAACCTTAAATCTTAATAGTTTCCTTAAATTTACCAATTTTCACACTACTAGTGGATTCACCGACCATGTTATTTGATGAACCATTTGCACAAAGTAATCTACATTTATTTGGTTTAAGTTTAAAATTTTTATTATTTAGTTTTAGTTCTTTAAAAAATTCTTAGTCCATAATGTTTGATCCATTAAAGTGAGTATTTCTTTTTCACAAACAAGTTTATAAGAGGTTTATTCTGAGCTAGTTCTGAATGACTTTGTGTGATTGAAGTTTCTTTTGTTTTTAATATTTCTCAGTTCATTGACAAATTGAGCTATATTCTTTATTCTTTTGAATATGAAATTCTTATTTTAGATTTTCGAATAATTGTTCTATTTATTCTATTTATCGCAAAATTTGACTCACTTTACTTTAAACTGTGTCACTCACATCAGTTTCTACAATGGAATCAGTATCATTTTCCTTAATGTTACGCACATTTTCATTCTGATTTAATCTACAAATGCTATCTAAATAGTCTACATTCAAAAAATCATTTAATTATTTTTCTAATAAATTGACTTTTCTTTAAAATATTTGACTTCTTTTTCTAAATCGTAGGAACTTTTATTTATTTGTCTTCCATCTTGACTAATTGAAAAGCATCATCTAGATTATAAAACTGTATAGCAACAGCTACCTTCTTATCGTTAAACCTTTGAAAAAACGCCAATAATTAAATTCTTTCTCTTTCAGCTTCATTTTGGTCAGACTTTTTTTAAAAATAATTCTACTCTCAGTTTAGTTATAAACTCCCATAATGATAGATCACCCAGATTACTTCCTAATAAATCAAAAATGGAAGAAATCTGTGTTTCTTTTATCCTATATAACTCTAAAGATTTACCTTTTATTTCTTTATATTCCTTTGCATTCTTTGCATAGGCTGTTAATGGCATCAGCTACATTTTTGAGTTTTCTTCCAAAGACTCTAACAAATTGCGACTTTCTCCTCTCTTCAATCATCCTTTCAAGATCTGCAATATGCTTTGAGACAACATTGACAAAATAAAATATCTTCTTATTTTTAAGAATTTAATTATTCCTTGGAGAAAAAGCTCCAATCCTGCTTATGAAACCATGTTATATATAACAAAATGAAAGCTTCTAAAATAAAATGTATTATATTTACAATTGAAATTTGCTCTATTCTGATATTATTCAAACTATTTCTTTTATTTTAATATAGGATAGAAAAAATAAACTGAACACGTAAACACGCCACATAGTAAAATATACATGCACAAACAAACTCATTATATTTAACGAGGCATTAAAGGTTGGTTGAGACATTGTGAATTTTTATCGGTTTTACTTGCAAACTTGTATTATAAATGAGTTTATTGTTACCAATAAGTTGAGATAAATCACCTATAATATAAAACAAAAATCAATAAATTTATAGCATATAAACACACCAACTCACCTTGAGGTAGCTTGTAAAATAGTCAATGAGACAGACCCTACACTATAGAAACACAAAAAGTCAGAGAGAAATAAAATAATGCACATTAACACAACCTATAATAAAACATGCATCTAAACTTTTAACATGTAGCCATCCGAAGTTGAAAAAACCCCTATAATAAATAATTTTATAGACATTTTTGAGATAATTTTAAAAAGAAAAATGGCGGAAAAATTTTTTAATTTAAATTTTGAGGTTTTTGCTAGGAAATTTCGAGTAAATGAGGATGTATCTTCATAAGATTTACCCTTAAAACTAAAATTAATTTAATATTTTAGATATTTCGGTCGAAAAAAAGCAAAACCTGAAATCCGAAAAAAAGCATAAATTTTTTAATTATATTGGTAAGTTTTAAAAAATAATCATAAACCAAATTATTTTGTATACATAATCGAAGATTTTTTTCAAAATATGTATAAAAAATATAATTATTTAATGCAATTAATAATTTTTATAACTTCAAAAATAATTTAACTCACTGTTTTTGAATAATATCCGAAAAAAATACATATTTTTGGAGATTAGTTATTGTTACTTGATTTCCTAAATATTATTTATAATAATATATGAAATAGTTGATCAAAGTTATATTTAAGAGCTTGAATTATGATCATATTTCCTTATGAAATCATAATTCAACTCTTAAAATTTTTTAACTTTAAGTTTTATAGCTATAAAAAATAACTTAGCAGCCATTTAAAAAATTGCTGAAATGCATTTATTTTTTCACAAAATAAATTCCGACAATTTGATTCATGTATCAACTTGAATTATAGCGGAATTTATCTCAATGGGGCTTGGTGTATTTAAATTAAGTGTATAATGTTCTTGATTGTAGTAATTAGTTTATTAGCTTGAAAAATACTGATTTCGTAAATATTGTTATTTATAATAATTATAAAAATTCAAGTTCAAGAATAAAAAAAACTGAAATGTATGAGACCAGTCTCCTTATTTTTATTTATATTTTTTGAAAAAAATAATAAATACAAAAAAAATACAAACAATTCAAAAACATTATTTTGAAGTTTTTCTGATTTAAAATTTAACATAAAGTTCATTTAAAAAAGTCTACAAATCTCATATGAAAGAACTACAAGAAAATGTTAAAGTGGTTATTTTATTTTTAAAAATGAATTTATTTATAAAAAAAATAAAATTATTACAAAATTAAATAAATGAATGTCTGAAATCTAGCACTTTAATAGAAATTTTACAGAACATACAATTTTGCAGGTCTAAAAATAAAATTTCCTGGTTTTAGGAAATGCAACAAAAAAGACAAATTAATTTTTTATAAACAAAATAAAGATTCAATATCTAATAATTGCAAAAACAGTTTCAGGACATCAACATTTATAAAAAATATTATTTCCTGTAAAAATGTAATTATTTTAATCTACGACAGCCGAATAGGCCTAAAGTATGCCTCAACCCTTATTTTATATGTATCAACTTTATATTTGTTTTAGATATAACATTAGAAAAAGTGGCACCGAAGTAACGCAGAAGTAACACGGATGTGAACAGCAAATTTAATTATTTAACCTTGTTCCTCTCAAAGTTTGTTTTTTAACAATTCCCAATTCCAATATTTGCAGAGTTGCCAACTCATAAGATATAGAAATCAAAGAGGTTATATTTAGACTCCAGAAAATGAATTTGACCCCCAAAACTAGAAATTTTTGTTTTAATAATATTTTGTTTCATTTCATTAAATTATGTAAAAATTTAATATAACCGTAAATTTTAAGATGTTATTTTTAATTTTGAAATATAATAAAATTCGACGCTTTGTAAATACACTTTTATTGATCATCTCTTGAACACTATGACTCGCGAAACAATAAAAGAAAACACCTTTTTTATAAAAAAACAATTTAGTATTTACTGATTTAATTAACTGTGTACATGGAAAATTTGTCACATTTAAAATAAAATATTTTTAATTTTCACTTTTCATAGAAGAACTTGAAACTATGAAAAGTTTTTACCTATAAGGGGTTGGTAAACATCTTTTCATAAAATTCTATCATCACCGATAATCTAATTTCACAAAGATAAACAGATTCAAATTTCAATAAAGTTTTGCTTGATTTTCGGCTATTTGAAGATACTTGTTTCACAAACCCTTTTCGGCAACTATTTATATGCACTAAATAGTCTTTAAAATTTATGATAGTTTTTAATAAAATATTTCAATAAATTTAAAGTATAATTTTCAAAATAAGAAATTATTTTTTTAATTAAAAACTGTTAAAAAAATAAAGTCTTGGTGCCTTTAGTATAAAATATTTTAAAATCGTTTCGGTGTAAAGATTTTTTATATTAAAAAATAAATATTACATAACATTATTAACAATTTAATTAATTATATTTATTTACAATTATGTTTCATTATTTTTTATACCGCTTACATAATCTTTCCAAGAAAGTATATATAAAAACAAGTTTAAATTTTTTTATATAACTGACTTTAGTAAGCTTTCCAAAAATCAAATAATTAAAAAATAAGTTTAAAATAATAATTTTAACGTTATTTAATTAATCTTAGAAAAGTAATTAAAATTAATAATCTAACCATTGTTGAAAATTTTACCAATGTTTGATTGAAATGAATGAAATTAAAATTCCATTTAACTTTATTGATTGATTATGAGAAAAAATTCAATTAAAATTTACAATTAAAATATACAATAAAAATTTATTATTTTTATTTATTAAATAAGTAACTTAGAAAATAAAGTGTCTGTTAATGCCGCAATATAATTCGATTTCACTTTGTCTGCAAGCGTTACAGCAGCACTTTGAAACGATTGAAGTTGGTCGAAATTGTCTGTAATTATCGCATAAACTTCTCATGCTCCAGCCTCTTTTCTCGTTGATAATGCTTTTGTAATCAGAAAAATTCTCTACAGTAAAAAATAATTATATATATAAATTCTTTATTTTTAATATTCATACCATTTTTTATTAAACCCATCATATTTACATTGGCACAACAGAAATTGTTGACCAAACAATAAGCTAGGAAAATTGCTGTTAAAATCATTCTGCGTGATTCAAACAAAACCGATCGTATTTATAGAAAATATTTTTTTGTTACCGTACAAAATTACTAAAATATCAAAGACAAAAAACTGGTGCTGAATTTCAAATGCAAAAACAATAGCGAATAAATTAATGAATCGAATGATAGTTAAATAATAATATTTAATTACAAATTCAAAAATAGAAAATGTCAAAAATAAATTGAAATTCTTAAAATTATTTAATTTTTTTTAATTTTAATTTTCAAATTTCGATATTATTAAAGTAATTAAAAATAATAGTCGTAAATTCTGAAAAACGAGATAGTTTACAGGATTTCTATTCGTCTAAAAGTCTATGAGAATATCTCGGGTATCCTCATCCATATCAACTAGGAGTTTCTGTTTTCTGAAGAAATTAAATTTGGTGGTTCTGACTTGAGGAACTTAGTGACACAGCTTATCATCGAAGTCATCGGTCCAATATTTGATAGAATATGACGGCTTCGAGGTCTCCATGACCCCCCTGCTGTCGGGACTGTGACATTTTCACCGTTGATAGAAGGTCTAAACTGATTTTCACTTCATCGTTTCTGTCGGCATGTAAGTGGTGCGAAGAGAGATCCGATTTTACAAACTCCGGATACTGTTCGGCAATCTAGGCCGTTGCTTCGTTTAACACCTTTAAAGCATTTGCCAGAAGAATGGACCCCTCAGCTTGACGACGTTCACGGCGTCGCCTATTTTTACTGGGGTGACACTTCTTGCTGGTGCGCAGAGTTTTGTCGGGACCGATAGTGGTTTTCCCGGGACATTGTTTGCCGGGATTAAGTTCAGTTTCATGGCCAGATCGCGACCGGCAAGACTTTTGGTTAGTTCGGCCTCTGTGAATGAGGCTATCAATACAGCGCTCTGGTCATTTATGATGAATCTCTGAACCCGATTTCCTGTGATGAGATTGTCCCGACATCTCGTTAGACGATGGATCTGCTGTTATAATGCCTTCACGGCTTCCGGGGCAAACCACTTACCCAACATGCGCTCGTGTTCAACATACAACTTCTTATAACTTATCTGACATTGTCGATGCAATATCTCTTCGATGGAGGCATTAAACTTGGTGGAATCAGTTTTTCCCGACTTTACGATTTTCCGGATTTTGTAATTCTGAATTCTTTTTAGATTTTCTGGAAAATCGATTAGATATCTGACAATCTAGGGAGGAGAGCGGTAAATGGAAATAGGATTAGATCTGAATTAATTTGTTTCTTGTAAATAATAATCTTAATACTCTCAATAATTTAATTAATTAATAATTTTAATTTTGGTTTTTATTAAATGTCTCAGTGGGTTTTTTTATTGTCCCTCATGCTACACTCACGTCCGCATGCATGTCAATCATATTCGACCAATCAGCTGTAGTAAAGTAATAATCGTGTGCATAGTTCTATAATCTGCTTATCTAATTCCCGTATAACGAGTACCATTGACAGTCGACTCCGCTAAACGTCTCAATATTAGTGTGGTTAGACCTAGCGGTTAGATTATTGATAAATATTTCTACGAATATGACATTTGGGAAAAATGGTCCAAAGTTTCTACTATGCGATTTGTTTCATAGATGGCCTTTCCGAGTTTGGCTTTTAAGTCAAATATTTGTTATCAATTTCTCTGTTGTCTCTTTTGTTGTCACCTAGATCTTACTTAGGGTATTTGTCGACTAATAGTTTGTCAATAGTATTATGCTATGATTAAATCAATCAGGTACTGTTATCAAAACCGGATTTACACAAATTTGTAGTTGTTTGATGATTGATAATTCTTTAACAAATGGTAATTTATTATTGACTTATAACGCAACGATTATTACAGTTGTCGGCAGCCGGTGCTTTAATAACAATTTTTGGGTTTTAAATACATTGTGATCTGACGATAATTGATAGTACAACAATGATTAGCAGTTTGATATCAGATTTTCGATGCCGTTTCTACTGTGCTCTCCTACTTTCATTACAATTAAAGGTTTTATCCACAAAATTAAGTTCTGTAACCCAAAAGAGAATTCCAAAAAAAATAGTAGATATAAATTCGACAGGATTTAAAAAATGTTATTCTCCTACTTAAACATTCTTTTTGAATGTCGTTCCCCCATAGTCAAAACGATCTTCCCGTGACTTTGCTTTAGTTAGTTCTCCGTCCACCATTCATAAACGCTACGGTGAAGTCCAGCGGAGTGCTTCTTTCGAGATCAGTACAAAGCTGACCTGTCCCAGCAGACTCCGAGGGGCAGAAAACGTTAAATTGACACATAAACGTCTCTCAAACTCAACTGAGGAAATTGACTACCAATTCAACATTTTCAAACAAATTAACACAATAGATATATAAATATTTAACGGAGACCTGTCACGATACTAAAAGTATCTCGAACTTCCATGAAACAAAAAGTAGATGAAAACTTTAAACATAGAAAATATATTTATATAAAATACAACACCACTTACGAGTTCAATAAGAGTTTCAAATTTGCATAAAAGTACTTTTTAAGTTTTATAATAATGTGCTAAAATTATGAAAATGGCTATTGTTTATATACTATTTTCATGCTTGGGTGCGACTAATCAGCGAATTTTAAACCTTTTTCGGCCATTTTTCGGGATTTTTAATTGCTTTTATTTATTTTAATATTTTTCTATTTATTTTTCTCTATTTTTTAATATTATTTTCTTTAAATTTATATTTCTGTCTTTTTGGATATTCTCGCTGAGTATTACTCTTTTTGATATTTAAATCTTTTATTTTGGTCGCCACTTCCGCCTTCGTGTTTTCTAAACCTTATTTTGCAAGGTTTTATGTTTTAAATTATGTTTCTGTATACAGCTGTAAGTGTTTTTAGGAAATTTATTAATATTTGTTTTAATTAATTGTGTTATTTTTTAATTTGTTTTAATTAATGTTTTATTTTATTTTTAATTTCTGCTTGCGGTGCGTGTGTTTTCATCATTCATTTTTATAATTCCGAAAATTTTTATTAAAATGTATTTTTTGTTTAAATTGTGACTTCTAGCCCAATATTTGTAAATAAACACTTTATACAACCTTATGAAAATACTGATTTGATTTATATCGATATTAATAATCTTTATGGATGGGGTTTAAGTTAATCATTGCTTTGTAGAGATGGGCAAAAAGTACCAATACTTTGAATAAAACTTGCTAAAAGTTATTAAACTTTAGTTTGTACGACAACACAGTAAGAAATTTTAAAATACGAACAAAATTAAGATTATGTGTAAAATCGTGATCGGATTATTGGCCACAAGAAAAATTCCCACATAGAAAATAAATAGAGAAAAATGCACTACAAATTAAAAAATTCTTAAGTATAATTTATATCAAACCCGAGTTGTGAACGACAAATTTTTACTTCTCAATTTCTCGAAAATTCTCAACTCTTGGGAATTTGATTTTTTTCTCGAGAAAAAAAGAAATAATTTTTTATGATCATTAAACAAAACCTACCTACTTCATTTTCATTGTGGAGTGAAATAAGAAAATGATACAAATATTTAGATAATACAAAAAAAGAAAAACAAAACAGTAAAATAAAGGCAAATTTACTTACTTTTATTAATGAAGTAAAAGGAATTTTTGTCACAGTGATTAATAGTAATTTTTATTATTATTATCGTACATTGATTAATTTTTAGATTGAATATTATTCTTGATTTTTTCTCTATTTATTTTATTGGTGCTTTTTTCATGTTAGCAATACTATCTGTGTGCATTTTTCGTGTGGGCATTTATCACCGAATCGTGTAAAATATACTTTTAAAAAATTTAATAAAATAGATGGCAATTTAATAGCTGTTTCATTAAATCATGATTCAATATTTGAGATATATAAAGTTACATTAGATAAATGAAACTTGATTCATCTAAAGTTTAGATTCCAAACTAAGAATTTGCCAACTTAAATATATTTACTTGGAGAAATACACAGACCAATTTAATTATGAAATAAATATTGTAGCTGGTGATACCAATTAATTTTTATTGGAAATAAAAAGTTGTAAGTGAACACTTTTTATCAGAAATGGTAAAAGATAATTTGGAGACATCAAATTACAAGACGGATAATCTATTATACTCTAAAAATAGGATTCAGTCATAGGAAAAGTTAGAGATGAGAATAAAGCTAGCCTAAAGTTTAAAAGGTGTCACACAAAATTATTGACTGGGCCGTGGTATTGACATAGCTGCTCTAGAGCATTTGTTAAACAAGATCACTAGTATTGTTATTTTCATGAAAAAATCAAAATGATTGGAAACATGATTACGCCAAATGACAAAGAAAACTTATCCAGAAGCTTTAAAACAAACAGTAAGTAACAAAAGGGCTAAAGGAATAGTAAAATGGAAAGATTATGCTTTAATAACTAAAAATAAATATAATAACTACAGTATTTCTCTCCATATAAGCAAAATGTATAAATAGGATATTTTAAATCATACCAGTAATGAAATTAATTAATTAAAATTATGGTTTTTAGCTTTTGATCTTTTTTTTAAAATGACGCAAATCAGCAAATATCAATACAAAATAATGAACCCCGATTAATAGAAAAATATAGATTTTAATTTATCAAAATCACAAAATAAATTCACAAAAATAACTGTTAACACTCAAAATCATTTCACTCTTCAACAAATTCATACTAAATTCAAAATTACGTAAAGCATAAAATCAGATTTACAACAAAGTTTATAATACATTAGTAATAATTTTAATAAAAAAAGAAATGTATAATAATAATAATAATAATAATAATAATAATAATAATAATAATAATAATAATAATAATAATAATAATAATAATAATAATTAAACGTTTCTTAATCTAAATGTTTAAATACATATAACAATTACAGGGATCACTACACTAGCATATGAAAGACATAAGTGATGGAAATGATTAAAAATTGTTCTTACTTTGCATCATATTAACCGAAAAAATGGAAGACTGCTACTAAGCAATCTGGTACAACAGAATGAAAAGATTACTTTATAAAAATTACTTCTCAAAGTTGTAATAAAAATATTTTTTATTTAATAATGTCCATGTAAACCTCTGACAAATCATGGATGTCATCCGGCTTGAGCGGACAAGATCCCAAAACTGATAATGGTAAACAATAATTATGAGCGTACTGTAATAGGGCACGGTGTAAAAATTCATATTGTTCATTATTATTAATCATTCCACCACGATCCAATCGCATATGAGATACTATTCCTAAAACATCAACACCTGATTCATTGCGCAGCTGCAGACAACCTGAACATAATGCAATGAAACAACCGGTTCTTCCCAATCCGGCACTGCAGTGAACAATAACTGGCCTAACAGAATCTGATTCATTTTCACTATCACGTAGTTTATCATCAACAGTTCCAGTTCTTTTAAAATATTCTAAAGATTCAATCATGGATAATAGATAAGTTGTAGTTTCTGGTGTTGGTGATCCATGATCTGGCCAAGATGTAAACCAATAATGTGTACATGGTAAAGTTTGATTTTCAAACTGAAAATGAAAATAAAACTGATTAATATAAATATAATAAAATTTTAAATCGAATCTGCATTAAATAGCCTGAGACATCAAAATTATCTAGATTTCAAAATGAAAACAAAATGGAAGAAAATTATATTCGTAAATAAAACTAATATTATATAATAAAATTATTATAATATTTTTGTTTATTAGATAGTTAAAGATAGATTCTTACGTCACAGAAAAACTTTGCAGAACATACAACTTTTTCTTCCTCAACAGATTAAACAAGCAGAAGATGACAAAATCCTCCTGTCTATAGAAGCCATCAATGACCAAATAATATAATTTTCAACAAAGAAGTATTTTTTGGCGAAGTGAAGATGTGGAGGCGTCATTTTATTACTCAAAAATATATTTCAATGAACTTCATTCATTGCTTGAACATTTACGACAGTCACTATTATCCTACGATTCACAATATATTGAAGTTGTCTGCAACTTTACCTGTTACAACAGCCACAGCTGAACGATGTTTTTCTACGTTGCGTAAAATTACGACTTACTTACGGAACACGAAATCAGAGCAGAGATTGAATGGCTTAGCTATAATGAACATTCACCAGGAATTGTGTGCTTCCTTAGACGCTGAGGAAGTTTTAGACGCTTTAGCGAAGAGCCCAAAAAGATTGATACTTTTCTAATTACTCTATAAATGTATGACACGATTTCTGATAAATATTAATAAATGGGATAATTTTATGGTTTTAAAGTTTAAAAGTAAATAAAATTTAAAATATCCAATTCAATTCCGTGTTAAAAATTAAATAAAAATGTTAATTTTTCTTAAGTTTGCTGAGTTTTAATTAGCATTGTTTATAAAATAATTTATTACCTAAGGTATTATATTACAAAACAATAAAGTATTTCGGGTATTACTGAAATTTGTCAAGTACCACTAATAATTTTTGTTTAGAAATGAGCCTTATAAGATTTTATAGTCTATAATTTACATGTTCAATAAATATATATATATATATATATATATATATATATATATATACAAAATCAAAAAAAACTGTTTAAAATTTATATATATATATATATATATATATATATTTTATATATATAGACGAAAGATCCGAACAAAATCCAACTGGGATTTGAGACGTTAGAGACAATTGCCAAAATACTTCTTTAACTTTCTAACCTTTCAGGTACCGCAATACCAACATAAATTTAGGCTCTCCATCTTTAAACATACTATTAAGGTTATTTACCTCATCATCTTTTTTACAAAGATTATTCAATACTCAAATATATATTTCATCGTCGTCAACGAAAACTATTTTAAATAACTTATTTTTTGATTCATTACTATATTTTATGTCAATGTTCGGCAAACATTTCAGTAATAAGATCACCACAAATAAAACTATTAGTCTTATGATAGAGTGTCTTTTTAAAATCATCAATGATCAGATAAAAAACTATGTAAATTCAAATATGCATTTATTTATAAATATAAATGTGTAAAAAATATTAAGAAGTGACAAGTTTTAATTTGATGGATGGTATTGTAAAGGTGATTTAAAAAAAAAGTTGAATAATTTTTATTAGCCATTCTGAAACAGTAAATCGTGTATAGTATTTATTCTTGGTAAATTTCATATTTGAAAAAGCGGATTCGCATAAATATGTTGATCCAAAAAGACTCATTATTTTTCAACATTGCGTACTGACAGGATCAACTTAATTATGCCTTTAATAGTGTTTATTACCGTTTATTTGAAAATGAGTTGAGTGTTTTTATCTATATTGTAAGATTCATTTAAACATAAATGTATTTTTTAATGATATTTGGCAATGACATTAGGAATTGTTTTATTTTTTGACTATGAATCAGTAATGACATCAATAAAACTTGATATCATTACTGATTTATAATCAAATAATAAAAAATGCTTAATGTAATTGTATTTATATTTTTATTTTAAATTTCATTTTGAGCATAATTATTTAATTGTGTATATCTTTTATAAAAATAATAAATATTTACCATGATATTCAATTGACGAACCGTATATCCTTCAGTCGAGTGTATATTAGTAATAGTAACTGCTATATCGCCAAATCTGTTTTCTCTTACATTATCATTTGGCAAATAGTATTCACATTTTCGCTGAAATAAATTACAATGAAAAATAGCCATTTAATTGATCACAGGTCATGTATTACATGATAGCGCTTAACTGATAGAAACAATTCTTAAGTATGAGCTTTTTCCTTAAGGGAAAGTATATAAATAGAACTCTAGTGTCTAAAGGTTGAGACTTTATTATATAGCAAAAATAATTTTAAAAATTTATAAATTAAGCGACACCGACCTATTTTTGCGCGAAATATCAAAATAGTATAAAAGGCTCACTCGTTTAAATTTAAAAATCAAAAATTTACTTAATAATCTTTATGTTACTCAAATAAAAAATCATGCTTACAACACATTAAATGAAAAAAAACTTTAATAGTTTAATGATAATTGTGATCGAAATCATCTTGCTACATGGTTATTCAAGATAAATTTTAAGAAACTCACTAAGGACCTACTTCAAAACATGAAATGCAAACTTCTTTAACATTACCATAACTAATTTTCTTTGGATTTTTTACTTTGTCTTATTTTTGCAACATAAACTTTTAGGCCAGTACTTGAGAAAACTAGATTTATGTAAACGTATTAATAAAATAATTTTCTAAAATTTCGCTTATTTTTGCGTATAATATTCATATTTTACCGAAGGACTAAGGGCTAAAAGTAAACTTTTTAAAAATATTATTTATTATATTACAATTAAATTCTGTCGTTTTTTAATAAAACTTAAACAATATTATTTAAATACAACATTTAATCATTCTCGGTAGCTAATTAGTTTCCTTCTGATTCGGTCTTTTTATCGAGACCATAAAATCCCTATAGTTTTATCGAGACTGAAAAATGCTGTTGGATTTGACCTAAAAAATCTTGAGATTATAATTCCTATTCAAAAAGCCTGGGACTATAGTGAAACTTAAAATACCACATTCACTATAGTGTAACACCAGTGTTTTTAGCGAGATCGCAAAATCCATGTGTATTTAAAAATAAAAAATAATTTAATTTAAACAAATAACATTTTTTGTTTCATTTAAACAAAATAAATTTTTTTTTAATTCCCCCCGAGATAATTTTTTTATCAGGAAAGGTGAAAAATGTTTAAGTTAAATATTCTTTGGGGTATACTGCTCAATATACACTTTTTATTTATGTTCTAAATACTTCATGAAATCCTTTTCTAATTGAATTATATTGTCAGAAAACAGGTTTCTTGGAATTCCAAAGACGCTAACCAATCTCTCAAACAATGTTCTGTGAATTTATCTTGAATTTATAATTTGCAAAAGAATCAGCATCGTATATCGAGATTACATATCTCTTATTCTTAATGCATATTTAAAATGTTGTCATTCTGAAAATGAACCTGTAATATCAATGCATTTAATCTCTGAGGCTGTGTTTGAAGAGAAGTGTTTAATCAGCAATTTCTTTTTGTACCCGAGCATTTTTTATCTCGCTCAGCACACTGAATACAATTTTTTTTCAAAACTTCTTTTTCAATATATTTACAATGAAATAATCTTTCAGCAAGTTATGTGGTTTTCTAATATTATTAAAATACAATACTAATAAATGAGGGAAAAGGTTATTAACCAATGGTGGTTAGCTATCTAATTTTTTAAAATAAAACATAATTAAAGCACCAAGGATTTTTGCACCCACCTAAATGTTACTCATTATTTCTATTATATATAAGTAAATTTAAAAATCAACTTCAATTATTTTGTCAGAAGTAACCTCATTAAATCCCTGTTGTACAGACCTTAATCTTAATAATAATTACCATAAATTTAGAACAAAAATTGCCTTTATTTTCCTGAACTGACAAATACTAATTAAATGAAACCTAAACACTTACAAGTACCTATAACAACTAATATTAACGGTTTTTTAGAGTGACAACAAGAATAGAAGAAAAAAGAATTAAAAATTCATTCTAGTTTCTAGGAAGGATAAAATTAAACATTGTTGGATAATATAAAAATAATAAACATTGTAAATATTAGTTATCGAAGTCATATAAAATAAAATTTTTAAAAATGTAATTCGAATGCGGAAATTAATCAGAAAGAGAATTGATGACAAAGGGTAGCAAAACAAAGAAAATAAATTTGAATAGGAAAACAGTGAAGTGCGACGGTCAGTTTGTTATTGGAATTTGGATAGAAATAAATTGTATGATGAAAAATTACACTTGCAACAAATATGTCAGAAATTGTGCTGAAGAATATGGAATACACAAATTTATGTAAGGAAAACCTAAGATAGGTAAACAAACAGATATGTAAACCAGGAACTTTTTATGAAATCATAATCTTGGTAAGTTGATTGTTGAAAAAGAAAAAAAGTAATTACTACTGTGATGTAATTGTATTGGGATAATTTATTTCCCTGTCCCCTATATGTAAACCCTTATAATTTATGTTTATGATTACCTGCATGTTTGATTGATTATTTTGATTGTCTGGATCCTCGGATCGCATCATTGTTTATTATTTATCCCAATGATACATGTGTTGTAGACACATATGTAGTGTGTATATATATATTGTCTGCCTTTCATGAATAAATTCTTTACACACATTGTTATTTTAATCTTCTTACCACGCTTTCAACTCAATAATTACTATAGGAAATTTATTCAAAATTATTCAAAGATAGTTAGACCGCTGGAATCTTTAATAGGCGCTAAAAACAAAAGTATTGCTTGGGCAACACAGTGATGAAACTTTTGTTAAATTAAAACATAGTTTGACCAGTGTACCATTACTATGTCATCCAAACTTTAATAAAACGTTTATTTTGGATACAGATGTTAGGTTCGACTGTATAGGGACTGTTTTATCTTAAAAATGTGAAAATAATTTTAGTGGTCGTGGGCATTTCGATTTCAAATTCACCCATAGTTCCTTCGGGCATGAATATGAACTTTATGATTAATTGACAATTACAAGTGGCGCATACACGGTCGAGTAAATATCTTTTTGATACTTGTGATACTAAATCTCTAATTCTAAATTTGTCAGAATCATCCATATTTTTAATCCAAAGTCTCCAGCAAAGTTCATTGGTGAAAACGTTATTTCCTTCGAATTTCATTGATTCAATATTAGTTATGATAGTTCGACAAGAAGTACAATTCAAGGCAGGTGATATTAAGTCCTTTTCCGAAATAACATTTACTGTACCGCAAAAATTGTTCGCTTGTTGATTAGACGAAGTTGGCGTTGAAGTTTGAAATTGTTGGTGACGATTTGATCTTACTGGAAATTTGGTAAGACCACTATTTCCACAATACTTTTCATTATCTTCTTTCCAATCCCTCATTTAAATTAATTGAGACGTAAAAGGTTACTGTATTTGACTTATTCAAAAAAACAAAATATTTTTAATTAATTTATTATCGATTGCTCCAAAGCCCATGAGGATGCAGAGACACCGCAGCTGCGGAAGAACCCCGATCGACAGATTTTGATTGAGGATGAGAATGCTTGCGTCAGAATTTACCCAGGTCTTTCCATTTAACTGTTCACTATGACCTGAACCCAACGCTGTCATCAAATATCCCAAAACTAGACCATCAAACAGAAAGTTATGATATTCATCCATAGAGCATTCTTGAATATTTGTTGGGATTTTATCAAGTGCAGCTTTAATACGACTTGGAACTGTAGCATTTAATATTTCAATCCAACGAAGAGTTTTTCCTGCTTCACTTTTATCGAATTGTGCAGCTTGAGGAGAAATAATATGAGATGTAGTTCCAACTTATGGTTTAAGAGTAGATAGAACTTCTCGAGCTGTGGTAGCCTCTTTGGTTAGACGAGTCACAACTCTACACGAAACATCGTATTGATGAAGAGCGTGAGACAATTCAAAATTTTACATATAAAAATTCAAACAAACATATTCTTTTAAAATTCTGGAAAGTTTTGTTTTTTACATTTTTTTTACAAAAAATTTATAATTTTTTTACATTTTTAATAAAACATTTATTATTTTTTTACATTTTTAACAAAACTATTATTTTTTTTACAAAAAAAAACAACACGATTTCTATGACCAGAATTAGATTGTTCATCATTTAATAGCCGAGAAAAATCACTTTTAAGAGTCTCATAAGAATCTTGATAATTTGATGATTTTTTTTCATTGGGGTGGAAATCCTATTTCTTCCTTTGGCAGTCACTCATAAATCCTATGTTTCACAATCAGCTGCATAGTCTTCTGTACTTTTAAAACTGTCTACACTATTCTGAGGCTTTTTCTATCAATTTGCGATGGATATTTCCATCGGATGGGTTTTGGTTGTTAATTAGTCCACCACAATAATGAAAAAAAGATAAGAGCTTATGGGTCAAAAAGTATGAATAAACATGAAATTGGATATTGTATAACGCAAAAAGAATTATTATCCGTTTTATATTTTCCCCAACATTTTAAACATTATCTTTATTGAAAAAAAGTTTATTTTGAGGACTGATCATAAAGCAATCACATTTATGTTAACAACAAAGAAGCCAATTACAGCCCAATTTCAAAATTGGATAATTTTTTTAAGTAGTTTGGATATGATATTAGAATATTGCAAAGGTGAGAAACATAATAATGCAGATGCACTATCACGACTTAATATTGGGAATTGTATACTGTCAAATGAATCACATAGATGCAGAGAAAATTAAAACTAAAGTTTTAGCAATGTCAACAGAAGATCAAACTTTCAAGTGGCAAAGTAATTCGAAAGAAATAAATGAATTAAAAGAAGATATTGATCAAGAGAACACGGAATATTTTTATATAGATAATGGTATTATTATGACTAGTAAAAATAAAATTTTTATTCTATCAAACGTGAAAAATGAATTTATATTAGAAATTCATAAAGAATTGTGTCATGCTGGAATTAGCAAAATTACAAACTAATTAAAGAATTATTATTATTTTAAGCAAATGGATGAAAGTATTAAAAACATTGCAGCAACTTGTGAGATTTGCCAGAAACGTAAAACATTCACTGGTAAAACAGAGGAATTTATTGAAAAGTTGAATGATGGCGAACCATTTGAAAATATACTCATTGATCTTTGTGGTCGATTTAAAACCACACCATCTGGAAGAAAATATGTTCTCGCAATAATTGACCATTTAATAAATACATAGTGCCAAAAGCAGTAAGAACGCCGGATGAAAAATAGTAGTTTACAATGTGTTCATGGATTTTGAAATTCGGTCCACCGAAAGAAATTCACATTGATAAAGGAAAATGTTTTCGATTCGAATAGTTTTAGGAACATGGCACTAAAATATCAAATAAAAATAGTTTATTCAAGTCCATATCATCGTCAATCTAATGGCCAAATTGAAAGACAATTTCGAACACTATATTTCCTGTTATTTGGAAGAAAACTAATTTAAGACATGGGAAGAAGCCTTACCTCAAATACAGTTTGCAATTAATTCAACAATGCAATCGAGTATAAAGTTAGTCCAGCTGAAGTAGTTTATGGAAGGAAATTGTGAAAAAAGCGTTTTACTATTGGTACAGAAACTGACAATAAAGAATCAAGAAGAAATTAAATATTAAATAATATCAAATCAGTTTATCGTTTAAACAACTATAATCAAGAAAATATAACTCAGATCTTTTAGTGTCGAAAAATTAGTACTAATCAAGGAAGATGTTAGAAATAAACAAGACAATATTGTGGTCCATTTGAAATAACAGAAAAAGATCACAAAAATAGCCATTTGTTAAAAGATTTAAATGGAAAATTTATTAAATGAAATGTAGAATGGCTAAAGCCATTTAAAGCGAGGGGGATGTGATGTAATTTTTTTGGTATAATTGATTTCCCTGTCCCCTATATGTTTGATTGATTATTTTGACTGTCTAGGTCCTCAAATTGCATCATTATTTATTATTTATCCCAATGGTATATGTGCTGTAGGCACATATGTAGTATATTTATTGTCTGCCTGTCATTAATAAGTTATTCACACATTGTTATTTTAATCTTCTTACAACTAAGACGGTGAAAGTCATTAATTATTTAGATTGCAAAGGAGAACTTGTCAAATATAATTTCGACAAAAGACATTAATATAACAGATCATAGAATTATTAAATAAGAGTCAAAAGTAAGAAATGGATTGATAAGAATTTGAAAAGAAAAAAGTAAAATAAAGATTTAGGAAAAGGTATTTGAGGAAAATATAAAATGAACAAAGTATAAATTATTATTATTTTTATACAGAAATGCGATACACAAAGAAAGTTTATTAAAGTGATAATTAAAACATGTTTGACAAATTATTTTCAATTGTCGTTTATTTCTAGAACACTTTTGATATCTAATATCCGACTTCATAAACTCAAAATTATGAAAAGGTTGCTCTCAACATTTATTGGTTCATGAGAGGAATTCCAAGTTTTTATAAGCTGCCCCACAACCGGGTTAAAAAATTCTCTTCAATTAGCAGTGAATTTTCCAGTGTTTCAAAATTCATTAAAACCATATTTTTTTTATATTTCCCAAAAAAATTTACTTAAATTCATATTAAATAAAAACATTTTCATTTTTTAAGTCTAGCGATTTTGTCTATACCAGTAATTACTCTAACCTATGACCCAGTAAAAAATTCTTAATTACACATTAACGACGATCAGAAGGCATATATATTTTTTTAAAAGAAAGGTTTGATGATTTTGTAAATTTGATAAATATGAAATTATGTATTAAAAGTATATTGGAATTATTCTATTCTACTCTCTAAAATAGAGTGATGCAACCCACAAGTAAATATTTTTGTAAAATAAAACTTGAAAAATGACCCAATTGTAAAAAACGTTTCCGAAATCGAAAAAAACATATTTTTTAATCATCTAAAATTCCTTATAATATTTCTTTCTTCAAAAATAATTGTATTATCTTTATTGCATTTTTAAGAAAAATTTTATGTTTTATCTTTTTTGTCAAAATAAAGCATAGATTAAAATTTTCATGAATTATTTACTAATACCGTGTTCCGTTTAGTTATTATGACAATATGCATTCAGGATTTTTTACAATGAAATTTTCGTCTTATTTTTATGGCTTTTAATTTTTAGAAAATTTAAAATAATGATATGATAAAATGCAATATGATTCAGTACCGTAAGTACAGAAAATCCGATCAATTAAATTAATAATAAAAACAATGATTCTAATAATTATTAATTACCCTATTTTTCTCAGTCAGTTTAGTGAGCATTACAATGGCAGATGCTTGAACATGCCAAACCAATCTCCAAAAATCTATAACGGTTTGCGGCATCGGTCCTTGTGTAGCAATAAATCTTTTTTCCGAATTTTTATAATCCTAATTTAAATGAAATGTTAAATACACAACTTGAAAATGTTCTAAAAATTATAAAATTTACTACTGTCATTGATGAAAATCATAAATTTTATTAATGAATCAATTACTCATTAACTAATTGTGTTTAAAGGCCACCATAAATTTCGTCCGGGTTTTCACATTTAAAAGTCCATTTTAAAAGTGCAGAATGAAAATTAAATTACCAGCATAAAATTTTAATTAAAGTACGAAAACATAAAATTTCAAAACTGATATTTTTTCACAAAAATATCACACAATAGACAAATCTTGATCATGAAATTCGTTGCAGAAAAATCAGTAGCAATTTTTTTGATAACGATATTTTATTGGTGACATAAATATAAATTGAAAAATATCTTGTCTTCAAAGTAGATAATGAAGTCTATAATGATATCTTTATTATCATTGAAAATTTTTGATTGTAAGAGATCATCAAAGGCAATAACCACTCCGCATGTTGGTACGAATGCAATAGATAGAACTTGCCTTATCGATAAGGCAAATTCTGGATCAGATGTATACCTTTTTACTCAGTAATGAACGCCTATGTATACGCATTTTAATTATTGCTTTAATATATGCTCACTAATATTTATTGTCTCTGTATTGATCGTCGTTGTTTTTAACCACTCGCTATTTTGTGATCTTGGTTTTGATGATCGCTGCTTTGTGATCGCTATTATTAACGTAAATCTTGAAACGGAATAAAATAAAATATTTCATGTGTGGTCATTTATTTTTGAGCAGAATATTATTATATTCATAAGAAAATTGAAGAGAATTTTAAACAGATAATTAGTAAAAGTTTTTCAAATACATATTATTTATTCTTAACCGACAAGATAAAATCACTCCAGATTTTTCGAGGGAGCTATTATTTTTAACCTAAACTTTTTTGAATATCACGTTTATTTCGTTAATAATGGAATAATAACATAATAAATGAATTTAAAAATATATTAGGGCGAATTTGGTTACCTGATCCATTTATTCAAAGTAAAAACTTGATCCATAAAAATTAGATTTATATCTCATAAAAACTAACTTTTGCCGACAAATCGACACATATTTATAGAATATAATTAAAATAGTACGTGCCAAACTATTTTATGTAATTATTAAAAAGGATATCGATTTGTCAGTTCATTTAGAAATTAAAATCAATTTCATATGGAAATAAATTTTAATATTTTCAAATTATTCATTTCAAGCAAATATGGAATTGTCAAAATGATCCAACAAAAAAAAATTTTCAATAAATTTACCGTGTATCCTTACAAAATTTATTAAAATCTATAATTCACAATTTTTCTATCAATGTTTTCCTTTGTATGGTTTATTTTCTATAAAAGAATTTATGCTAATAATTTTAATAAACTAAACAAAACACCTATGTTGAGTTTTTTATTATAAGTCGGTTTCTTCTGACTCCTCGTGTTCTCATTTTGTGAAGTAAATCAACAACCCCAAACACATAGAGATTTTATTCGTATTTACTATAATAAACACAATCGTCGATACAATATTTCTTGATCTGAACCTCTGCGATAGGGATAAGTCCACTCACGGTAGATCGCCCTTTCTTTTACGCAAGTTAAGTTGAATTGTTCAATATTAGGTTTCATTTGCTTTTAACTTTACAATACGGATACGCTTTACCTTACTTTGACTCACTGGTAAATTTCGAATTTATGTCCATTTTTATACCTGTTTCTAGTAAACAAACTAATCAGATTAAGTTTAAACTGAATAATTATTTTGTTTTTTGCTACCTTAATTGGCTGGGCGATTTCTCGCCTATCTACTAATCCTGAAACTAATGTTGTATATTGATTTTATGGGAGAATTGATTTAATTATCTGCTTGGGTTTTTCATATGGCTCAGACTCCACATGTGACTCGGGTCATATATTTCTGAACGGAGGAACTTTATCAGAATGCTAAGGCAAATACTGCGACACTGTATTGGATTTATTGTATAATTAGTAAATATTGACAGCCAAATTTATTATGTCTACCAGATGATAATAACTGTAAAGATTAATTTTGTAAAATATTAGTAAAATAGTGTTTTCAAATTAACATATTAAATGTATAATGTAAAATATTTTATTAATTTAAATTAATAAAATTAGTATGCTAAAGTAAATGCAATATATGAAGAATTAAATTAGTCCTTCAGAAAACTTAAAAATATTGTGTTTGAATAATATTGAAAAAAAGATTGTTCTTGTTGAATTTGCTTGAAATATATTTTTCTTGGGAAGTGTTTTACTTATAAGTGTAATAATCACCAAAGATAATGCCGCTTGTAGTTTATTGTGACTATATTACAACTTTTGATAATTTGAAGGCTTATTTGAATGGTTATTTCAGAAAGTTGAGGTTCAGCAGTAATTTTTCATCTGAATTTGTTTTACCTAGAGAATGGTTTTGAGTTCTAATCAATGAAAAAAAAATTTAAATGGGCTAAAAGTTCAACAAAATTGCCAAAACCAACAATATCTGGTTATTTTTTGATCCACGAATAATAATTAATTAAATAAAAAAATAATGATATATATATATATATGGAATGAAATACTAAGACTCTAAATGAACGGTAAAAACAATCTCCTTAATAAAAGAAAATATAAGAATATTAGCTTGATCCAGAAACTATAAATCTACTCTATTATTGATCTGATGATCTAGATTTTAGAAAAAAATATCTGCTATAACGAATATTTCCCACACAATTTCAAGAACTATGAATTCAGTATAAACATAATTATATTATTAAAAATAATATATTTTATTTTTATTTCTTTAAAAGTATAAGAAAATATCAGATTTTTCTATTAATATAACTTACGCGTATATAGTTAGCATTTATATATGACGATAAATAATTATCATTGATCTGGGGCAGAATAACTCGAGTTTTTTCATCTAAAATAAAATAAACACATTATTTAATAAAGTTACTTAAGCAGAATATGAATAAATAAACAAGAGCCACACACGCGCGCGATATATATCGACAAATTCTCTATCATCATCAGTTAAAAACCAACCAAAATAAAATGAATTTTTAATATATATATATATATATATATATTCAAAGAAATTATTACTTTTTAAATAATTTAATATCCTTTTTGAAATTTTAAACCATTTTAATTAACTTAAATTAAAATAGTTTATATTAAATCATTTATAAATGTTGAGTTTTAATTAAAGTATTTTTAATTACGAGTATATTTATATTTTAAAAATATTTTATCTATTTTACAAAATAATTTAATTTTTGATTGAAAAGAGCAAATACACCCATCCCCCGATTTGCGCCGTTTCGATTTGCGACGATTCGATTTGCGCCCTCAGCAAAAATGACACCATTTTTTCGATTTGCGTCTTAAATTCGATTTGCACCTTTGAAAAAAAAATTTTTTTTTTGCATTTGTTACGCTCTTCAGTTTGTCTAGTTAAAAGTTAACAGGAATATGTAGTAAGAGACAACCGCATTCAATTTTTTTTATTTTGACAATTAAAATATTAAACTACAAATCGCTTACCACTTTTTGATATTATTAAGTTGGTGTTTGACAATTCAATTGACAATTCTATATAACCTTTTGTTATTATTAAGTTGGTGTTTTGCAATTCAAATTGCTGGTTGACAATTCAATATCACTTTATAAGTTGGTGTTTGACTTAAATTGCCAGTAAACAATTCGAATTTTCCAATTTGACAATTCAAATTAGAAATAAAATTTAAAATTAAACATTTAGAAAAACGGATCACGGTAAGAGTAATTTAAATTCTCAAAAAAATATTATAAAATTTAGTAAATATTTTGTAGCCATGACTGAACGTAAAAAAAGACATGCTATTTCACTGAGTGTGAAAAAAGATATTTTGAGACGATTTGATGAAGGTGAAAAACCATTAAAAAATAAAATTTATTTTAATTTAATACTGAATTTTAATACTAATTTCATTTATTTTTTTTTCCTTTGGAACCGATCCAAGAATTTTGTATGCAAATATATGGCAAAATGAGTTTCGATTTGCGTTCACTTTTGTTGGATCTAATCTAGACGCAAATCGGGGGATGGGTGTATGGGTAAAGAATAGACCCAATAAAAATCTATGGCACAGTAATACTAACATACCACATTTTATTTTTAAACCTTTTTTTAAGTCGAAAAATGAAATCGAAAATGAAATTAATTATAATTTTGATTGTAGATTTTTAATTGTTCTTAAACATATATAATCCAACAAAGAAAATAGAGTTAATTCTTGCTTTTTATCTTAATATTTTATAACCATGTTTTCTACCACATCAGTGAACTAAACCGTGAAATATGTTGGTTTTGTAGCTTTTTTTATAGATTTTATTTCTTTTGCTATCAAATGTATTTTTTAAATTTATTTGTTTGAAAAATTTACTATGTGAATATGGTCTGCATTTCTATAATTGCTGAAATTTGTTGATTTATACTAGTTATTTTTTATGCGGAAAATTTGTAAATTAGGTGCTACAAAATATTATTCCAGGAGTAATAGAAATTAAGATTTAAAATTAAGGAACTAGTATTAGTTTAAACACTTCTATTACCGGTCTTCTCGAAAACTTCCTCAGGACAATATGATTAACTAAAGAGAGAACTGTCAATAGTTCATTACTTGTGTTATATTAAACAGAAACATAATGAATCATAATCCGAGTCCCATAAATGTAAGAATAATTAACCTCTTTAGGCGTTCCGAATAGTAAATTCAACGTCAAAATGTAAAGAAACCTTGATCTATGACTCTTTGTCCAAAAATTTTTAAAAGAAATTTGGGCGAAATGTCATACATATAGAAATTGTTTAGGTTATCAGTGATTTAATACTACAGTTATGTTAAGGAAGCTCATCCTTCAAGATTTGTATGAAATAAGAGTAGTAGGATGTGACCCCGTAAGATACAACCCCCTTGGGTTACGTAATTATTGCGTAACATTTGACCTCTACACACATTGTTGCTACCTGGAGATTGACCTCTGTCCACTAGTTGCTACCTAGTAATTGACCTTTAGTCAGTGACCTCATGATTACATCACTTGACCACTGGTCAGTACACACTTATTATGTCACTGGTCACACTTATTATGTCACTGGTCACTACTCGGAGACTAGTTATTATGTCACGTAGTTGTGGACCAACACACCTACGGTCTAGAACCTTCCACACACCTATCAATTTCCACACACCTACCTTCTAGAACCTTTGGTTCTTAAACATTTCACACACACACACACCTACCAACGATCCGCACAGATCCGTACCCATCCTTACCAATCCGTACGAATCCGCACCAATCCGCACCCATCAGCGCCCAACACGTCTACAACTTAGCAAAATCACTCACTAGTACTATTGGTATTATTATTATACTTTCGTTTACCTCATAGATTCATGTTACTTGCATGTGATATATTAAAAAATTATATTTACATGAAATTTTTAATTGTTAATTATATTATTACATAAAAAATTATAAAATAATCATTAAACATAATACATTAACATCAAACTCGTCTTAAAAATAAATGTTCAATCCTAAATTATTTAGCTTACTGACTATTTTGTTAGTAGTATATTACGTAACAATTTTATCAAAATAATCATAAAACTTTAATAATTAATAATTTATAAAAAATTATATTTACATGAAATTTTTAATTGTTAATTATATTATTACATAAAAAATTATAAAATAATCATTAAACATAATAAATTAACATCAAACTCGTCTTAAAATAAATGTTCAATCTTAAATTATTTAGCTTACTGACTATTTTGTTAGTAGTATATTACATAACAATTTTATCAAAATAATCATAAAACTTTGATAATTTTCATGAAAATTTAAGTTTAAAAGCACTATAGTATATTGATAGTTTATTTAATTAAAATCAAGTCACTCAAAACTTAAATTTGAACACTGGATTTACAATATTTTAAGAAAATAATTCAACAAGTTTAAAATTTCAACTTAACTAAATATAAAAAATTATACAAGATTTACTTTACCAATTTCTATAAAATTTAAAATTTACATCAAATAAAATATACAGATTTATATTCTATTAAAAAATTTAATTTTGAAAATAAAAAATAATTCGCCCACGATAGGAGTTGAACTCCTCAACAAATTATTACCGACACTACTGATGTAAGAATTTTGAAAATAACTCATTCAAGATAGGATTTAAACATTGGATTAATTTATGAAAATAACCCATCATAGGATTATTTACATGTAAATACTTAACCAAATTCTATAAATTTATAGCAAATATACTGTTTCTAATGAAAATTCAATATTTTGATAATAATTCACCAAGTTAGTCGGATACTAATTTACAAGTTTTTAGTGTTTTTATGAAAATAAGTCACTGGGTTTACAAATGAAAGTAACCGATAATTTCGAACATTAAAGCATTATGTAGCCAAAACTGATTAAATAGCCATTAAAAATTCATCAGGTGATACCTATTAAATATTTCAATAATTTATGATTCAAACTAGGAATATTATAATACTTTTCGATAAATTTATGGATAAACTATTACATGGTTTGTTATAAAGTTATTTAAAACGTTAAGAATTTTAACCCTAAATAACGAAAGAAGACACAATTTTAACCCTAAAAGATGAAAGATAACTTTGAACCCTATGTGATTAAAATGTTATAACATTATGTAAACCAATAATTACTAAATACCAAGTAAATACATGTCTTTAATAAAGAGTAGTTGGTAAAAAACATACATATATTTATTATTTGTTGACAATTTTTAAGTACCTGTTAAAAATGGTTTGAAAATATGAATAAATATTTTAATTTAAGAATATTAAATATCTCTATTGAAATTAAAAAGTATATAAATTTGTTAATCGTCAATTTAAATAAACTCGTAAAATTATTGATTGATTAAATGCAATCGTTAATTAGAAATATTATTGACTGAACTTATTTTTTAATAGAAAGTTATTCTTGAAACAACATAAAAATCATATTTCAATAACTTTTCTTTAAATTAATTTTGAAAAAGTACAAACCAAATACTTGATTTTGATTGGCTGTTACTATTGCTATTGACAACGACATTATTTTTCGATAAATTTAATCGCTAAACTCAAAATACTAATAAATATATTAAAATTATTACAGTTTTCTTGAAAATAATTTGAAAACATACAAACTATTTTTCAATAAACTTATTATTATTTAACTAAAACCGGTTGTTGAAAATACTAATAAATTTATCAATTAAAATAATTTAAATTTAAATGAAAATAATAATTTGAAAATGAAATTATAGAATACTTGATTTTGATTGGTTAATTCTATTTATTACCAATGACAACGACTCAAATTAATTCAAATTTTAATGTTCAAGTTATTTTCTAAATATTATTGGTACCGCATTGATAGGAAATCATACTATTCAATCGAACATAATTTCATTAATCTTTTTAAATAAATCAACAAAAGTCATTTAAAATTAATATAATGTTGAACTTATTGCTAATCACCGACTTATTTAAAATTTATCCGAATCTAATTATATGCATTGTAAAATACTAGAGGTAATAATTATTTGATGCTCCTATTAACATTACAACTTTTACATGCTGGACCAATACATTTTCCTGTAAAATGGTCTAACCTTATCTACTATGTTCTTATTACACAAATAACAATATTCACAATTATCAAATGAATATTCTTCAAAATTCATAAACGTAGTTTTAACCAATGAAATGATGGTAACTTGTCATATCAGTGAAGTTGTTGATTAATAAGAATCAATCAGAAATTGGCAAATGTTTTTAAAAATGTTATCTTTTGGTAAAATAGATAACGAAACTAGGTGTTTTGACCAGTTTTTGAACTCCAAATATTTATCTTTTGGTAATGTATATAGCGTAGTACCCAACTGATTTTTCTTACATAATTGGTGTTTTTGAAAGGATTTTTGCTTACGAAATCCATTTAAACAATTTTCACACCATTTGCAACAAATTCGAACATTACAATCATTATTTTTATGACAATTCATCAAGGATTATAAATTAGTTACTGCTGTATAATGATATTTTTCACCCTCCTTTATCAATAATAAATAAATTGGATCCAATCCAGTTACTTTTGTTTCTGTGAATTATATTTAAATATGGATGCTTCATTATAAGTTCTCTATCCTCAAATTTTCGTTATTATAAATCATTACATTAATTGCTAAACCAGGATTTTTCTTCACAAAAGTTGGAATATCACACAGTTTCATTGACATATCTTTAGGATCGTATATCAAGTCATTCATAACACGGTAAATATTTTCTTGGTTTATCTTTCTTGATTTTATCAGATTTCAATACAGCCAAAACACTATATATGAAACATAAATTATTGGTATTTTGTACGTTAACTATTACCTTTTTACCTATTAGAGCTTTAGTGTTGGAATATAACTATATCCAGATAACCTAGATATATTAGAAACTTTGGTTACCTTGAAATTTACTTCTAATATTCGGTTTATTTTCAAACTACTTCTGTTCATTCAACAATCTTTTCATTTATTTTCTATGTACCAATATCAAGAAAAGTTGTAGTCACTGAAGCAGCGTGATTTGATTTACTATCTAATTTGAGTTCCCCATCTTTTTCAAATTCTACTTGGACTCCAAATTGAACTTTTGAATGTTTCATTTCATTTAATGTAATTTTTAATTTTTCCAAAAGAGAAGAACTATTTCCTTAACATTATATCTTCCGATGTTCACTTTTATAATTCGATGTGAGCGTAGTAAATCATATTCAATTTCTGGTTCAACAATAATGTCACTTAACCCTAGTCCAATTTGTAAATCATCTTTAATAAATATTTTTTCAAGTATTTCAAATTTTATGGTGGTTTTTCGTTTCAAACTGTGTTTAAACAATGATTTTTTATCCGTATAAAATTGATATATTACTGAGCATTTCATGTAAAACTCTACATTTCTCTGCACATACTCAATATTTAGCGAAAATATCTACTTTAAATCGATATATTACTGATCATTTTCATTAAAAACCCGATATTTATCTGTACATACTTGATATTTAACCATAATTTCCTCCTTAAAATTGATATATTACTGATAATTTCACGTATAACCCTATATTTATCTGTACAAACTCAATATTTAGCCAAAATATCACACTTTAAAATTGATATATTACTGATCATTAAAACCATATATTTACCTACACATACTCAATATTTAGCTATAATTTATCCCTTAAAATTGATATATTACTGATAATTTTCATGTAAAATGTAACATTAAATAATTATTTCTACTCAATATTTACCTTTGATTAATTTCTTTTAACACTGTATAAAATGATATACAAATTATTATTACGTCATAATAAATCGATTAAATTTCTCACTCAATATTTCCCTTAGTAGCTTACTACATTTAAACTCGATATTTAAACTTGTAAAGCATACTAGAATTGATCAAAATCCCAATCCATAATGATAAATCTAACCTTAAATCAATTATATCTAAAACCCTGAAATATTCATATGTTGGAAAACTATCTCCAAAATTGATGCAGTCCTCTTAAAAGTTTACGTCAAATTCTCAATAAATTCTTTAGTAATATCAATTGAACTTCGATTAGATATAAAATTCATGAAAACTATATCGAAAATCCTAAATTTAAACTAAAGTATTTAACAGGCTCTATATTATACTAAGTGGATATATATGATAAATTAATATACTAGCTATTATTCAATACATTATTACAAGTTTTAGTCTAATTAAACAGAATTTCCATATTGAAGCCAATTTAACAATAAAAAATATTTAATCGAATATCAAAAGTTGATAACTAACTCTTAAATAACCAAAGAAGTAGTATTTTCAAATTGAATACTAGTATTAATTCTGAAATATAATTTCTTAATAGTTTTAATGTCCAAAATTTTGGTTTATTTAATTTTCTTAATCAAATTTTCCCTCTAAATGATTAGACAAATTTCTAAATAAGTATCATTTGCGTATATGTACCCATAAAATTATTTAAAAACACTAAAAACTTGTAAATTAGTATCCGACTAACTTGGTGAATTATTATCAAAATATTGTAAATCCAGTGTTCAAATTTAAGTTTTGAGTGACTTGATTTTAATTAAATAAACTATCAATATACTATAGTGCTTTTAAACTTAAATTTTCATGAAAATTATTAAAGTTTTATGATTATTTTGATAAAATTGTTACGTAATATACTACTAACAAAATAGTCAGTAAGCTAAATAATTTAAGATTGAACATTTATTTTTAAGACGAGATTGATGTTAATTTATTATGTTTAATGATTATTTTATAATTTTTTATGTAATAATTTAATTAACAATTGAAAATTTCATGTAAATATAATTTTTTAATATATCACATGCAAGTAACATGAATCTATGAGGTAAACGAAACTCTTACATTTATATGAAGTAAAAAGTATAATACGTAGTCGTAGACGTGTTGGGCGCTGATGGGTATGGATGGGTACGGATTGGTACGGATTCGTATGGATCTGTCGGATCTGTGCGGATGGGTGCGGATTGGTACGGATCGTTGGTTGGTGTGTGTGTGAAATGTTTAAGATTGTAGGTGTGTGGAAGGTTCTAGAAGGTAGGTGTGTGGAAGTTGGTAGGTGTGTGGAAGGTTCTAGAAGGTAGGTGTGTTGGTCCACAACTGCATGACATAATAATGTAGGTGTGTTGGTCCACAACTACGTGACATAATAACTAGTCTCCGAGCAGTGACCAGTGACATAATAAGTGACCAGTGAAATAATAAGTGACCAGTGACATAATAAGTGTGACCAGTGACATAATAAGTGTGTACTGACTAGTGGTCAAGTTATGTAACCACGAGGTCACTGACCAAAGGTCAATTACTAAGTAGCAACTAGTGGACAAAGGTCAATCTCCAGGTAGCAACAATGTGTGCAAAGGTCAAATGTTACGTAATAATTACATAAGCCAAGGGGGGTTGTATCTGACGGGCTCACATCCTACTTCTAATAAGCATAGGAAATTTGGTATGGAAGCACCATATTTTTAATTAAATAGAAAATAAAATCATAAACTATGTAAGTATAATTAGAAACTCTACGATTTGGATAGAATTTTTTGTTAACGATTCACAAAATTGATAAAACTTGAATTTTGAAAAGGATAGTATAAAAATTATCAGCGATTTTACTCGTAAAATACTATATATTTAGTAACATTTCTGTTAAACATGCATAAATTTTGGAAAGATATCGATTTTAAAAATAAACAATTGAAAACTAATTGAAAATAAATATAAAATTATCACTATAAAATAAATTGTAATATTATATCAGTAAAATTGTCGATTGTTCAATTAGATAACTCTGGAACTTTGAACCCGTTCCGGTTAATTCAACCGAATTCTATAGAAATTGACAGTGAGCTTGTTGAAATCGGCTGTCATAAATACGAAGGAAAAGGCAACATCCAACAATAATAATTTTTCATACGTTTTTATCGGAAAACCTTTGTCAAATTACTACAAAAAACTTAATTATTATATTCAAAAGTGCTGTCCAGTGAAAAATGTTTTCACAGTCATATTTTATGTGAAATAATATCATTGAACTATGTATGCCACATAGTCATAAATTATTTTTAGAAAACTAAATTGTTTTCTTGAATGAAATCTAAAATTAAAGTTGTAATTAATTTGTTTGAAATAATGATTTTTCTACGATAAAATATTAATGATAATGTGATTTTAAAAACCATTAAATTACTTAAAAATTTAATTCAACGTAAATTTGTGATAAGATTTTAATTTGTAAGTTTTCAAAAAAAATAAAATTATAGATTTCCGAAATTGTGAATTATATTTTTCTTTCAATTTACAACTTAAAGTATTTTTATTACCAATTTAAAACAAAACGAATTGATCAAATCTAAAATGATTTCTCCTATTTAAAAATTATTAAATAAAATTAAAAGCACAATATTCCAAAAATATGACACAAAATTTTAGCGATTATAATTATGAAACTCAAAATCAAGATAATCTGAGATTCAACTGAAAAAAAGAAAGGAGAATTAAAATAAAAACAATTTCTAAAAGTTAATATTCGTTACTGAATCTATTCTTTGTTTGTATAAAATAAATATCAAAGAATTCAAAGAATTATGCAAAAATTCAACTTTACTGAATTACAAAGAAATATAAAATGATAAATAATAAAAATAATAATAATAATAATTCATAACTAGTGACAATACAAGAAAACAAAGAAAAATAATTTGATTATTTTAAATTATGATTTTTCTATTATATAAATGTCTATGGTTTTTGAAAGACCAACCTTTTTAGTATCAAATGACATTCAATTTAATATTAAGATTACCATATAAAAAGCTGAACTTGATTCCCAATTCGCTTTTTCATTTCTATCATTAATCCAGGTGGCTTTACAGAAGGCATTTAACTAAAGCGACCAGATATTTTTTTATTGGAATACGGGACATGTTCATATCAAAATCTTAAGAAACACTTAACATAGACAGAATTTTCTAAGATCAATTATTCGCGAGTTAATATAATGCATTATTTGTTGTTGCTTAATAGTTAAGCGCTATCTAATATATAGTTAAAAATATAGTTAGAATATTTAACAAGATTTAGTTGCGAAAATGTTAAAAATCGTTGCATGTCTAACACGGGACATTTTCCGGAACAGTTTTCAGTCAAGAAAAATAACTTTAATTCTGGACAGATATGCATAATGCAGGACGTCTGGTAACGTTAAATTTCATATTTTTTATCTAAATTTTTGTTTCCCATATATTGAGTATCTTATTATGCTAAACATATTTAAAATTTGTTGTCTAAATTAACCCTTTAAATCTTGAGGCATTCTTTAAATTAGTAAATCAGGCCGGTTTACCTGTCTATAGGGATCAAAGGGTCAGAAAAAAATTCAACAGTGGAAAACTGGAATTTATATTTCCAAAAAGTTAGGAACTGTTATTGTTTCATTTTCCAGTTAATCGAAAATGAATGAAAGTGAATTAGATTCATATAATATTTATAAAGAATAAATCAAACGCTAAAATCAAGTAGGCAAAATCAAATGTAACAAAGAACTGTTATAACTAACATTATACTGCTATAAAATATAGTGTAATTTAAAAGTTATGTTTTTGAAAAAGTTTTGCTAAAAAGAATTTCTTAATAATTATTCTTTAACAAGATGCATGTTTTAAAATAAACGCTATAAAGTAATAAATTTTCGATGAAATAGGTTTGGGTTTACACGGTATACAATAAACAAATTCGGAAGGAATGAGTTGAAATTATTTTTATATATAGATCTAAAAAATAAAATTGATCTAATAATAAATTTTTGAAATTTGCCAATATTGAAAACAATGTGCTGGGGCTGTTTATTCTTTGAATAATAAAAATAAAAAAAGTTACATAAGTTCACTGTTTATTATTGAAATTTACCATTATTTACCATTTATTATTATTATTATTATTATTATTATTATTATTATTATTATTATTATTATTATTATTATTATTATTATTTCGACTAGTACTAAATAAATATTTAAAGCATTTTAATAAATAAAAATAAAATACGGTGCTTATTATAAAAAGAATGTTTCATTAAAATTTTGACACAAACAACAACTACCTACATAATTATCTACATATTTGATCGTTATTTTTGAATACTATAATTTATTTCACAATTTTGGTTGTAGAAACCTTTATCTTTTTATCAAAATAAACGTAGTTTGAAAAGCCTAACAAAAAATCAATAATAAACCGATTAAGACAAAATTTTACAAATAATAATAAGTCAAAAATCGAATTTATTATTTCGTCAAACGACGATAGACAATAAATTCCAAAGTTTTGTGAAGGTTCAATATAAATTACGATAAATAATAAAGAAAAAAACCCGCAAAAATAATATTAAAGAAGTATACATAATTATGGTGCTTAGTTTTTATCTTTTTAAAATATTTTATAACCGACATTAACTATTTATAGTATTTAACTAAAATTTAATGATTTTCTTCATTATTTTGAGGCTATACAAATGTAAAATATCTATTAAAATTTATAACATATCAATGGCACTCATTTTATATACGGTTTGTTTTAATTTTTTTATTTATTTTGGAATTTCAAAGAAAAATGATAGTTTGAAGTATTTAAAATAAATATTATATTTTAGAAAAGATTTACATCAATTTGAAGAAATCTTCTAAATCTTTTAAGATCAAAAGGTTGAATAGAAGAATTTTTTAGTACTTCAATGAAGATCTTTACTAATGTTTGTGAATGCATATTTCACAAACAGAACAGTTCTTGACATTGAATTATTTTGTCGATCATCATTACTAAATACTTTTTAACCTTGTGAAGATGGCAATATGTAAACTATGTCATTGTGAAATGAATCAAATCTGCTATCCGTAGGAAAGTTAAAAGATTCCGAGTTTAACGTGTCTTGTAATTTTAGAAACATGACATGAAAAACATGATTTGTACCACAATTTTATCTTTTTACATAAGTAATCTTTGTCAGTACTACGCGCTAGTTGCTTTTCTTCTTGTGTGATTAATTAAGAGTATTGCTGTTACAACTTCAGATCGTAGTTCTTTTTTAATACTGACCTTTTGGTTTCAGATGTTGATCTGTCAAGGTAGAACATTTTTCCTTTGGTTTTAATATCAAATAGAGAATAGAAGTTTAGGCTTAAAATGTATATTTTGTTGACAATTAATCTTTTTTCTCTAGTTTGAACTCCATCTTCAATCAAGTGATCGCTGTAATGATTCGATAAAGTTGATGTAATGTAATTATGTATCTTTGATACGATAATAATACCATCTATGTAAGTAATGCTGTGATTATTGCTCTTAAAAATGCAATCAATGTGACGTTGAAACGTTTGTGTAGAACTTCATAGTCCAAAAGACATTTCCAAATAATTTTAAAAACCAAATGGTACTGTGACCGCAGATTTCTCCATTGAATAGGATGAAGTTGAAATTTGGTGATGTTTTCCCCAAGATATATTATTATGAATATTGTGCAGATGGTGTATCTTTGAATTATATCTGCTATTTTTGGCATTGAATAGGAGTCTGGTATCGTTATTAAGTTTCAACGAATTCTTAACTTTCTTGGTGCAAATTGTTGAGGTGCGACTCAAGGAAATGAAATTTTTTGCACAATTTCTTCTTTTTAAAATGCTACAAATTCCCGGTATTCTTGTGACAGTTCTATGTGATGGTACTAGAATGGACGATGGTGGCTGTTGCTTTTTTATTTGAAATAAGCCTTTTTGCGTTTAGAGCTAACAATTAAGTCAAGATTTTATAAGAATTTTTATCCAGGATATATCTGTTGGCATCAGATATGTTAAATTTTTAATTAATATTCTGTGCATAACTTGGAATTTTAAATGAAATGACAAATTCTCCAACGTTTTAACTATCAATCCTTTTGCTGTTGAAAGAGTTATTTTAATATTCAAAAAGTTTGATTATGTCAATTAGTTGTTTATGACTTTTCCGTGCCATATTATTAATAATTAAAAGATTAAATTAAATTAACATAACAAAATTAAAATAAAAAAATTAAATTTCAATATAGCAATAATAGATGTAAACCCCTATATTCATTTATGCTCATTTTTGATTAAAAAAATATTGATAAAATAGAATTTACATTAGAAAATATATATTTTATTTCTTAAATAATAATTTTCAATACGCATTTATATTATCAAAATTTATTCCATAAATAAAAAATCAAATCCATTTTATTGTCAAAAACAGGCTAAGATTAGAAAATTTTAGGGCGAGATTTTAAGTGGTTAATAAAAATAAATAAATTAAAACAAATATTGACGACTATTGAGAAAATTGTTTCTCACAACTATAGGGGTTTTGCAATTCTTTTTTAACTGAAAAATGAAATATAAATTTATTTAAATTTTTAAAATTAACCTAAAATTAAAATAATAGTTACTTATATATTTAATTTTATTATCACCAAAATAATCATACTTCAGACTAATTCCGAAAATATTTACGGGGAAATTAGTTGTCCTAAAAATTCTCACTAATATTTTAATTATCATTTAAACTGGAGCAGAGTACTTGTTGCTGTACAGAAATTGAAAGGGATTATTCGTTTTTCTTCATAATTTGCCACTTCGCTCTTTCTATTTAAATATCTCCTTGAGCCAGAGTAATATTTGTTCACCTTTAAAAATAACCATGTTTGTGGCATATGTCAAGCCTTTAAGTGACTAAATAATTATAGAAATAAACAACTAAGTAAAATATTATTTACCAGCGGCGTAATCAGGATTTAAAGGGAGAAAGAGGGCAGGGGACAATTTTTAATGAGGATTTTTTTATTATAAACTAAACAAAATTAAACATTCATGCGACGTTTTCTTTGGCGGAACAAATTTATCGAAAAATATCGAAATTTTTCAATGAATACTTAAAATCATCAGTCGGTTTCGTCTTTCTTCCCTTGTGATTCAGTCATCAGTTTTGACTTGCAAATTTGAACGAATTTTGCATAACAAAAGTGATCATAAGAAGTTGATGACTTTCAAAATATAGAAGACACTTTAAAATCAAAAATACCAAATCGGTTACAAACTCAGGTTTGAGAATTCTGATTTTGACATTGCTTAAAATTTATTTTACCATTTTGTGGTGATTATTTTTTATATTCTTCTTTTTCTTCAGAAGAGGGTGGATTTGTCGCACAGACCCTGTCTACGCGCCTGGTTTTTACATATAGTATGGACTTTGTTTACAATATAGTATTTTCGATTTATTAATTCTTCATTTATTCAAATTCCAAGTAACAAAATAATAACAAAATTCTTGCAGATAACGGTAAACATTGGATAGTAAATAGAGTTTGGAAAAGTATAAAAAGTAACAAATTAATTTAGTTTTCAAAAATGAATCACTACTAAAGCAATTAGAAAATTTATCAATTGACAAAAATTAAATCTTTTTTCAGTACTATCTGCATCTCAGTTAATTATTCAAAAAAAAATGAAAAATTGACAAAAAAGAAAATTATAAAAATTTTTAAAAACTATTTTTATTAAAATAAGAATATCCTACTAAGATGGCGTTTTTGTCAACAGAAAACAAGCTGAGTTTGTTGAACAAAACAAACAGAAGCATAGTTATCTGAAAATATTATTCAGAATTCAAAAATATTAATATATAAAATTTAGTCTATTCATTTTCCATTTATTTTTACTGATACAAATTTCTGTTGTTTAACACTAGAACTATTAGAAATGCCAACAAAAAATGTTTTAATACTTTATTGCCATATTAAAAATAATCATAAATTATACATATAAGGTGTTAATAAATTAAAACCAAAAAATGTGAAATCCGTCATTTTGACTTGTTGACAGTTTCGATGAATTGTTGGTTTTTTGATCTAGAAAAAATCCAAACTTTTGAAAGCAAATAAAAATTCTGTAATATTTTATTTTATCTATATTAATTTTTAAAGCCGTATTTATTTATAGCAATTATTAATATTAGCTGTTTGGTTTCGCAAATTTAGCGCATCCATCAAAATTAATTAATAATAAATACAAAACTTTATTTCAAAAAATCTACCACAATCCAATATTAAAACAACGATCTAAAGTTTTTTTTATCATAAATGTTTTTAGTATTACATTTTGCCAAGCATGAGTTATCAATTAAATAGGGAATACACAAACATTCAATAAATAGTTTATATTTTTAAATTACATACATTCCTAAATAATAATTTTACAATCAAGCAATTTCATCATTCCATAATTTAACTTTAAACTTATTTATGTTCTTTTTAAATTAGTATTATAATTTTACTAAAGTTTGTTACATATTTTTAACATAACAATTAACTCTTCTATTCAATTATCTACATAATTTACACATAAAAGAACAATTCATCAATTTCTACAACATCGGACTTTCCCTTATTATTAATAACTCCAATTGTTCTTCTAGTTTTCCTCGCCTAATTCAAGAAATAAATGTACATAATTTGAGATTATAATTTTATTCTTTCAAGCTTTTTTAATAATTCATTTCTGTGGCTCTTTTTTGTTTAAATGAACAGAATTAGCAATGAAAAATTTAAAAAGGCAACCCACTTGCAGAAGAAAAATAATTAGCATGAAAAAACTTATGCTTTATGTCTTTAGAACACTACTTCTATTGGTAAATAAACATTAGATATGGTCATTCTTTTGAATTTTTAATGCATGGAAAATTTATATTTAAAATTTAAAATAATGACAAGCTGTAATTAAAAAAAGAAATATCTCGGCTATTTAAGAAATATGACTATTATAATTAAAAATCTTTCAAATAAAACTTTACCGAAAATGTATCATATTTTTATTTCCATAAATTACCAATATTTGGGGAATTCCATAGGAAAATAATTAATCAAAAGTTGAATATTGAATTTCAAATTGGAGATTTTGTTTAAATTAAAACAGATATAGGCAATAAAAATCATGGTAAAAATATATTTGGCCAGAAGAGAAATCTTATTAAATGAAGATATAAAAATGTAAGTACCTTAATTAGAATGCAGGAAAACCTTTGTAGAAAACTTTAAAACATGAGGAAATATCATGCGCTAAATAACTTGCATTAAATTCTAATTGGTTTTTGTTTGTATATATGATTTTATGTTGAAATCTTGACTTTTTCGTTGATTATTATTTTTAGAAAACTGAAAATTTGTTTTAAATATTATTGTAATGAAATGCACTTGTATTCGAATTTAATATATTTTCCCTTTAGTAAATTCCCTCAATTCCAGAAACTAACTAATGGTATCGCAGTTTTTAACAAATATAATTTAAAGAGAAATTTTTTACAAACAATGCTGATAAATGTGCATTTTTTTGCAAAAATTTAAACGGAGGAAATGTAGTCTAGCTACAAAGAACCGTACAAAAGCAACAAAATATTCCTAAAAGTCAATCTAACATCGACAAAACTAAAACAAAAACAAGTTTTATTGTCGTCTAAAAAGGATTAGGAAACACATTTAATGAAAGCGAATTCACAAATGAATGGATTGTCGTTTTATGCGAACTGTTATTTCTGATATCTCTTTTAAAACATTAGTCTTTCTTGAATAACTTGATTCAAGCGAATGGACAATATTAAATTGCATACATTTTAGTAAATGAGAGAAAATTATAAATGAAATAAACAACTTAATCGCCAAAAGGTTCGAAAATTTTCAGAAAAGAACATAAATTTAGTAAACAATCTGATGCCTTCTTTTCGAACAAAAGAAAACAAACTTGCAAAAAAACTTCTTAGCGAAGGATTTGACTGAATTTTATGCTTCTCTGAATTCAGAGAAATTTAAAAAATTCGGCACAATAATTTCTGGTTAATTTCTGAATAAAATCCAAGTTAGAGAAAAAATTACTGACGAAAACCTACAAAAAAGTAATGAGTATTATTTTTAATGATTAAACGCCAAATTTTGATGAAATAATTGTCAGTAAATATTTTATAATTCCATTAAAATATTTTTCCCGCAATAAATTTATGTTTAATATTATTAGTTTTGGACTGAACATAAAATAAATGTAAGTTAAATTTGTACTATTAGTAAAAAAAGGTAACATTTTTATAGTATTTATTTAAATATTTAATTGATAAAAACATTCTCTTCATCTCATGTTTTAAAATGGATTTTAATCTATCCGATTATTTTTTATTAAAATAATTTTTGATTAAATTTTATTTTCTGTGGGATAACATAAGAAATTAAATTTTTTAGAACAATAATTTCCACACTTTATTGACTTGCGAACCTTTGAGCCGATATCTTATAAAATCATATAATGATTAGAATCCTTTATTGAAAAAGTATAAGCGACGATCCCTAATAAAATTTATATTCATTTTAGCATGAGTGATGTACAGGACCTATTGTTATGTTTGATTTAATCAAAGCATTTCAAGCTAAATTACAAATTTTTGTTCGTGACGTTGAATTTAACACCTTCAAATATTTCCCAAATACAAAAAAAGATTTGCAGAAGAAAAGCCAGATCAAATCAAATTAACACAAGAATTTTTGATAGCCCTTTTAAATTTGTTCTTTAATTTCATCTTTGAAAACATATTCGTAAACCATTTGAAATTTAATTTAAAAAGCCCATATCAAATGATTGCAGCGAATATTTTTTATTATAGGGCTGTTGTATGTAGTGTATGTTTGTGTTTTATGATAACTAGTATAAAACTATGATATATCCATGTTAATAATAAAAATAAACTCATAAAGGTTTCTGTACATTCATTAATTATGTTTCATAGCACTATCTTCAATGTGAGAGGAAAATCTTTCTTTTTTCTGACTTTTGACATATTCATTGATAAAGCTGTCATTCTCTCAAGATCCAGAATGTCCTAGGAGAAGAATATTATCTACATACGACGCATTCTATTTACCTCGATATTCTTCTCAGAATCTATACTTATAACAATTTCTATATTGTAATGAACTTCACAGAAGGAAGCTTGACAACCACAATTATGCCTGTTCAGAATTAAATGTAAATGGATATTCCAATGATTCTTATAATAAATCGCTAGTTGTATTTAAATAGAGCACATATCTTACTAGACCCGTGAGATATTATTCCAGTGTTTTAAAAAGAGAGAGTATCATTTCACCCTATAGCGATTATTCGGGAATGTATCAGCTGGATTTGCACAGTAAACGAATAAGATGTTTGTAAAATTTCCTGTATTTAAATTTATATATAACACTAGATTTACCAGCATATTGATATACCTAGTCTTACCATATAAAAAACCGTCAATCTGACGGGCTTGGTAGTTCTATTGTTAAAAATTTACATAAACCCTTAATTGAATGTATTTATTTTCCGTTTATTGAAAACTATCGAATGTGTAAATAATTCATGTACATTGACATTATCCATTAATATAATTAAAATAGGCACAGCCTATATAAACAAATAATCATTCGTTGATACACCTGTTTCAACTGAAAAACAACCTAAAATATAAGAAAAATAAATAAACTTATATGATAGGACTACTACATGTGTATTGTTTAATTTGTTCGAATGAATAAAGTAAATATAAAAAGAACTAAAAAAATATGACTATTATATTATACATTTATAAATTTTAATTTAAAATCAATCGTACTTACATTTTTAGAAATAAATCCAAAAAATCACATGTATTCCAAGTATTTCAAATGGCTGTTGCATAAATTTCACCAAATTTTCATTGTTATTCTTTTTGTTATCAAATTGGATTTGTGCGCCAATATGTATTATGTGTTATTATTTAGTTTTAAAAAAATGTGTAATATTTGCTCAAATTTGTTGCAGATCTACAGTTTTATTCATTTAAGAGTTCAGAAATAATAATTTAATTAATTTTATATAAACATAACATTTTTTATAAGACGATCTCATAAATGATTTAGTCCGTTCATGCTCAACAATAAAATATAATAAATCTAAATTTCAGATGTTATTAAAATATAAATATTATTAAAAGGAATTAATAAAAAAAAATATCATACTCGGTAAAATTGATTTGTACCGGTTTTTGGTAGCCATCCCAGATATGCTCAAATCAAAACGACTTGTATGATTCATAGGAATCGACCAAAACTCTTGGAAAAGGATTTCTGTATCGCCTTTAACCTTTTTATCCAATTCGTCAATAGTGAGGTACAAAGAACTTTGCTCGAGTATATATTTATCTTGCTCGTTGTCAGTTTTTAAGGGCGATGGAGATCGAGTACTACTTATAGAATCTATCGATGGTGATAAACTCAATGTTAATGACGTCCTTGAACCTCGTCGGCTAAATAAAACTATAAGTATGAAATTTATTAAAAATGTATATTCTATATCATTCAAAATCCTTCTGCCATTTTGAGTCCCATTGAGACTAGCAGAATAATACTAGCATAATAACCACTTAAGCATCTTAGAGCATCATGGTCGACTTATGTGTTTAGTTATACACTAAACCAATACGCTGTATTTTTACGAGATGTTTAATACAATTTAAACTGTATTAATCTAAAATATAAACAATAAAAAACCTGATATATTTTTGACCTTTTTTATAAAAAAAAACTCATCCATCAAGTGGTTAAAAAATACCAACATTTCGGATTTGCTTTATAGTCGTGATATATTTCCATCGGCCATTTCCTATCTTTCATCCCACTATAGTGCGTCAACAATTTCGTACGGTTTTTTGCGTCAGTGTCTATATTACCAGCTAATATTTTAATAGATTTTGAGAGAATTATGCAGTTTCTGACTCTCTTCCAATCATGTTCCACTTTACTCCATAATTAATTAAAATATATTCTTTTACTTTTTGCATTCCCTTATATTTTGATAATATATTTTTCGCAAATGAATTTCAAATGAATTTCAAATAGTACCATAGATATTATTTTAAAAAAATGTTTAAAATCATTTTCAAAGGCAGTCTTAACTTTTTCTGTTAAATATTATTAAAAAGATCATTATCACTATTAGCAGAACCAATTTCTACGACAAATTTCGTTTCTAAAGCACTTTTCAAGCGATATAAAAGTAAATTTTCATAAATATCATTGTTTAAAAATATGCCAACATCTAAAATTAATTTTAATTAATATCATCATAAGTTGGAGTTTTCTGTGATAATATTTGTATGGGGCCACTAAAAAATGTAATTTCTAATAATCGAGTTTCAAGGCACAATTTTTGATATAATTATATTTTCAATTGTACTCCAAACACCTCTAGATCTCTAAGTTTGTCAAGCCGTTACAATCGGAAAAATTAAGAAAATTTATTTTTAAGTTTTCATCGAAACGATTTATTGTTTATATGAAAATATAACTTCAACAAAATCGTTGTTGAATTTTGAATAATTTATCAAAATTACCAGTCTTATTTTCTCACATTCCTAGATTATATATTATGATAATCAGCGTTATAATTTATGTAAAATATAATCTGACAATATTCATGTCTACAAACTTCAATAGAATAATTCTACTCTTGGGAATGTTTTTATTAATAATTTTTCTCGATTCGATTAAAAAGTATATTAAAATATTTTTTGTTTTTAATTTAATAATAGCCTATTTTTTTTGAAAATTTATTTTTAAAAAGAAATTAACCGGAAGATTCAATTTAATTGAGTGTTAATAAATATTATTCTTCTCAAAAATTATTTATCTCTCTGAAAATTTTGAGAGAAATTTTTCTAAATTTATTATTATATGATGGAAAATATAAATTTTGAAAATCGTTTCTGAAAAACGATTTTCAAAATTTCTATTGGTTAGTTACCGTTTAACATCTATTTTAAAAAGTTGAAAAATACAATGAGGAAAATTGGTATCAGGAAAATTTACCGACGGAAAATTAGCCGAAAACAATTTACCTTATTAATATAGATGGGTGGATAAACACATTTTATAGCATTGCACACAAAAAGTAATGAAACATCTATCAAAGAATATGGTATTTGAGTCCCGGCTTTTTCGAAAAAATAAACTTTACGAAAATCAATCTAACTTATTTTAATTAACGTAATTCCATAAAAATAAAACTTCTTAATGTAGTTTTATATGAAAATTTGTATTGAATCTGAACAATGAAATCTAGTCTTCATTTTACATGTGGCAATTTTTTCTTTGATTGTGATCCCTAGATTCTTGTTCATAAAATGTATCTGGAAAATAACGTTCAGTAAGACGAAGCGGTGGTGTAGAAATAGATGGTAATTCGGGTGTAAAAGAGCCGTATTTTGCGAAACTTTCTTAAAGGATTTGTATTCTGAAATCTGAAAGCGGAATTTTTTTTATTTACAGGTGAATAGATCTTTCGTTGTAAGCTATTATGATTCGAAGTGTCGAATTGAATTCATGTATAATTGGTGATTAATTCAATTCGATTCAATTTTCTTCATTTTCAGAACTTTGATTGGCGGCAATAGATTCCAAATCGAATTCATCTTCTGGTCCTAGTTGGGATTCATTGCATGTAATTATCTCAACGAAATTATCCATCTTATTCGAAGCCAATTACATACAATACGCATGTCATTAAACATTGAAATTTTTATTTTAGAAACATAAAGCTACATCAACAATTTTGGTCATTTAATTTCAACGCCTGGAGATATTTTTTTAAAAATCCAGAAAAATTTATCGTTTTAAATTTTCTCCTATTCACAGATGAAGGAAAACTATATTTGTGTAATATTATAAGTGCTGAGTATTGAACACTGATAACTTTACGTCAAATTTTACATCATTTTTTAGGCTCATATTTTACGTCATATTTTACATCATTTTAGTTGCAAAATAATGTTTGAATTGGCTTTTAAATTTCACGAATATATTATCTTTTCTTTTTTCCTTTAAAAGTCATAAATGCTATATTTTTTATATAGAAAATGTAAATTTTAATAATTATTTGAAAATATTGGGAAATAAAATTTTACAAAACGTGGTATTAGCGCATTATTTATATATTCAACATATTTTAAGAAATGTTTTTGAACAGTAAAATTTATATAGATAGACCAGTAAATCTCTACACATATTGAAGCGAATAATTTTAAATCTGTAAACACAATACATAAAGATATGCTAAAAATGTACTTAATTTTTTTGTTTATTCGAAACAGTTATCATGTTTTTCAAAAAAAAATTATAAACATTTAAAATTGTTAAGTTACTTTTAATGAAATTGTAGAATAAATTTTAATTAATTTATTGAAAAATTTATTGATAAAAAAAATTGCACCGTAAAAAATAAAAAAAATTAATCTTCATTTTTAATATTTGGCTATGAGAAAAAAAGTTTTTTAATCATGATATTAAATTAAAACTATTGATTTTAAATACTTAGTGTATTTGAATAAATGTATTTATATGAATTCAAAAATTAGAATTATACTGAAATCAATTATTTTTTTTAATAAACACATCCTATATATTTTTTAATTTAAAAAAAACAAATATTTCTCATAATTTTTTTTAATTCATAACTCGAAATACTTTTTTCACATTATTTCTAAAACCAATTCGAATCCCAAACAAATTAAAAGTATTTTAAAAATTTTCAATTTTACATGATATTAATGAAGAGAAAAATAAATCAAACTGAAAACAATATTAAAATCGAAAAATGGCATTGTTGTTATCGGTTAAATTTTTAGTCGGTATAATAAATTCTATCTAATTTTTCCAACGGATTTCCTGTTTACCAAATAAAATTAATTATCATAAATCTCGATGAAACTAATTGATATGGAAGTATTATAATGGAATTTTCAAAAAATATAAATAAAATAAAAACTATTATAAACTCAATATTGTAAATAAGAAAAAGCGGAAATATTTCACGTTGGCACATATATTTTTAATTCAAAATTTAATTTAAAAAAATTTTAATTAATTTTTTTAATTAAAATTTTAATTAACGCTTATTTAAAAACTCGATTTAACCCTTTTGCGCCTAATGGGGCGTATTTGTTACATGATATTTTCAAAAATTACCAAAACTTTCAAATACATAATAAAAGTATTATTAAATGCCCCACTCGTATTGTAGAGTTTTAATAGCATTTCCATGCACGTGATTGTTGCAAGTCTAGCATAAACATTTACTTGAAATACTAAATCACAACTAGATTTATTCAACATCTCTGTTTATTTATTGGTAAAATAAAAATGAGCTAATCCTAATTCTGTCATTCATTAAATAACATTTGAACCGATTGAAAAGACTAAAGAGTACATTCGAAATATATTTTTTGGTTGAGGAATAATCTGCAACAATTCAAATATTCCTAAGCTTTTCGTGGTCACCATGTTGAAAAATTCTAAGTTTGGTATATTCTAAAACCTATTTCATGACATAAGAGTTCTAGTATTTATTTCTTTGGAATCGAAAACTATTGTGTGATAATGAGCATAAAATATGAGACATGTTTCATGCATGCAATAACATACACACATGCATCAAACCATTCATAATAATTATTAATTAGGTGATTTAATTATTATATTACTTATAAACCGCTCATTTGCCAAATCGATTAACTCAAAAAAGTAATGATATATTTCTATACTATTTTTTTAATTAAAATCTATGTTCAAATATAGATTTAGTGGCATTAAACCTATTTAATAAGGAAATATAAGAAATAAAGCATCAGCAAAGTCCTTTGGTACTAAAATTTAAAAACATTTAAAAATTCGAGCTAATTCATTTGACATTCAGTTAAATTTACCGAAACTGTCATTTGCAGTGCTATATGTTGCATTTTAGTATTACTAATTTGATTTTGAAAAATTACCCTCTTGATATTTGTGGTTTGAAATTTGTTTTTACAAGAAAGTTTATGGGAAAATTTTGTCATTGCTTGTTAAGTAATATCTGTTTGAATGATGATTATTGTTATGATTAGCAACATTTCAAACGGTAGCATTCACTTTTTCCGGAGTTAGAGATTCAATTTACAAGAATTTTATTTTGTGGAAATCAACCACACGTTTCTACTTATTTATTTAGCCTTCGTTCCCATTTTCGATTTTAATTGGCACAGTGTCATGACAAAGTGTAAGTAAATTAATAAAGTAAGGCTTTTGTGAATCTTCTTATTATTTTAAAATTTATATACCAATTGCATGACATAGTGTTTCCATTACTTTTAATTGACAGAAACAAGCTAATTTATTGTAATTCTGATCATGTTAGTCAGTTAAATTGTAAAAATGTATTATTGATACTGTTGAAACTTGGGTGCTCTTGGCGCAAAGATAATGATACAATAATTTTTATAATGTGGTAGTCGTCATGTGCTAAATCAATAGAACATACTGCACTGTGGAGAATTTTATTATATTTACTAGCCGTTACTCGTGCTTCACTACAGTTTTTATTTTTCTAATTAATTAATATAATATAATAAAACTCGACATATTTTTGTGGGTTTGTTTGTAAATAAATTTATTGAAAAGTTTGATTTTTCCACTTTCAGTAGTTTCACGCTGGCCGTTTTCCAAGTGAATATCAAGATGAACAACTGCTGGATATCGTTCATGCTGCTCCGTTACTCAATATGTAGCGGCCTGCTGGTACCAGCGATTTCATCAATTTCGCCATTTGTCGATAATTTAGCAGTCGATTCGCATTCAGTCGAACCATCAAAAGCTATTCATAATATTACATAACCAATACCATTTTATTCACCTTATTTAACGTTCCTGGCTGTACTTGATAAAAGTTGATGGAATAACTGTTTTATATATTAGATTATTTATGATTTATACTTATTTTTCGATATTAAATGATATAAATAAACTATTGATAAATTGTCAATAGGCTTATAATTGAAATATATATATAATTATATAAGGTGGCAAACAAACATATTTAGAGTTTTATGTATTAGATTATTTTATTATTATATTTATTTGATGTGAAGATGAGTATCATCGTGTTGAAATATAGCACCATATTTGATAATTTAGTGAAACTGTTTTATGATAACAATTTCTTTAAAATTATTGAACAACTTGCAATAAATAACTGCTACTAGTTTTAGGATCTAAAATCGTATGGTTTGCTTTCTGATATACCTCAACATTATCGATCATTAATGGTCGATTTTAGAGAATCAAGTAAGAATTCAATTTCCACCCCCATCGTCTCTAAAAGAACTAGAGGGTGTTTCAATTGAAGAATGGGCTAAAATTCCTTTGGAAACAATTCACAATTTGTATGAATCAATACCTCGGAGAATTAAGGCTGTAATAGCTGTAAAACGTGGAACTTCGCCATGTAAAATATATTTTGTTCATTTTTCAGTGTTTCCATTATTTTGTCCAATCCATATATATCAAACACAGTATTAGTGGTATACATTGAAATTATCACGGAAAACTTATTCAAGTTTGAATATGAATCTAGGAGCTCCATATTTCGAAAGATGTCGATCATGATAGTGATCTGTGATTTGTTATAAGAAAGCACCATTTAGACACACGTAGTACGATTTCCATTGACAGTTTTCCCGTCTTCATCAGTTACGATAGAAAAAACTATAGATATTGTAGATATTATAAACCATTATACAAATTTTAATAATTTTATATAAACCAAAAACCTGTAAAAAGATTTAAGTTGTTAATTTAACACATTTGAAAACAATAAAAACAATCCTCATTTTTGTATGTAACTACCTTCTATTTTCAGGAACTTTGCACGGCGACTTATTAGTAAAGAGATTATTTTCTAAGAAAGCGGTATTCTTTTCATTGTAATAGTTTCGTGAAATCATTTTAACTCAATTATCAGCTCTCATAACTGTTTCGTCAAGGGTTAAAACAAGAAAAATCACTGGGATTCAGATTAAAACTATATGGTGGGTTTGAAATCAGCAGAAAGCACTTTTTGTCGATTGCATCAACAATTCAGTCAGTTCAATAGACTAGTGCATTGTCATGCTTTTCGTTTGTCCATTGTTATAACTTCTTTGTAAATTCGATTTTTCAATAAATATAATCAATCACTGTGAATTCTAGCTTTAATTTTCCGTATTCTTATAGAATCATCTGATAGATTCGTCCTAGAATTCATTTTTTTATGTGTTTAATTAGCATTTCGATTTTTCTATTCATATCGAAATTTTCGTCATTTACGACACACAATACTCTCAAAGAACTTGTTTCAGATTTTAAATCTAGTCTCTTCTGCGGTTCTTTATGCTGAAGTTGACTATGTTCACATCTTGAAAGTCTTTTAAATATCCATTGTTTAGTGGTACCTGATAGTACCCACTAGATATATCTAAAGTTGTAAAATATTTTGATCATCGATGGAATCAACGATTTCAGATCTAATATTTATCGAGTTGTCTTCGTATTGTGAACGCTCAATAATCAACAAATACAAATATCATCATTCTTTTTCTTTACAACCACGGCTGGGAAATTCCACGGAAATCAGCAATAAATAAACAATTTGACAAGGTCAAATCAATTTTATCTCCTTTTCCATGTACAATTGTGCCACGAATAAAATATTCTTTGTGATCTGTAAATCTAACATTTTCTGACAATTACTCTAAGGCTATATTTTTCGACCCTTTCAGCTTTTCATTCTGCACTAGGCCATTTCGATATAGTTTTTGAGACAAATGGAATCAGAATACCTTTTATTTATATTCAGTTGTCTATCGGTTTGACAATGATATCATGTAACGGAGTCCTATATAAAGATTAATTATTTCAAATATTTGTCGCACTGTATCCACATCCAACTGAACTTCCAAAAAAAATCATACCATAGCTTTTCATTTCTATGCCATTAACACAACTGATCCGTACATCACTCCTCAGAACAGGTAATCCTGGCTGATTTTGAAGAACTTTCTATAAAAACCTTTTACTCACAACATTGATTCGAGGTGCAAGGATTTTTCAATTTTGATCGATCAATTCTATTTAAACTTTGCGAGGTTTGCAATTTTTTCTGACAGTATAATTTCTATCAAACATCTTCTCATAACTATAATTTCGAGAACATAATTTGGAAAACCAAAACTGATTTATTCATTACAATATTAATAATAAATATTCAAGGATATTCCAACATGAATACATCATGTTAGCAAAATCCATTAGCACTATCAATATTTCGACCTGTAATATGTCAGGGCTAATCAAAACTTGGCATTGTATATTACAAATATAACAAAAATTTCATCCATATTTTTAAATTTCATCTTAAAACCTTTTTATAGACTGTTTAAATGAAAATTATAAAAATTTTAAAATTATAATAAAATATTTTATAAAAATTTTAAATATATTTATTGAAAATTCTCCAATTGATTATTTAAATTGAAAAATATTTATAAAATTAATAATTTTTGTATAACTTGTTTAGAAATCGTAAAACTAACCTACACCAAACTGTACTGATATATACTATATAATATAAGTTTATGTGAAAATCAATTTAGTGAATATATTTTTTCTTGCGGATTTGTGATGTTTCCATTGCATTTATTATTTCATACAGAGGAAATGATCGAAATATTTATGATGCTTACCTTTAAAATTTTGTTAACTTAAAATAATTATTGCAGATATCTACTGTCCATAAAAATAAATAATTGAAGCTATGGGAGACGGGTGTGATTTCTATGAAGTATGTCGTATTTTAGGAACTATATGAGAAACGGTTAAAAGTATGGACAAAAGATTGGAAATCGACCAGCTATTATCAATCAATTTATTACTTAACGTAACACCAAATGAAGATATATTTGAAAACAAATCAGAATTTCCAATTAGCAGCAAAGACTATTTAAAGTAATACCTTCTGTCCATAGAGTTCATTTTTAAACATTATTGAAAGTGCTTAAAGTAAAATTAATAATTGGATAAGAACAAAAGTCTCATCGCTTCAAGATCGAATGTTTTTCGATATTCTGCTATTCGTCAAGCAGTCAATAAAAAACTCTACAAACTCGATTATGGTAATTTAAAAAATTATTACCATCACATCAAAAGATTTTTCCTAAAATGTCTGATGAAAGAAATTTTTTGTGAATTGTAGATATATTTTATTTAAATAAATACCTAGATATCTTACCGTTTTTATGCATAAATCCAGAGTTTCTAAAATTCATTTAAAAAATCATAATAAATTAACAGAATTTATCATTAAAATTGTATATAAACAAATTTTAAAAAGCATTTTAACAATTCCTGTGTGCAACTAAATATAGAACGCTTCTTTGGGTATCTTTAGTTTTTCTATCCTACTTGATGATTATAATGAAAACTGTAGAAATATATAGTTTAAGAATGGTGCTTTCTTGTATTGATTATCGCTTCATTTGTCTAATTACCAATATTAGTAAATTAATTATTTATTCAGTACTTCATGATATGTGTAACATTTAATATTTCTGGACTTTCGAGCACTAAATTATCTTTTCGGTTGAACCGGGACAATTATATGTATAAAATAATGATAGCAATTTCAGTATTTTAGATAGCAACTAGAATTATAATAATTATTCTGATTATTTTCTAACATCTATGGTATGAATTCAATTGGTATGTTTTTTTAAATTTAATTTTATTAACATTAATATTATGATTAATTATAATAACGACAAAAGGTTTTTACCTTTCCAATAATCCTTTGTTTTTCGCCCTATATGTGTGATTCCGATAATTGTACCCTGTAATGACTCCAGTAGTTTGAGGTGAAAATGTTAACGTATTTGAGTTTCCAACGTAAAACGATTCATTTCTAGAGATAACTGGTTGAACTTCTTTTACAATAATATTGCTGAGATCAATTTTCACATCTTTACAGAGTTTTTCTGAGTTGGTGTCTTTTGGAAGTTTTAAGTGGTTTATCACTTCATTGATCGATTGTAAATTTAACCAGGTACCGTTTCTGTCTTTTGGATTTTTAGAATCATCAGAAAAAAGATGGCTATTGCTATTGTTACAGTGGAAGAAATCAAAAGTCGTGTAGTTGGTGTTAACAATGAGGTTTTTACTCGTCAGTGATCTTTTATTCCTCATATAGATTAATACCTTAAAATAGGATGGGGCTTATTTAATGAGAAATTTTCAATCGAACCTACCGAAACAATAACAAATAAAAGAATAATAATGCATGCGATGCTGATGATGTAAGGAATCCACACATGATTTTTAATCGGCTTATCGCTTTCTATGTGCTTCAGATTGACAAGATATTTCTGTCTTTTAAATTTACTAAGATTTGTCGCATTTTGCTCATAAGTTTTTGTAAAAACTATAGTTTTAACAATACTAGGCATATCCTTAATGGCTGCTGCGATGATTCTGAATGGATTTAAAATACTGATAAGAAATAAATTTTAAAATTAGAATAATATTCATGTCAATGGATTATTTTTAATTTAGTTATTAATAAATCGTTTATTTGCATAATTAATTGATAATTGTTTTATAATAATGATTAGCTAATTAACCCGGCTTCGATTCGAATTCAAAAACGTACGCAATAGGAATTTAAAATAGTTAAAAATTGTTTTAATAGAACTATTTCTGGTTAGATATATTTTAAAGTAACTATTGATTATAATTTTTTATATAAAATTATATTTTCATGAGTTTAAATAAATTAGAATATGGTGAATAATTTCTCTAAAATAATTATAAATATAAAAAGAATTACAAATATTGTATCTACCATGGTTTCAAGTGAAAGGAGGTTCAAGATAAAGATTCGTCTTTTTTCGACTTATGTAATATCCAGTGCATCAGGATGATTGTATAACGGTGTTAACTTGATACTGTTTTATACTTACCTGGAGCGAAGATAAATCTGAGCGCCTCCCGCATAGTACTGATGAGAGCCATTAGCTCGAAACTAGTATACTATTGAGAATTGCACTGGATATCACGTAATGTATCGTATATTCTTTGATTAGAATCCAACATTAGTGAATAATATAAAGTTTAAATCATGAACAACAATACAACTTCTAAATATTATATCTTTTTCAATTCAAGGAAATTTTAGTAAACTTAATACTCGACATACTACTGTGTATCGATAATAGACGGCGGCAACGTAAGAATTACAATAGCAAATAAATTTTGTAATTTTAAATATTTAAATAAATTTTCGTGAAATTTTGGATGTAGGCTCCAGTAATAAAAAAAATCCCTGAACTGAGAAATAAATATTTTAGTTTAACAAGAAATAAAATGAGAAAGAAACCCGTTATTTGTGCTTTAATCAAGAAAAATTAATTTTAATTTCACCTTGTGGCTAAAAATATAAATATCTTTATAATATTTATCTTTAAAATGCCACAATTTAGGAAATTTAAGAGTTTGCTAACTTCATGATTTATGTGTATTTTATTAGGCCTAACTCGTAAGATAATCAAAAAAAAATTATCTTATTAAAAAAAAATTATTATTACACAATTTTATATTTTACAAATGAATCTATAGAAAAAGAAATATTTTAATATGATAAAATAATATATCATAGAACTTTTCTTCCATGGTGCTATACGAGAAATTTATTAATTAAATTTAAACGCTCCTCAAGGTCCTGTCTATATGAAACAAAAAAAAGAAAAGTAAAGATTGAACTGACATATTATTTAAAATTTTGTACGTGCGTAAATAAGCGGGGTTTTTTCTGATTTTTATTGGATATTTATTGATATCACTAAAAAAATTTTTATTAATGAGAATTCCATTCTCAAAACAGTTCTCATTTAAGTTCCATTATATTTTCACAGATCGGTCAATTTTTTTAAGTTTTAATACACTATTTATCAACAAGAAATCACTAGCATTTTTCTTATTGGGAAATTTTTATGTTGTTAAGTGACATTTTATTGTACAGTTTTAATTATATTGCGTGATATATGTCCACATGACAACTATGTAAATGCCATTTGCGACAGCTATTTATTTGGTGTTATCATTCGACATTAGACTCAACTAAAAACGCATTTTAATATAAATTTGTAACAAAAAAAATCAAATCGGTTTATTGTCAGCTGTCAGCTAAAAAAATGCGCGAAAACATTTAGTGTTTTAATTAAACTTGAAATATTAAACTTGAATATTGTAATTGTCTAATTTTAGATATGAAATTTTCGTCAATATAATACAATTTAATGTAAAACTGTGATTGGAGGATTTATTTCAAAAATTGCTTATATATACAATTATTTGTAAGTTTCATCCAATCAAATTGGTTGAATTCGATTTATATTTACTTCCAAATGTGGCCTTAAAAGTTTAAAAGTGACCCTAAATTGTGTTTATTTTAATTAAATTTAAATAAAATGTTCAAAAAAATCACTGTTAATTCCAACATAAACTTTAACAAAGTTTAATCTTGGTCTAAATAAAATTATGTAGTTGACAATTTTCATTTCACAAAAGAAATAATCGAATAAATGCTCATGAAAATTATTGTGAAATCTGTAAATTTTTACAGAATTCAAAAAATGTTTCAAGCGTTTAAGAATTACAGTCCTACGACTTATTGTGGACAAAATTTGTGAAAATTGTCATTCTATTTATTATTTCTTTCATTCCCTTGCAAAACTTAATACACAAAACTGATTTTGCACTCAGAATTGAGAAACTAGATTAAAAAAGGTTAGAATGTTATAGGCCATAAGACAAATAATTAATATTTAATTGTTATTTTAAACGTTTTTAAAATATTTTATTTTTAACAATTTTTTTTTCCAACCTAATGTATTCTATAAATATTTTAATAATAGTTAAATTATTTAAAATAAATACCATAAATTTGATTTTTTTCAAAATCACAATAGAAAATTGTTTTCCATAAAAATTATAACTTAATAAAAATCCTGTGATTAAATGACAATTAATGAAATCATTAAATCATTAAAACAAAATTTAATTATTTCACGTGGTTTTTTCTTTAAAATTTAATTCGTACATAAAACTAGTAGATGGTTTTTCACTATTATTATTCTTAATAAGTAGTATTTATTTTTATATTCCAAACCTTTATAAGAGTTCGGACATACCTCTTTTAGCACTTGGGTTTCGAAAAAGAGGTATTTTTAAAAGTGTAGGAAATATTTATAGGACATGCTCATTTTTGTATAAGTATAAAGAATTCTATATAACACAGCTTTAATTTTCGAATAGAATTAATCTTAAGTTTTGTTTAACACAGTTTCCATATAACACGGTATCACAATTTGTATGATTCCTAAATTTTGCACAATATGGTACCATAAAATTGTGTCATATGAAGTTTAAGCCGATTAAGTTCCACTGAACAAAACGTTTCAAAATGTATATATTTACGGTAGATTCTGATGAAAATTTTCTCGTTTTAGTAGAACTTTTAGTAAAAAAATATATTAGAAAAGTTCGTGATAACCAACATTAAATTATTCTTTGGTGTTTCATTTATTCACTTTGTCATATAAAACTCCATAATAGACTATTTCACTTTGTCGCATGAATGTTTACTAGATAATTCTCATTCATGAGTTTTGTTTTAATTAACAATTCAAAAAATCTTTTAGGTATGATTTTTGGAAAGCCCGATATTTTCGTTAGTGTTTAGGAAAACATTTCTCTCAAAATTATGTTTACTTTAAAAATGTCATTATCTGCATTTGGATTATGGATCAATGCTTTTATTGATTTAACACAAGTTTTCGGTACTGTCTTTAGCATTCTATTAAAAATATGTATTAAATAAAATAAACATTGGTATGTAGCAGGGATTCACAGACATGTTAAGGCTAAAGACCAAATGATCCACTGACTTGAGCATGAGCAATTTTTTTGTGATTTGTAAAAATAATGTTAAAATAAGTTAAAATTTGTAGAAATAATGCATGACGAAGTGGAGAGCATTGTAAGAGTGGACGTTAAAAAACAGATGTTTTAATATTGACTGAAAATCCTGGAAAATTTTATTCTTTTGACATTGAATAGGAAATAATTAATTATTTTTTTAAATAATGAAATGGTTCCCAAACTTATATGGCCTATCGCTCCCTTCCCAGGAAAAATATTACTCAGTGCCCCGAGAAATAAATTTTAATATCAATTAAACAAAGATATACGCATTAATGTTTCTACATTTTTCGTAAAATATAGTAAAGAAAGGTGTAAATTAGAAACACTGAAGTTTGAAATTATGAAACTGTTTTGAACTCAGGATAGAAAGGTTATACAAAAAAAGTTAACACGTTGACGGACAAACCGGCTATAGAAAAGTAAAAAGGAATTAATAAATTTATTTATTTTAAACTAATGATTCATGTTCGGTCAAAACTTTAGGTTAAAACATTTCCTATATCATACAAATTTTCAGTACTTCCTTTATCAAGTGTTAATAAATTCTGTTGATAAAGACAGTACCGAAAATTTGTGTGATATCGGATAGATTTTATATCGATGTTATAGTAATGTAAATAAATGAAATGTTTAAAGAAAACATCAAAAATGAACAAAAATAAAATAATTTACTGGTAAACCTATTGTATAACGGATTTTATTATGTTTATGAAAAAGACTAAATCAAACAAAAAATGAAACTTTGAAAATTACAACTCGAAATTCAGACAGTTTATAAACGAGAGTTTTGATAATATTTTAAGACATTAATTTAGAACCGTAGTTACTTAACTTATTACTGTGGTTCGTCTGAAACTTTCCAAATTTTGATTTTTTTTATCTGTGGAAAGATTATTGGGAAATTTCCGGTCGTAGGTTGACTCAGAGCGTCTTGTAATTTCAACAAGAGAATGGCGAATGGTATAAATTGGGATGATCTCACCGGAATGGAATGCGAATCGAGAGTGGCTGAAGTGGTGAGTTTCATAGAACTGGAAGATCTTGTCAAATGGGTCTGGTCTGTAAACGTCAAGGATCACTGTACTGGTACGATGGTGGTAGTTTAGCGCTGGGTGTCACATTAATGATAAATAGCTACATCTTGGAGGATGCAACTTGGCTTAGGAAATGGTATGATTATTCACATATAAACCTCGCTGAGCTCAATGCAGTTCTTAATGGCGTAAACTTTACAATTAAATGAGGCATAAAAAGAATTACTGATGGTAAACTCGATCACGATGGTAGGTTGGCTGAAAACAGTTCATAGGAATTAAGGCAGAATTCGTATTCATTGGATTTTTGAGACTTTAATTTGACGTCGCTTAGGATTACCGAAAATATCATAATCTCAATTTATGTACAATTGGTGAAGTCAGCTGAAAACCAAGCAGATATACTGACGCACGTGTAAATAGATGGTTGCAGTCAAGAGCGTCATTTGGCTGCGTGGGCTTATCGTCAGAACAAAAAAAGAACCGTCACTGCAAACACCATTTTGTACTGGAAAAATTTATTTATTTTGTTCAGTCGGAAAACCCAGATATAAATGTACTTTAAACCCCCTACACAACAGATACCCCCAAACATGTCATAAAGAATATGGTAAGTAATTGTATTAAATGTAAATCTACCAATCCGTCATTAATTAATGTGAAAATGGATTATTAGTGGTCGATAAAAATTGGGAAAGGCTAACTGTGAATCACGCACTATGATAAATCCATTTTCTTGTCTACTATTGATTGTTGGTCGAGGAGATTTGCTATTTTTAGAAAGATATCACATGAATATGCACAAAGCATTGTAAAAAATTTGGAAGGTTTTAGAGAGAGGTCCGCTTCTTGAGTTATTCATGGATAAAGGATCCAGCTTTCACTCTAAATCTTTAAAAGGTTTATTATTTAGATGGGATGAAAAGCCGACATACATGTATGCTTACCGTCCATCTAGGAATAAGATCATGGAGAGAAATCACCGGACAATAAAATGCCATGCAGTCAGGTGTCGTTGCATTCAAAGACGTCATGAATCAGAGCACAGATCCTTCAGAGTAGTTATTTAAATACTATTGGCGATTTCAGAGAGGTGTGATTTTAACACTTATCAGAAGGTAGTAATAAAGTACATACCAAATGCACTGCTCGGTGGCGTAGTGGAGTCACCACTGATATAAATTCAACCACCAACATAGAGGTTGATGGAGTACCGTGCCAGTTAGCAAACATCCTAGTGTTGACGATCTAGCAATGTAAATCGTGAGTTTGAAGATAATCAGTTCGATTACGAAAATCTATACAAGAGTGAGAAAGATAAGCGTCTGGACCACTGCCGAAGGAAGCCTTTCTATCTTGATCAGTACGAGTTGGATTCGTCGTACTGATTACGGTGGAATGTGATAATAAAATTAAATTATATTTAATTAAATTAAGGAATATCATTTGTTTATATATTCTGATTATCGAAAAGAATGAGAATTCAAATAACATCTCGGAGAAGAGTGAGATTTTGTTATTAAAAATAAATGTTGAACACATTCTTCAAAAATTATATAGAATATATTGTTAAAACTGGAATTATTAAAAATGCAAATAATAACATTGCCAAATCACAGTCGGGGAGAGAATAAGTTTTAATCATTTCAGCCAATAAAAATTAAATATTACAATTTCATTTTTAAAAATCTAAGTCAATTTTTATATTTACATTTAATAATATCACTTTAATTTTGTCTTTTCTATAATTTAAATATTTGTGCTTAATATATAGAATAAAATTGATTGAATAATAGTTTAACCTGATAAATATTAATTTAAAATAATTAATTTTACAAATTAGTTAGAAATACATTTAAAAATATTTAATTTGATTTCTTTAAATATTTTCTTCGAAATGTACTTTAAACCACCTACACAAAAATTAAGAGATTATATTCTCTCTACCAATCATTTGCCTGGCAATTTTTTATGGACAATTTTACTTATGTAATTTTATAGTTTATAAAATGAGATATTTATTAAAATTAATTAAATGAATAAAAATTTATTCATTATATCATCAATCTTTTAGAATAAATCAGTGTTTTAAACACAATACCTGAAAATTATTAAGCAAAACTTAAATTCATTATTTGACATATAAACATGAAATTGACAAGAATAATCTATGCAATACTTTTACACATTAGTAACATAAAAAAGCATATTCTTTTTATTTATTCACATTAAGTAAATTAATATTAAATCCAATGCATAAATTAAAAATAAATGTCAAAATATATTAATCAAATTGTAAAACTTACATTTTCTATACATAATAACTTAATAAAAATTGTGCCATTTTTTCAATTCTAGTTGAAAATAATTAAAGAATAAAGATATATGAGCTTTCAATTTTTAAAATATGTATCAATGATTTATTTTGAAACTAAAACAGTAATTTCAAAAAAATTACAAAATTAAAAATTTCTAAATCTTACAGATTTCATACTTATGTGGATTGATACCTTAATTATAAATAGCAATTTAAAACAAAATTGTTAATATTCATTTTAATTTAATTTTTTGAGTATAACTCATTCATGTATAGAAAAAACTGAATATAATAAATTTTGTATTAAAATTGAATAGCATCTATAACTTATGAAGTAAGATTTATTAGAAGGCATCTAGTATCTACAAAAATATGTCATTCTCAAAACAAGGATATTGGATGATGTTTGAAGTTTACTTTTCTTAAAGTACTCAACCAATACTATTGGGTAAGAAATAAAAATAAAAATAAATAGGCATAAATAAAAATAAAAATAAATAGGCATAAAAATAAAAATAAATGAGAAAATCAAATTTTTTAAAAAGAGATGGCTCCTTGAAAAAAGTGTTGGGCCAAAACACAAAACTTCATTGAAAATTTATTTAAACGAATTGCTGGGCACTGATGGGTAATCAAAATTGTTAATGCAACCTATAGGTTAACTACTTCCCACCCAGCGCCTGCATAAGAAGTTTGACCGCTAGCCACCCGTTAAAAGTTGACGCTGGTACTGTGAACCTCTTTTCAAAGATTGCCAATGCCCTAATATTCAGTTGGGTTTACGAGCTATTGTAGAAGACATCATGCTCTGATTTCACTGGTCCCCATCTTAACTATTTAACTGTTTTTAAAATTTTTAATATTTAACTGTTTTTAAAATCTTTATATTTAACTGCTTTTTTTTAATATTTAACTGTTTTTAAAATTTTTAATCACAAAATCAAAATTAAACGCAAATAATATTATTATCAATAGTTTAAATTCAATAACACATCACGACAAATATCACATTGCTTTAAGTGTCAAGTCGTTAATATGGGTATTCAAAAACCATTTGCGTTGAGTATATGGCCCACCATACGACCCTTGTTAACTTGAACAACCTTTCACAATCTTTCTTGTTAGGCCGATTTCTCTTTCGGTTTTTTTTCGGCACTTCCTCTGGCTGGCGTGAGGTTCCGGGAGTGAGTATCTTCACTCCAATGTCTTTTCCAACGACATTCCGGATGACTATCGCCTCTTGCTCGGCAGAAAGTTGAGTGTGGCTTTGGACGAGTCCAGTTCGAATCTCGTCGTTCAATTTAAGTACTGAAATTTCCCTTTCCTGCTCTTGAACTTTCTGTTCGACTTGTCTCAAAGCCTCATCTTTCTGTGAGAGTTTAATCTTCAGAGATTCGAACTCAGCTCTCAATTTAGCTATTCTTTCGGATCGGAGACATGTCTGTTCTAGGTGCCTACACTTGCGCACCAGAAATTCCAGATTTAGCTCTAAGCAAATTTTCGCAGATTGGAAATTTTTTCACCATGGAATGTTTTTATTTTACATTAATAAATTTTAATAGCGTGTATTTATTTGTTATTTATTGTGGTGGGTTTCTGGGTGTTGATATTTTGAAACTATATGGTTGTTACCCAGATAACTCCATACAAATATCTTTCGCTTACCACTCGGCACCCGTTGCTAAGCAACGTTGGAATTGTGTTCGAGTGGGTGGTTATTATTATTATTATTATTATTATTATTATTATTATAATTACCATTATCCTTACTATTATCATTATTATTATCAAGTTTTTATTAGCTAATCCGTCCTCATTCCTCAGCTTTATAAAATATCTTACTTATATAAAAATTTAGCTGTAATCCATCTGTATTTTCCAGTTTTCGATAAAGTATTTTTGTTAATTCGAAAATTTTACCAGCGTTCCACCCTTATTTTACGGTTTTATCCTTATTCTACAGTTTTCGATGAAGTATTTTCATTGATTCGGAAAATTTGAGCAGCGTCCCGCTCTTATCCTACAGTTTATAAGAATATTATACTAACGATTGAACAACATTCCACCCTTACTTTACTATTTGCGATATATATTTTAATTGATTCGGAAAATTTGAGCAGAGTTCCACCCTTATTTTACAGTTTTAAGATAAATGTTTTAACTATTTCCGAAAATTTGCGCAGCGTTCTGCCCATATTTTCCGTCTCAATTCAACATAATTCATTTAATTCTTACATATTATTTAAAACATTATTTTTCATAATTTTAGTCGTTCGGAATAATCTTTTTCTGATGGCTATTCATTTTAACTGTTGCAACGATTTCGCAATTTTCCCCGCTACACTTTCCCTCTCTTTGTCCTTATGATCTATTTATGTTCATATTGTATTTAATGAGTGCCCACTGGACTACTCGGTGTTAGTGATTTTGAGCCGATTGTTGTTTAAAATGGTTATGTCGATTTTATCGAAATTGAGTGCAAGAAAGTTGAGCCAAAAGACCCCCCCTCGAGCTACCCCTTTTCGCTATTTAGTTCAATGATTTGACGTTCGAGTCCGTCGTTATCCACGGCGAGATCTCTCACGGGCACGAGCTATTGGCGGACTTACACCGCACTTACACTGCTCGGTAACTATGTGTGATTTTACTGACTTGCAATATGTTTTGGCTGTTGGCCGAAAAAAAATAAATTTACAATAAGAGTTGAATAAAAGCCTCGATGCATAAAGATTATTCGCTTTAAATTTCTATTTGGCATACTACATCGTCCATAAATTCATTTGGTCAAATACGACAATGGGAATTCATAAAAATCGCCGTGAACTAATCATTAATTCATCCGGTACTGATTCACAAAATCATAATAAGTATTTCATCAATTCATCTGGCATTAGTCACAATATCATAATAAGCATTTCATCAATTCATCTGGCATTAGTTCACAATCAATAATCGCACGCTAACTGTCAGCCGTCGTGCTTAGACACAACACTTACCACGGTTCTCAGCTAGTTGTAAACATCAATGAAAAATAAGATTTTAAATCAATACTGAAAAATAAGATTGAAATCTGTCAAAACACATCAGTATATATACCTATGATTTGGCCTTAACCTTGCGTGTTAATTTTATTGGGATTAAACAAAATTCAACCTTGAAATTATTTGTGTTATCTAAATTAAATTTTTATTAATTTCTTAATTTAAAATGGTAATTTATTTTTAACATTTTTAATTAAATTTATTCAACCAAGAATATTTTATTTTTATTCATTTAATTCATTAATTTTTACTTTTATATAAATGGTCATTTTACGGTCAAATTTTCTTGTTATTATGTTATTTTTTATGTAAATTTCGTGCGGTTCTTGATGAATTTTGTATTTATTTTATTTTACTTTTATGTTTTTGATTTTATATTTATTTATATTCTCTCAGATTTTAAAATGTTTAGTTGGTGTTGTATTTTAAATTTTAAGTTATCTTGATGCTGTGTTTTCGTGCTGTATTACTGATGCATTTAAACAATTATCAAGGCTATTTGGGTTCTGGCTCAACAATTATCTTAAATCTCTGATGGTAATAATGATATTAATAATATTGTAATACTAATGTTAATATTAAAATTAATAATAGATCTAGAACATATTGAGTCCTTATTAAGATGAGGGGCAAAAAGATCATCAGTTATCTCTATTGTTTTTCTAAATGTCGGTTTTGACGAATATGTAATTAACATTTTAGCTGAATTACATAGTCGCAAATTCATCCGCTTTTTAAGGTTCTCAACGAATTTATCATACAGACTATTGTTATACAATTTAAATAAATCTCTATATAATTCACTTACTGCATTTGCACGCAAGTAAGTGTTTTTATCAATATCATTTTTAAAAATAGGAGCTTGTTTGTATTTAATAGCTCTATCTATATATACAACCTTAGCCCCGAGAGAAAGATAAAGCCTGAGAAGCCTCCAATGAAGAACATGGTTCTTCTTAGGATAAGTAGTTAATAAAAGAGCTTTGAAAGCCTCTTTACCACCCCGTTCTTGAATTCCATCGTAGGCAGGGTAGTAATTCAAATATTTTTATTTCAAAAATATTTTTTTGATTCGGATCTTTATATATATAACCTCTTTCGGGTACCAAACCAATTTAATATACAAGCTGGTCAGACTCATACACCGGAACCAATTCAACACTTGCAGCGCACCGTATTAGTCACTTCTAGCTCAAATACGATTTCAAAGGTATTTTAAGCGATTTACATGAAAGAACAAATGAATTCGAAAGCGAATCCAAAAGAAGTCCGGAAGCAGCACTGAAATAAATAAGCTCATTATGGATTGATCCAGGTATGTTCGAAATACTTGTGGCACTGCTTCTCGTTGAACCACCACACCTGTTAACATACAATATTTTTTCATATATATAATGTATAGTTTATGAAAAAATGTATTCTGAGTTACGAATTGAACCTGGAGGTCTTGGATAGATCGTCGAGTCACCTGAGCTTAAAATATAATTTTTTTTTCATATTTATTTTTTAAAAATATTAATGCACACCCATCCACACATGATATATTTTTAATAAATGTTACATCCATCAATAAAAGATTATTATGTTTATTATTCATAGTCTAAAAGGCGTGAAAAAGAGTACCAACAAAACAATTAAGAAAACAATAATGATTGGGCTAAAAAACGATATAATGATAATCGAAAAGTTGATTTATCTCATCATTTATATGGAGGAATTACAAGAGCACTGAAGCAAAATAAATAAAGCCGAACACCAATGAAATATTTAGGATTGAATTTCAATTTTATTATGAAATGCAGAGCCGGCGCTACCATGAAGGCGAACTAGGCGGTCGCCTAGGGCGCCATGCAAAGAGGGATGACAAAATGTGTAATCGCCATTATTAAAAAATAACTAATAATTAATAGCTTTGATTATAATTTATAAACTATAGATATGGTGTAATGTAATAAGATAATTATTGTATTTAATATAAATCTTTTAATTTCGAACATTGCACTTCTTTGCTGGTAAGTTTAATTGCAAATATTACTTTGTTGTATTAAAATAATTAAATATTATTTATAGTGGTACATTAGTACTTTTTAAATGTTATCAAAAAAGCCGTCGGGATTTCAAAATCGTAAGCGCAAAACTCTCAGAGCTCAAGAGCGTGAGAAGGAAAGTGGTTGACTTTTAAAGTTTTTCAAATCAAATCTTGATGTTTTCGCCTTTAGCAACTTGGATAGATTTGTAGTACAATCAGATGTACAAAAAAATATGTCAGAGCACGCGGATGAAGGTATTTCAAAAAAAGACGAAAATAAAAGAGAAAAAGGTGTTTCAAAGTTTGATATTATGATACAAAGCGAATGCTCACATGAAATCAAATCCAGTACCAGTGCCACGATTAATTATGTAGATTACAATGACCCAGGAAACTGGCCTGACTATTGTAATGATAATTTTTGTCAGATTTTATTACAAAATCTACTACATCAAATTATTACATATAATTTTCCCAAAGATTCCAAAAATCGAAGATTTTCTCCAATTCACTATAAGAGAAAACTAGCCAATGGTGAATAAGTATACCGTTCATGATCGATATATTCAACTATAAAAGATGCGGCTTTTTGTTTTTGTTGCAAGTTATTTAACAAAACAGCTCGTCAATCCTAGAAAAATCAGGATCAAAAGACATCAAAAATATTGGAGCAATTCTATCTTCACATTAAAGGAATACTTTCTATTTAGACAACTTTCAGACGTGGAAAGAACTTGATGTGTGTATATCCAAAAAAACAATTGATAATATTAACCAGCAGAATATCAAAGAATATCTATTAGAAGAACAATATTGGAGGCAAATTTTGGAACGTTTGATCGCTTTGATCAGAGTACTTGCCACTCAAAACTTAGCATTTCGTGGAACAAATGAAACGTTGTACAATAACAACCAATGGTAATTTTTTGAAGTTTGTAGAATATCTAGCCCTCTTTGACCGTGTAATGAACGAACATTTGCACAGAGTCAAAAATCAAGACATTATGGTACATTATCTGGGAAAAGATATTCAGAATAAACTTATGCAGATTCTAGAAGGAGCTTTTAAAAATAAAATTTTGTCACTTGTGAAATTAGCTAAATATTACTCAATTATTTTGGATTGCACACAGAGTTAGTCATATTGAACAGATGACTATTATTATACGTTTTTTTGATAATAATAAGAGAACATTTCCTAGGATTTGCTCTATTATAAGAAACTACTGGGCATTCATAACAGAAACTTTGATTGAAAAGCTTGAGCAAATGGAATTACAAATTGAAAATCTCCGTGGGCAAGGGTATGATAATGGAAGTAATATGAAAGGAAAAGAAAAAGGTGTACAAAACAGAATTCTAAACATAAACCCGCCAGCCTTTTTTATTCCCTGCAATGCACATTCTTTAAACTTAGTTGTCAATGATGCCTCTAAATTTTGCGACAAATTTTTTCAGTTTAATTCAATAGATTTATAATTACTTCTCTGCATCGACTCAACGTTGGCATCTGTTTACTAGCTATATCGTGAATTTAACAGTTAAACCATTGAGCAAAACAAGATGGGAAAGTAGTATTGATGCTTTGTAGCCTATAAGGTATCAGCTTGGTGTAATATATGATGCTTTAATGGAGATTTTTGATAACCCAAGACTAAATAATTCATCTGGTAATACTTTCCAAACGGACGCAAAGGCTGTTGCTGATGCAATTTGTAAATTCAAGTTTATTCTTAATGAAGTGAATGTTACAAGCAAAATACTACAAAAAGAGGATTCTGCTATAAATTCAGCTACAAGACAACTTCAAGTAAGAATTACCTCTTAAAATGTAGGGGTGATAATGGTCTTTGCTACCGAGATTGCAAAGGAATTAGAAACAGAGGCAAAATTTGAGCCCGATGAATGTTGAAGAAAAAGACATAAACGTCAGTTTGAATATGAAGCTCAAGACGAGGCACCACAAGATCCTAAACATAAATTCAAAGGAAAATTCTACTACACTATCTTGGACATGGCTATACAGTCTATTGAAGAGAGGTTCTAACAATTAGAGCAACATTATATTTTATTTGGCTTTCTTTATAATATATACAATATCAACAGAAAGACATCTGCGGATATACTTACTGATTGCAAACATTTAGAACGTCTTGGACGCATAAAGATGATAAAGATATTGATACCTGTGATCTTTGTAATGAGCTTCAGTTAGTAGCTCAAAGGCTTCCAAAGCCTATGTCATATGTACTATCATATGTACTCCTCTTATAGTACAACAAAAATTGGAAGATTGTGTACCAAATGTTGTTGTTTCCTTGAGAATATTATTATGCAATTGATAATAAATTAATATGTCACTTTAAATTTATTGTTTTCTTATATATATTTATTTTTTTATTAATTTCTGTGAAAGGGGGCGTTTTAATAGGTTTTGCCTAGGGCGATAAATAAGCTGGCGCCGGCCCTGATGAAATGACTTGAGAAAATCAAGGTTCTTATTGGCATATAGATTACACATTACCAGTTTATAGTTTTAATTTTGAAGATGAAGAACAAAGATGTTTTAATTGGATAAATTTAAGATCTTTAAGAGCAAAGAAGAATTTATCAAAACACAATAAAATGATTTTAACAGAATATTTATTACAAAAAATAAAATCTCATTATTTTATGAATTTAGTAAATGCAACACCTTCAAATTGCGAAAAACTCCTAAAGTCTTCATCTACCACTTCATTAGAAAACTTTAATGAAAGAACTCGGGTAATGACCGATATCAATGGTTAAAACGATGAAGAATGAAACAATTGACAATACGCAGCACGTCTCCTACGTTCGTTATGATTAGAATATGGAGATTGATCGGAGACTAAATTTTGGTTGAGATGAAAGGCCTAATCAGCTTTGATGATTCCTTATGATATAGTCCGGCTCTCTTGGAAACTTGAGAGGTGTTCCGCCAGGAACAAGACTTGATATTCGCCTCGATGAAAATGATAATCCTAAACCCGGAGAAGAGCCAATAAATAGAGTTGATACATCGGCTTTCAAACGTGATATAGCGTATCGACAAGAAGATATTCGTTCAAGACAAAAAGAAGATATTGATTCAAGATTTAAATAAAATTGAAGACTCAACTGAACCTTTGGAAAAATATTTTCAAGAACTATTGCAAAAGGAGCATTGAAAACTAAGATAATGTTAGATGGAGAAATACCAACAAACCCAGACAATCAAAATAATACTCTAGCGAACGAGCTACATAAAGAATATCGAAATAATAAAAAATATTTAAAAGTCAAAGTCTTTGATAATGATGATATTTGGTCAGCAGATTTAAATGAAAGAACACAATGTCCATCACACAAAAAGCGTCGAGGGGTCATATCCTTTCAAAACCCTTTTTGGATTCTTCCATAATTATAAGCGAGTGCTGTACATGATTCCTTTTAAGCTTGCACTAACAAAGAACAATGATTTCAAATCCTGTATTTACGGAATAAAAGTCGCCGATCAATCAAAATTGAGCTCAAAGCCCTCACGCTTTTGGTTTCATCAATCACCTGTAATCCAAGACTGGAATGTAGTTTAATTGACAGAATGAATGGAAACAAGCCGATAGATGTTAATTACCTCCAGAGAATCACAACGAGTATTGAAGTCCCTCTAGGAACGAAATTCAGTTGGAAATCAACGGTTCAGAATTCCCGACCTTGATATATTATTGTTGAATTCAAAGATGAAAAAATTAATATGCTGACCCATAATTCTAAATTTATTCAAACTTTAGGGGATGGAAAGGAAGTTAAATCATTACGCGTTCAATTAAATATGGCATTCTATCCCTTGGATCCAATGATGTTCAGTGTCAAAGATAACTATCAAAGACATCCATACGCCGCGTATATCAATGTATGTAAATCCTTTGAAGTCGATCTGCAATTAGGAATGATGGATTTCAAAACGTTCTATTCAATATTCTGTTTCGATGTTTCCGATTAAGACGAGAAATTAACCATTAATGGAGTGAACATTACTATTGATGTGGAAAAACATAATGATTTCAAAGATAAATTCTATTGTGTTATTCTGACTAAAAGACAGGTTCAAATCCAATTGAAAAGCGGAAAGATGGTCAATGTTTTGTGATCGCGAATAAGTAACCTTAGAAATGGAAGAGCAATTCGAAAAAATCGCGAATATATTATCCACAAAATATTCCACATATTTACGATTCAACTCTACAACCTCTGATTTTATAAGATCATTTCCCATTCCTCTAGAACTCAATCTCGATTATAATTACGAAATGGGACTCGTTTGGTTTTCCGTTATTTTCAACATCAACCAACTTTTGAGGTTGCGAGCGGGTATCTTTCAATGGCAATTCCTCCCGTGGCATAAGAGAAATGAAATTCAAGGATCAAAACCCAATTGAATTTAAAATTGATCTTCCCACAGCAAAGATATTTTTGAAAATCAAACAAGGATATTCTTTTTATTTCGCGGATAAATTAAATGAGTTCTTCACGAAACATGAATATTCTGAAAGTTGTTTCGGTGAAAAGAATATCAATATCTCGAGCATTGATCCATAAATCTTCTTTACGATTTGACGGAAGGAACGTATCAAAATGGGATACAGGATAATTGTGCTTATAACCTGCCTGACGGAACTGTTCCTCATGGGATAGAATCATTCAGAAAGTTTCTTTACCTATTTACGTTCCTGTAATAAAAACAAAAACTATTTCAAATATAGGTTTCAGAATCGTTGATCAGGATGATAATACTCTTAATTTCAACAACGAAACTGTTTCCTTCTGCTTACATCTCCTACAGGTATAAAATCATGAACTAAACGAATAACCTCGACGAATTCCTCAACACGTACGGACATGAAACAACAAGTAATTTTTATTTGAGAGATATTCTCAAGGATTTAAGTCTTCTGGGTTGTAAAGTCATTATTCGCAATGAAATCAAGAATTATTTAGATAAAGATTATATTTTTTTCAATTTGCAGATCACAGACGAGTCGAGGAGTCATTGGGTCTTGTGCTCGAAGAAACACATAGTGTACTTCGACTCGTACGGAATCATTCCCATTCGCGAAATGACCAAATAATTTTGAGGTGATGTGTACACTTGCAACACCTGCCAAATCCAAGATCCCAGAACATCGATTTGCTGACAACTATGTGTTTTCATACTTATAAATCTTGAAAGAGGAAGGACTTTGAAGATATTCTATGTAAAATCCTCTTATGAAAAATGGTTCTTGTTAATATTGCCGGAGGGACTTTAGCGGTTAATACTTCTCAAATCCTTGAACGTGTTGAGACTAAATTCCTTAATGAATCGGGAGATCGAATGCGCGGGGATATTGGCATGAAGGAATACAAGATCCTTAACATCCAGAAATTGGATTTTGTCATTTAATTAGAAAATGAAATAAAACGGGTGGATGAAAAGATGAAAACATTGGATGAGAAAATAACACAAACCTAGAAGAGATTTGCTGGTGTGGTGGAAAAATATTATGAAAAACAAAACAGGATTCGTGAAATAATAAAAACTTTAGAAAAAGAAAGGGAATCAGGTTCGAAGAAATACACCGATGATTTAAATAAGCAAATAATAGAAGTAAATAATCACCAAATGTGGATATAAATTAGCGGCATTTGAATCAAAAATTGTTGAAATAGAAAATTCGAATAGAAAAATAGAAGATTTGAATCTGAGAAAATTCAGAGAGGAAATGAATGAAAATAAAAACGAACTTGAGAATATTAGGAAGAAGAAGCTTGGTAGAATTATTAATTTTTTCAAGTATCATGAAATAGAAGTCATTCTAGATTCAAAATGTTATTTTACAATAAAAGATGATTATTTAATATTCAATATAGAATCTGGAGTGTTTGAGATAGATTTACCGAAACAACTTTTTATTATTGTTGTTTTTCAGGAATAGAAGCAATAGCAAAACATAAGGCAATTATGAGGCAAGTATTAAATGAGGAATCTAAAAATAATATTATATTGATAAATGATAATTATTTAAACACTAAAAAATATAATAATTTAGAATTTTCTGGGCAGAGGGTTGTTTATGATTTTTTTTATATATCCAAAACACGATTTATCAAAAGCGTATTTTGCTTAGGAAAAAATGGAAAATATACACAAAATCAAAATCCTGATGTTGTGATATTTTCCCCAGGACATATGTCTCGAGGATTCACAAATTTCACTGAGTTTAAATGAGTGGCGAAGAATTTTCTGACGAAACAATCATAAGACACAAGATATTTTACTCATCACTCCAACTAACACAAACTAAACCTACTGCACCAATTTTATTTAATACCTCTAAAAACCCATCGGGGATTAACAGAATAAACGAGACTAACAGAAAAAATGAATTCTTTCTCGAGAAAAAGAAATAAAAAGAAAGACTTTTACATTATCATAAAATAAACAAACGATGGACAAGAGCGGATTCAGGAATAAAAATAACGTGTATTACAATCACAGGTCTTCTAGAGGTTTCAATGGCTGTATTTTCTGCTGTTGGAGCATTAGGGATTGCACCTACCGTTTTCATTATTATAGCATCAGTCTTTGGAGGATCTAATGCTCTTTATCGCTTTTTATCGGAAAGCGTTTCTACCGGATTAACATCCTGAAAGAAGAAAATTTATAGGAAAGTATATCAGAAACTTACTTTAGGAATAAATAAATTATATTTATACCAACAAAAAGCCCTTGAGGATTAAATATTGACGGGGAATGAAATAAATGAATCGATTAAAATCATTGAGGAAATAAATAATAATATCGATAAAGCAAAAAATAATAACAACAACTCACACGAGAATACTTCTAAAAAGGAGAAGCAGGTTGAGAAGCAAGCAAAGAAAGAATTAATAAAACAATTAAAAGAGATGAAAATAAATAATATTACGTGACTGAGATTCGCGGAGTTCATAGGATTGAGTGAGAGTTGTTGGGATCGGTATATGATGAATAAAATAATAGAAACAAAAAATAGAAAGAAGAAAGAAGTTAGCTGAAATCGTATTGCCTAATTTACTTACTTAAAAATTAAACCGAATAAACCCTGAAAATGTTAAGCCAAAGTCATTTAAAACGTTCTGTGAGTATTGCAACAATTATAATAAGAACACGTACTATGCGAGTCATTTAATAACTTAGATACACAAACAAAATGTGATTAAAGAAATAAAGTATCCCCCATCACCACAAGAAGTCAATAGTCTAGGGAAATTTACGTACACTTATCCAGAAACCTCTCAAGAAGCCACTTTTAAAAACTAGACTGCTGTGAAATTTGTTAGGAATATAAAAAGATTGAAGAAAATGAGGGATTTGAATGTTAATGGATTCAACAGCATTCTTTCCAATTACTTCAAACATTTCCAAAAAGCTCCTATTAAATTTTCAATTGGTATTTCAGCATTATACATGAAATCAAAGCCAAGACTTTCTAGTTTTAACTTTTTGAATACTCCTGAAGGAGATCGAGAGGAGGTAGAGAAGAGGTGAGATGAAGAACTTAGAAAGGGATCAGAGAAATATAACAAACGAGAAAAATATAAAAAATATGATGATCGATTACCTGGAGACTATCTTGAAAAGGGGATCGAAGAAGAGATTAAAAAAGAGAAGAAAAAGGAGAAGAAACAAACGAAAAATAAGTACAGCAGAGATTAGATCGTAAAATCGAACAACTAATAAGGAAGAAACAGAGACTCCAGAAAATAATAAAGAACCAACAGTTATTACAGAATCAATAAAGGAAAAGGGTGAATAAACAAAGAATAAGAAGAAGAGGTTTTTTAATTAAAAATCGATTGTCTGCATATTATCAGAGAAGAGCGGATATGTTGAGAACAAAGAACATGATAATGACGATGATTTCGATACTATTCCAAGATATTATACTGCTCCGGTTTCTTGTGTTCTCAACGAAGTAAGAAATATTAAATCAGTTATCATATTTAAATGGACGGGTGTTTGATGAGTAAATTGAGGATAGTGGGTGGGTCTTCTAGGAATTCACACAGATATCCTTGCATATATGCCAGTATAAATCACGGTTTGGTGGGACGTATATAAAACTCCCTTTTAAATCAAACGTGAGTAGTGGGATGTGTCACTGCAAGAATAGTACCCCCGGGGGTAAAAAAAAATTTCTAAGTCTAAAAGTACAATTTTTTTTGTAAGACAAAAACAATGACTCACTCAAGGTAATTGAAACAAAGACCATGACTCATTCAAGATAAAATAAATGTTTAAGAAACAGTAGATGACTCATTCAAGATCATTAGATGAGTCATCATAATTTCTTAAGGTCATTCAAACAAAAACCATGACTCATCAAAAAATTTCTCAAATTCATTTGATGAGTCATAATGATTTTCAAGTTAATTCAAAAATTCTCAATGCCATTCAAAATTTATCAAGGTCATGTTATTTTTCAAAAAATTTTAACTAGAATTTACTACTTAATATTATATGTAGTAAAGTTATAATTTTATTTTTTATCATTTTTCTATTGCTTATTATTATTGTTATTATTATTATTATTATTATTATTTCTATTAATATTATTATATAATAAAAACAAAGTCATTAACAACAAAAACTTTAATTCCATAGAAAAAATTCTACTATAATATTGTCGAAGAGCTTTAATCAAAGCCCATTCTACATACTTCCTATATCGGGTAGCACAGCAATGGCATCCATCACCACATGGATATTATGTTTCCATATCCTTTAACGTTTTGCTTTGTTTGACGTCCCATATGAACTCATCGATTACGGAAAATATCGGTTTAGATGTATGATTAAAGACCAAGTCTGGAATCAGTGATGATGGCTTGTCCTTCAATATTTCATGTATAGTTGGATAATAGAACTCGGGACGTTCTTTGATAACTTTAAAATAATCATCGACAAAACAAGTAAAATAATAATAATAATAATTAATTACCAGTGTTCAATTTCGTTCATAACTTGAACTGCGCTCGGTAAAATAGCATCCATTATAGTGATAAAAAAGGAAATATCAATTAGTTTTATACTTACTTTAACCAATGAAAAGTTAAACACACACACTTTTAGCTATAAACAATAAATATTAATTTATATAAATTTGAAAATGGTTAAAGAAATTTTAATAATAATATTAGTTGTTAGTTATTTTAAAAGGGCTAACTCAATTGTTGTAACCGTTCAAGGTAAAAATTCAACAAGATGTGTATGCCCTGATACTGCCGTGTTGATGGATATATTATATATGCTAGATAGGCCAAGTCATTTGCAAACTAGAGTGAAAAAATTATCTGAAATAATGAGTGATTTAGAAATCCGATTTGAACTGATATATGAGACTTTAAAAAGAGCTCGGAATGAATTATATGATGATATTTTATATCTAAGTAAGACCGTTGGTATTATCAAAAATAAATTAAGAAAATCAATATCCAAATTAAATGAAAATCGAAAACTCAATTATAAATGATGAATCAAGTTCAATATAGTATAAAAGTTTATTCCAATAAAACAAATGATCAGTTCAATCGTATAATGAAAGAAGTCCAACAACCGATGAAACCAAAATCAATGCAACCGGTTATGCCAACCAATAGCATTAAATCATCAATATTCGCATTTCCATTATTTATTTTTACCTATTTTCTTAAATAAATGTATTATAGATGTTACTTATTTTGACAATTAAACAATAAAAATTAATTTAGAGAGATTTGAAATGATTAAAGAGATTTTATGAATAATATTAATTGCTAGTTATTTTAAAGTGACTAATGCAAACAAGTCAATTATTATAACTGTGGAATGTCGAAATAAAACAAGATGTATGTGTCCAGATATCGCTCTGTTGAATGATATATTACATATGATAGATAAGCCGATATATATGAAACTTCCCGTAAAAAGATTTGCACAAAGAATTAAAAATTTAGGTTACAGATTTCAAGTGAAATATGATACTTTTAAAAGCGCTCGAAAGAAAATATATTACGATGTTCTATATTTAAATACGAGCATTGGTATTATCAAAAATGAATTAAATAAATCATTATTCATATTGGATGAAAATGGAAAGCTTTATGAAGAAATGATTAAGGAACCTCAATATAATATAAAGCGTATTCCAATAAAACAAACGATCAGTTCAATCTTATAATTAAAGAAGTCCAACAACCGCTAAAGTAATCCTCAATATTTTTATTTTAAACTATTTTACTTAAACAAAGACATTTCAACATAAATGCAATATCTATGCATGATTCTGATTGGTGAAATATAGTATAAATGAGCCTACACCTCAAAACATTTTTATAAAATCCCAGAAACGAAATTTTCTATAACTTTGATGAATGAGCTGATTGTTAATGATGGAGATGATGATATATCATTAAAAATATAAAATTTATGGTCAACCGTACTGAGAAAATCGTAGACGATATACCATTTGATCCCATTCTCAATTTTCCAACATTAAAGAGAAAGAAAAATTCATTCCAATTGATATTTAATTATATGTTTGATAGGAATAATAAATGGATGAAAATAATCATCGGTACATGAAACATATGATTTTAAAATCCGGCTATGACTATGAAAATTATTTCCAATGGTCCATAGAAATATATTACTATTTATTATTTTTATTTTTATCATTATTTAGGTAATTGAGACAAAAATTGATCCATCGGTTGTAGCAAACGGTGGATGGGTATCAGTTATTGAAGTTGCCGCAGAAGCCATACGTTCAGATATTTATATCTCAAATTGTAAATTTTTATTAAACCTTATAACTGGTGCATCTGTTATATTTATTTGTAATAGGATTTACCGTAAATTTTAATAAATGTATTATTCTTTGTTATTAACTGAATTAGTACTAAAAACTATATTTTTAAAGATTTATTGATTATTACATGTACATGCTTCATCACCACAATATTCAAACATTATATTTTCTATAACATGATAAACACAAGTTTTAAATTCGTTATGCTCATCATCCACTAAATTTTTAGTAGGGATTTCTTCATCATTAACAATTTCCGTATCTTCATCATTAACAATTTCTTCATCGTCACTCGGAAATTTTGAATCACAACCAGAATCTTCTTTACCCATTGTTTCAACTAGAGACAATATATCTCTAATTTTTACACATGATATTTCTTTGAGTTTATCGAACAAAAAGTTAAATATTCTAAACGAAAATTAATTAATTATTTTATATCTTACCTTTTTCAGACATTATTTTTAAACAATTTTGAACCTAATTATAATTTTGTTTATAGAATATTGTAATGTCATAAATAAAACAAACAAAATCTGATTAAATACATTTATTAACATTCACTTAAATATACTTTAAAATAATTGTGAAAGTCTAACAGTTGCAATTTTCGAGATTAGAGAAAGCACATCATTTTGATCCTTGTATTGTTATTGTTCTTTGAAACCTATTTTTCAAGTGCATCATAATATCTGGTAAATTGACAGGTGAAGAATGCATTTTGATTGCATTTTAAATTCGAATTGATCTTATTGAAAACAGTATCAATATCTTTGATATCTATCATTGAGAGTGTCCCAGCGATAGATTGAAATTGAGTTCGATTGAGTTTGAATGGATTTGCCAATTGCATATTGATAGGCTCCTTTAAAAAGTACATTTTATAATTGTGGAACATCTGAACTGGTTGGACACTGATATCAGAGCTCACTATTTTCTTGGTCATGTTTGATTTATAATATTTATAAGGTGGTGACGAGGTTTTATACCCTTGCTAGATACTGATTAACCAATCAAAATCGTGCATGAATATTGCATGGATATTGCATTTTACGTGTGCCTCGATGTGATTATTTCTGTTTTAATGTGATTAATTATTACAATTATTATTTTTATTACTATATTATTGTTATCACTAATATTATTACTAACTATTTAAAACATTTTTCTACTATTAAAACCAGATTATTAAAAAACATTATTACTAATAAAACCAAAAACCAAAGCAACCAAATAAACATTAAAACATTTATTTTCTTAAAAGTTTAAATTTACAAGAGTTTTGAACAGATTTAACTAAAACCCATCCCACATATCTTTGGTATCTGAAATCGCAACAGCTGCAATCCAGAATACACAGGTATTCGGGTTCCATATCCTTCATTGTTCGATTTAACTTGAGTAGTAGGATGTGAGCCCGTCAGATACAAACCCCACCCCTTGGCTTACGTAATTATTATATAACATTTGACCTCTGCACACGCTGTTGCTACCTGGAGATTGAGCTCTGTCCACTAGTTGCTACCTAGTAATTGACCAAAAGTTAATGACGTCATGATTACGTCACTTTACCACTGGTCAGTCGCACACTTATTATGTCACTGGTCAGTCGCACACTTGTTATGTCTTTGGTCACTACTCGGAGACTGTTACCAACACACCTATCTTCTAGAATCTTCCACACACCTACTTTCTAGAACCTTCCACACACCTACCTTATTGAACCTTCGGCACACCTACCTTCTAGAACCTTCCACACACCTACCACATTCCACACACCTACCTTCTTGAACCATCTGCACCCATCCGCACCAATCCATACCAATCCATACCAATCCATACCCATCATCGCCCAACACGTCTACAACCACGTCTACGACTTAGCAAAATCACTCATAAAAATTTATTAATATAACAATTTTGAATTTTTCATATCGGACACAGCTCTACATGGAGCTTGCCGTTCTGAGACTCTCCAAAAGCAAAAGATCCAATTGAGTTTCGATATTTCATCTTATTGTTGAGGAACTCTTGACGCAGTTGCAATCGAATTTTCTCTAAATTGTCCTCAGCTCTGATTCTCTTTCATCGGCATTTTCATCCGGCATTGAATCTCCATTGGCTTTTGATGCAGCACCTTTGTAGTGGAAGCTGATCACAAATTTAAGACATCAAAGTAGATTCGGTCATTGGAATTCAGCATTTGATTATCGCCTTCTGACATCTGCCAAGATTTATTATTGATAATTGGCATTGATTGTTGAGGTCCATTTCTTTATCGAATATTGAATCTTTATCTGCTTTTATTTCCATCCTTCAGAACTAAGTTTTCAGCAGATTTGGGAAAAATACCATCAGGCTTCTTCATTCTAGATAAATTTGCTACCAAGTGTAGACAGAGAGTTTAATTTTATGCAAAGTTAAACCTTTCCCTGGAAGATGGTGGAATTCATTAATTAACACAATAAATCACAAATGGCAATTTTAACTCAAACATTAATTAAATCGAAATTTTTCAAGATTTACCAAAATACCCGTCTTGTGGTAGTGCCACCGTCTAGCAGAATGTGAAATATTGCTTAGCGCACAATCTTTTAATAAACCTTTCAGGTGAGTTCGATCAACTCCAATCTTTAAAAGTAATTCAGGAGTCTTTGGAGGAAAGGAACCTAAAGAGCCGATAATACAAGTATCAAGCTCCACTTTGAAGTCAGGTTTGGCATCTTGTATTTGCATTTTCAACGAATTGTATTTTTGTAAATTAAGAAGATCTACTAGTGCAAAATTATTAATTGTATCACATGGACATTTCATGTCAACTAAAAATATTTTTTTCCGCACCATGTCAGTGATCATTAAATCTACTCGCTCTTTCGATTCCGGAACAAGTGAACATACATGGTCAACAACAACAATCAAATTTGAATTTTTCGACAAGTGAGACGAAATCAGATCAAGACAATCATTGTGCCTCTCAGAACCAAGAGTCAAATGGATTTTACAAGATTGAATAATATGCGACATTGTTTCGTCATCAGTGTGACATAATCGACACAGTCTTTTATTACCTTTATTATGTGGTTTTGCATTGATGGACAAAGTATTTGTACGAGCACGATGGATAAAGTGCCAAGCAAACTCAGAAATGTCACCTCGATAAATAGCTTTATTAATTTTTGGTGAAAGTTTAATGACTGAGGCAATGAAATTTGAAGTGCAGCCTTTTTCCCATTTCGAAAGATACGAGTCACAGAGAGCCATGTGCAAGACTTTTGAAGTAGTTTTACGCAAATCAGGAGTAAGAATAAATGTCCCACGTTTTTCTGATGTAATGAAGAGTGAAGGTTGACCTTTGGTGACAATAAACATAATATTAATATCATGTTCTTTCTTAAAAAAACCAATCACAATTCTAGCTCGCTGAAAACGAGTTTTCTTACCAGAATGCCGAGGTTTTGGCTCTTTCCCATTGATCCAATCAAACGTTTCTTGCAAAGTCGGATTGATAATACTAAGTCGCGGACCAGCTACAAAGTTCAAAGAATCAAGGTTAACTTTTCTCGCAAATTCACAATTAAAAGTAAAAAGTCGGAAAAAGTGTTTTATTGTCTGTGTGTGGTATTCGTCAAGTAGGTCAACACAGTTTGCCCCTCCGTTTTCAGTTGAATTATAAAAATAACATACTTCAGAGTGGTCAGGCAAAGACATCATTTTCCTAAAACAATTTCTTAATTGGCTAGTGATGTTTACAGTCAGATTATTGTTGGCATTGGATTTTGCTAGTGAACTTGTTTTAATCTCTCGTGTTCTAAAAGGAAATACTAAACGAGAATGTAAAAAGATTTTGTACGCTTTCAGTTTTTGCAATCCAAGTAAGTCAGAGTCAGCAATTTTCCTAGTATCAGAAACAACTTTCTTAAGAATGTCATATGGACTCTGATCGGTTTCTTCACCCACAGGCACTCCAAGATATTGGTAGAATTCACTTGAAGCTTATCTTTTAATTTTAATGTCATTTATAAGAATTTGACTTTCTGTTTTGATAAGAGGAAGTTCGATATAACCGCATTTTTCAGGACGGTATTCAAAGCCAATTTCAGATGCAATTACAACAGCAATGTTTGTTACTCTCTGTAAGTCGTAAGCAGACTTTGATACAAGAGCAATGTCATCAGCGTACGCAAGGATTTTAACTGAAGATTCACCAATCATAAATGGTTCACATTTAGATCGGGATACCGCTTCAAGAACTGGATTAATTGCTAAAGCAAACAATATCATAGAGATAGGACATCCTTGCTTAACACCTTGTCTGATTGCAATATTTGGAGTCAAGATAGGACCACAACTATAGAAAGTACTTGTATCGGAATACATCCTCTCAAGAATAGTCACAAATTCCTCATCAACTTCAACATATCGAAGTAAAGACCACATGTAGGCATGAGGAACACTCCCAAATGCATCCTTAATGTCAAGCCAAGCAATAGCACGTTGAGAGTTCTTGCTGTATTTAGAGTGCTCTAAAGCTGACGAAAGAATTGAATTGTGTTCCACACATCCATCATGTCTAGAGCCACCTTTCTGACCGATATGCAACAGATTGTTCTTATTTATCCAAAATGTTAAACGATTAGCTAAACAAGAGGCAAACAGTTTGTAGATAACTGAAAGTAGTGCAATTGGACGCCAAGACGACACACTATCATATTTATCACCTTTACCGGGTTTCGGAATTAGCAACGTTTTAAAGGATTTCCAGCTATCTGGTATAACCTTTTTAGAAATAATTTTATTAAATAAAAAAGTTAGTAGTTTACCCTCGGGATCCAGCATCACCAGGTCTCGATATTTTATACCATCAACACCAGGACTTGTGTTGTCAGCTTTCTTGAGCTCAAATAATACCTCAGAATTCGATAAATATTTAAGTTTAAGTTTTTTATCAGAACGATTACAAAATTTAAACACCTTATCCTAAGTTCGGTCTAAAGGAATTTTGTGCTCAAAATTCGTTATAATGTTTTCATATTTAGGTCTAACATCCACATCTACATCATTAATGATCGTGTTTACAGTGGTTTTCATGTCACTGTTGAAATTTTTAATTAAATTACTTTTATTAATTTGAGATTCTACTCTTTCTATATTGCCCAAGTAAGGTTTGTGTGTTTGCACAGTTTTAATAGAAATTTGATCCAAAATTACATCGACAATTTCATCAACATTCATTTTAAATACTTTTATTAAAAGTTGATCAATTTTATTTTTACGTTCTTTTAAATTTTCACTTTCTTTATGATTTTCATTAATTATATTATTTTCTAAGGATTTAACTTTTTTTATTTCACTAACTATTGGAAGGAAGGAGCTTACCACATTACCAATTTGTCTTAAATTCAAACCAACTAAAGGCAAATCATTGGCATAATTTGACATGTGAGAACAAAACAGAATTTTGCTTACTAAACCTGAACCACGAATATCATTTGGGCATTCACCAAGATTTAATACACGATTATGTGATTCTCTAATTTCATTAATTTTATTTCTTAGAATCTTACAAGTAGACAAATAATTATCATTTCCTAAAAGAGTTGTTGGGTTTAAAAGGTAATATTCATCAGTGTTGTAGTCTATGATAAAAAGAATTTCACGAAATTTTGGAGGTGCTACAATGGCGAATATAACTTGTGCTTTGATAATATTATCATAGTTTAAAAAATCATTTAAATAGCGAGTGCAATCATCCATAATAGCAGTGCACATTGCTGAATTTAGGAATATAAAATTGCTGGGTAAATTTAAATTTTTAAAATATTTTGTGATAATTTCATCATTAATTGAAAAATTAATTAAATTTAAATTTTTACAGATCTCATTTGTTATTTGTAGTTTAAATGATTTTAAAGTTTCATTGATTTTAGTAAATGAAAGGATATTACCAAAGAAGAATCTCTCGAGAAATTCAACAAACGCAGAAGCAAAAAATGTGGATCTTCCGATCTAAACGAGAAGTGAGTCTGGTTATGATTAACAAATTGACTTTCGCAGTAGAAATGAAGAATTTATTCAGATAATCAGTCATGCTTTCACCAATACTGACAAGTCTCTCATTTAAGACTCTGCCTTGAAAGTTTAAGATGTAGCTGCGCTCGAATACAGGGAAAAATATATACAGACACCAGTGTGGGTTGTTTGGAATGACAGCAATTACATACTTTACTCTCGTAAATTGCCTAAATGTGACGTTTTCTCTTATAAATTGATTATTATGTGCAATAAGATTCAACGTCAATTCAGGAGACAATACGGTTATATAATTTTTATTACTAAACCATTCTTTTATTAAAGAAGGTACACAGGAATTCTCATTTTGGAGAGAAGGATTATAAGGAAGTGCTACTTTTGGTGGTCTTGTTACATTTTGGAAGCGTTTAAAAATAGGCAGTGTCGTTATACCACTCCCAGAGACTTTTGGTGGATTCTGAAATTTAGTAGTTTGGAATCGATGGACCCAATAAAGTTGTTGGGAAATGTTTGCCATTCTTGGCTTATCAGCATAGCATACGCGCAGATGTAAGGTCCACAATCGTAATTATTATCCTGGTAAACAAGGTTATCATGGGGGTGAAAGGTTACAGCAGCTTTAAGATCAAAAAGATTATTTAAAGCCATCGTGATTTTAAGTGCACTTGACTTTACTTCTTTCCAATGCATGAAATCTTTCATTAATCTGGAAAATAGGCATATCGTCAGAAGGCACACGAGAGCCAGGCACTGATTCATTCCGAAATTCCTCTTCCTGCTTCGATTTTGCATTAAGTTGTTCGAAAAAACGCTGAAAAAGAGCAGCAAATTCTCCGATTTCGATTTTCATAACGTTAATTTTAAAAATAACGTGCAGCTTCTTATGTAATATTCTAAAATCAAAAGGGTTATTAGGTAATAATTACGTCATGATTGACGCCATGATTACGGCGCTTGACCACTGGTCAGTCGCACACTTATTATATCACTGGTCAGTCGCACACTTATTACGTCACTAGTCAGTCGCACACTTGTTACTTCACTGGTCACTACTCGGAGACTATTACCTAACCCTTATTATGTAACGCAGTTGTGGACCAACACACCCATCAACTTCCACACACCTACTTTATTATGTCACGTAGTTGTGGACCAACACACCTACCTTCTAGAACCTTCCACACACCTACCTTCCTGAACCATCCGCACCCATCCGTACCAATCCATACCAATCCATACCCATCATCGCCCAACACGTCTACGACTTAGCAAAATCACTCACTAGTACTATTGGTATTATTATTATACCTTTTACTTCATATAAATGAAAGAGTTTCGTTTACCTCATAGATTCATGTTACTTGCATGTGATATATTAAAAAATTATATTTACATGAAATTTTCAAATGTTAATTATATTATTACATAAAAAATTATAAAATAATCATTAAACATAATAAATTAACATCAAACTCGTCTTAAAAGTAAATGTTCAATCTTAAATTATTTAGCTTACTGACTATTTTGTTAGTAGTATATTACGTAACAATTTTATCAAAATAATCATAAAACTTTAATAATTAATAATTTATAAAAAATTATATTTACATGAAATTTTTAATTGTTAATTATATTATTACATAAAAAATTATAAAATAATCATTAAACATAATAAATTATCATCAAACGCGTCTTAAAATAAATGTTCAATCCTAAATGCTTTAGCTTACTGACTAATTTGATAGTAATATATTACGTAACAATTTTATCAAAATAATCATAAAACTTTAATAATTTTCATGAAAATTTAAGTTTAAAACCATAATAGTATATTGATAGTTTATTTAATTAAAAATAAGTCACTCAAAACTTAAATTTGAACACTGGATTTACAATATTTTAAGAAAATAATTCAACAAGTTTAATATTTCAACTTAACTTAATGGTAAAAATTATACAAGATTTACTTTACCAATTTCTATAAAATTTTAAATTTACATCAAATAAAATATACAGATTTATATTCTATTAAAAAATTTAATTTTGAAAATAAAAAATAATTCGCCCACGATAGAAGTTGAACTCCTCAAGGAATTATTACCAACACTACTGATGTAGGAATTTTGAAAATAACTCATTCAAGATAGGATTTAAACATTGGATTAGTTTATGAAAATAACCCATCATAGGATTATTTACATGTAAATACTTAACCAAACTCTATAAATTTATAGCAAATATACTGTTTCTAATGAAAATTCAATATTTTGATAATAATTCACCAAGTTAGTCAATTTACAAGTTCGTTAATTTACAAGTTCATCCGACTCTATAAATTATTAGTGATACCATCAACTAAATTCGTTGTAACAACTATTTTAGTGTTTTTATGAAAATAAGTCACTGGGTTTACAAATGAAAGTCACTATATAAATTGATAAAGAATAATCGATCCATGAGTTTTATATCAATATTTTTTAAAAATTCACGCATACTGGATTAATTAATGCTAATAATAATGCTATTGATAATAATTTAACTTTCACAACAATAAAAAAGACAATTTTTCACACGTAAATTTATTACAAACACGTATTACATTGTCAATATCAGTCATGTGGATACTATTCATATCTAAATAAACTTTTGTTTTTAATAAGAGCTTTGATCTAAATACTAATTAAATGTTGATACCGAAACGTGTAAAATTAGATTTACATTCATTAACAACATGCTAATTAATTTCGAACATTAAAGCTTAATGTGATCAAAACTTGATTAAATAACCATTAAAAATTCATCATGTGATACCTATTAAATATTTTAATAATTTATGATTCAAACTAGGTATATTATAATACTTTTCGATAAATTTATGGATAAACTATTACATGATTTGTTATAAAGTTATTTAAAAGGTTAAGAATTTTAACCCTAAGTAATGAAAGAAGTAACAATTTTAACTCAAAGTAATGAAATATTTAATAATTTTAACCCTAAATAATGAAAGAAGACGCAATTTTAACCCTAAAAGATGAAAGATAACTTTTAACCCTATGTGATTAAAAGTTATAACCTTGTGTAAACCAATAATCACTAAATACTAAGTAAACAAGTGTCTTTAATAAAGAGTAGTTGGTAAAAAACATACATATATTTTGAAATCGTTGACAATTTTTAAGTACCAGTTAAAAATGGTTTGAAAATATGAATAAATATTTTAATTTAAGAATATTAATTTGAAAATCTCTATTGAAATTAGATTAAAAAGTATATAAATTTGTTAATCGTCAATTTAAATAAACTCGTAAAATTATTGATTGATTAAATGCAATTGTTAATTAGAAATATTATTGACTGAACTTATTTTTCAATAGAAAGTTATTCTTGAAACAACATAAAAATCATATTTCAATAACTTTTCTTTAAATTAATTTTGAAAAAGTACAAACCAAATACTTGATTTTGATTGGCTGTTACTATTGCTATTGACAACGACATTATTTTGCGATAAATTTAATCGCTAAACTCAAAATACTAATAAATATATTAAAATTATTACAGTTTTCTTGAAAATAATTTGAAAACGCACAAACTATTTTTCAATAAAACTATTATTAAACTAAAAATAGATGAATGGATTTATCGATATATTTATTGTAATTTTTCTTGAAAATAATTTGAAAAGGAAATTATAGAATACTTGATTTTGATTGGTTAATTCTATTTATTACCAATGACAACGACTCAAATTAATTCAAATTTTAATGTTCAAGTTATTTTCTAAATATTATTGGTACCGCATTGATAGGAAATCATACTATTCAATCGAACATAATTTCATTAATATTTTTAAATAAATTAACAAAAGTCATTTAAAATTAATATAATTTTGAACTTGTTACTAATCACCGACTTATTTTATTTAACACTTATCCGAATCTAATTACATGCATTGTAAAACACTACAAGTAATAATTCTTTGATGCTCCTATTAACATTACAACTTTTACATGCTGGACCAATATATTTTCCTGTAAAATGGTCATGGTCTCTAACCTTATCTACTATGTTCTTATTACACAAATAGCAATATTCACACTTATCAAATGAATATTCTTCAAAAATTCATAAACGTAGTTTTGACCAATGAAATGATGGTAACTTGTCATATCAGTGAAGTTGTTGATTAATAAGAGTCCATCAAAAATTGGCAAATGTTTTTGAAAATAAATGTTATCTTTTGGTAAAATAGATTCAAAATCTGCATAGATAACGAAATGAGGTGTTTTGACCAGTTTTTGAACTCCAAATATTTATCTTTTGGTAATGTATAATGCATAGTACCCAACTGATTTTTCTTACATAACTCTTGATGTTTTTCAAAGGATTTTTGCTTACGAAATCCATTTAAACAATTTTCACACCATTTGCAACAAATTCGAACATTACAATCATTATTTTTATGACAATTCATCAAGGATTATAAATTAGTTACTGCTGTATAATGATATTTTTCACCCTCCTTTATCAATAATAAATAAATTGGATCCAATCCAGTTACTTTTGTTCGGTGAATTATATTTAAATATGGATGCTTCATTATAAGTTCTTCTCTATCCTCAAATTTTCGTTATTATAAATCATTACATTAATTGCTAAACCAGGATTTTTCTTCACAAAAGTTGGAATATCACACAGTTTCATTGACATATCTTTAGGATCGTATATCAAGTCATTCATAACACGGTAAATATTTTCTTGGTCTATCTTTCTTGATTTTATCAGATTTCGATACAGCCAAAACACTATATATGAAACATAAATTATTGGTATTTTGTACGTTAACTATTACCTTTTTACCTATTAGAGCTTTAGGTGTTGGAATATAACTATGTCCAGATAACCTAGATATATTAGAAACTTTGGTTACCTTGAAATTTACTTCTAATATTCGGTTTATGTTCCAACTACTTCTGTTCGTTCAACAATAATGTCACTTAACCCTAATCCAATTTGTAAATCATCTTTAATAAATATTATTTCAAGTATTTCAGATTTTATGGTGGTTTTTCGTTTCAAACTGTGTTTAAACAATGATTTTTTATCCGTATAAATTTGATATATTACTGAGCATTTCGTGTAAAGCCCTATATTTATCTGGACAAACTCAATATTTAACCATATTATTCTTCATAAAATTGATATATTACTGATCATTTTCATTAAAAACCCTATATTTATCGACACAAACTCAATATTTAACCATAATCTCCTCCTTAAAATTGATATATTATTGATAATTTCACGTATAACCTTATATTTATCGGCACAAACTCAATATTTAGCCAAAATATCTCACTTTAAAATTGATAAATTACTTATCATTAAAACCATATATTTGGTATGGACTGGTATGGATTGGTATGGATTGGTATGGATTGGTATGGATTGGTATGGATTGGTATGGATTGGTATGGATTGATATGGATTGGTATGGATTGGTATGGATTGGTATGGATTGGTATGGATTGGTATGGATTGGTATGGATTGGTATGGATTGGTATGGATTGGTATGGATTGGTATGGATTGGTATGGATTGGTATGGATTGGTATGGATTGGTATGGATTGGTATGGATTGGTATGGATTGGTATGGATTGGTATGGATTGGTATGGATTGGTATGGATTGGTATGGATTGGTATGGATTGGTATGGATTGGTATGGATTGGTATGGATTGGTATGGATTGGTATGGATTGGTATGGATTGGTATGGATTGGTATGGATTGGTATGGATTGGTATGGATTGGTATGGATTGGTATGGATTGGTATGGATTGGTATGGATTGGTGCGGATGGTTGTGGATGGGTGCGGATTAGTGCGGATCAGTGCGGATCAGTGCGGATGGTTGTGGATGGTTGTGGATGGGTGCAGATGGTTGTGGATGGGTGTGGATCGGCGCGGCTCGTTATGGATCGGTATGGATCGTTGATCGTTGGTTGGTTGGTGTGTGTATGAAATGTTTAAGAACGAAAGGTTCAAGAAGATAGGTGTGTGGAATATGTTAGGTGTGTGGAAGGTTCTATAAGGTAGGTGTGTGGAAGGTTCTAGAAAGTAGGTGTGTGGAAGATTCTAGAAGGTAGGTGTGTTGGTCCACAACTACGTGATATAATAAGGTAGGTGTGTGGAAGTTGATAGGCGTGTTGGTCCACAACTACGTTACATAATAAGGGTTAGGTAACAGTCTCCGAGTAGTGACCAGTAACGTAACAAGTGTGCGACTGATCAGTGACATAATAAGTGTGAGACTGACCAGTGGTCAAGTGACGTAATCATGACGTCATTGACCTTTGGTCAATTACTAGGTAGCAACTAGTGGACAGAGCTCAATCTCCAGGTAGCAACAGTGTGTGCAGGGGTCAATTGTTATGCAATAATTACGTAAGCCAAGGAGGGGTTGTATCTGACGGGCTCACATCCTACTACTAACTTGACATCCCATAAAGCTTGATCGATTATATTAGATATCCAGATATTTGTCTAGGTGTATTCGAGATCGGGAATCATCGATGCTAGTTGATCTTTGAGAATTGTTCGCATTTGAGGATAAAAGAAGTACAAACGCTCTAAAATTACTTCTTGATGTTTATCTGTAAATAATGATAATAATAATTAATAATAAATTTACCACAATTTTCAATTTCGTTCTTTGATTTTACTGAACTTGTCATGTTATAATTTTCGTTATTTAAGTTTGATATGTGAAAAAACTGATAAAAAATGAATAAGCAAGTCGTTTTAATCGAACATCAGCCAATCAGGTGTTGACCAATCCCGTGATTTTATTATGTATGTCTGTAATAATAGTTTTATAAATTTTTATAAATAATATTTTTAATAAATATATTTTAACGTGTATTGATGTTTTCAGTCGTTTTGCCAGCGGAGACCCGCGGAAATATCTAAAGTAAGTAATAAAATATTTAAAAATGGGCATCCAGACAACTTGCAAACCGATTTAGGTATTATTATTATTTTTATTATTTGTGTACAATACATTCCCATTTTATAGTCAATGTAAAATCAATTACAAGAAGGGTGTTCCCAAAACATGTAGTGGTATTTTCTCAATTAATAATATTGAACGATATGTCATATTCCGAATCAAATTTTAGATGAAAATTGTGGCATGTTTTTCAAGTATGGATTGTGATTTTAGTTCATTTAGTACAATAAAATTTGAAAATATTGGTGATGCCAAGCAAATGGGTAGTGAAAAGCTTAACATTATTCCTAGTACTGAATACCTATTACGTTTCAAAATTTTTATTGATATCGGCCCTGTAAATGAACACATCAAAATATCTGTATCATATATTAATGAGGCTGAAGATACATTTACGTTTACTAATGATTTATATATTGAAACACTTGAAGAGTTGCATAAATATATTTCATTCAATTGTTTACATATATTTAAAACTATTGAAATTGTTAATGAGTCATTAATAATGACAGATTATGTAAATTCAGTCTGAATAATAACATTTGTGAAGTTACATTGGAACTATATTTCAAAAATGATTTGCGGTAAATCTGAATTGTGTTTATTTGATAGACAATCTCCCCAGGCAGTAATTGAAATGGGTGTTTTTGAAGAAGTATTTTCGATGAGCTCTATTATGGATAGTAGAACTGATATTGAATTTTATATTAACGGTTCCCAAACTGAATATTTAGATTTGAACGATACATTGTTAACTGTTCAGATCAAAGTTGTAGATAAAGATAGAAAACCGTTGGGTGAACCTTGTGATGTATTACCAAACAATTTCTTGCTTCATACACTTTTTAAAGATGCAGTTCTCGGGATTAATAATATCAAGATTGAGGGTGGTAACAGTACATATATTCACAAAGCTCTAATAGAAACTATTATAAATTACAATAGCGACACTAAAAATAAATGTTTAACTCCTATGGATTATGGTAGTGATGATGATATGAAAAGTGGATTAAAGGCTCAAAATTATTCACAATGTGCTCATCATTACAACTCGATTTTATGTATCAGCCGAAATATTTACTCCTAGGTGTTAATGTACACATTAGATTGAAAAGATCTGAGTCTGCATTATCACTAACAAGTGCTACTACTGCACCAAATCTTCCATTAGTTGATGCAAAATTATTGGTAAGAAGAGTTCGTTTTGATCCCCCTATATTAGCCGTTCATCAAATAGAGCTTAATTCTAAGCATGCAACATATCCATTGAAGACAATGGAAATTGTTCAATTTGCTATTGCTAAAGGTGCAGCTTCATTCTATAAGGAACAAATATTTGGAGATAGAAGAATGCCCAACTTTATATTGGTAACATTTCAAAGTGAATCTCAATATAATGAATCATACTTAACATCGAGCTCAATTTTCAAAAGTTTTGGTGTAACATCGTTAATTTTATCGAAAAATAGTGATTATAGAGAAACATAAACTCAGGATTTCGATAATGATAATTATTGTGCTACATTTATGCAGAGTGTAGTGAGAAATATGGGTTATTTGGATACAAACCTTAATTGTTGTATAACTCTTGATGATTTAAAGCAAATATTCATTCTTTCCAATTAATTTGGCCTCCGATTTTGATTTAAATCAAAGTCAATTACCTCAAAATAGAAATTTACGATTATTTATAAAGTTTGTTAAAACTACAACTGAACCGGTGCATGTTGTAATATATGGAGTATTTGAAAATGAGGTTCAAATAACTGCAAACAGAACAGTACTAATTTGAATGGTATAAATGTATAGATAATTTATGATAATTTGTCATGGAATAAGTTTTTCATGTTTTTTAAATGTGCTCACCAAATTCAAAAGTTGAGAAGCTGATACTCCCCCATTATCCTAAGAAGAACCATGTTCTTTATTGGAGGCTTCTCAGGCTTTATTTTTCGCTTGGGGCTAAGGTTGTGAATATACATAGATGTATAAAATTTGCACAGAAACCTATTTTAAAAATTATATAGATAAAAATACTGACTTTCGAGCAAATTCAGTCAGTGAGATATATAAAGATTTTTTTAATTATATAATAACAGCTTGTACGGTAAATCCGTTGAAAACCTTAAGAAGCGGATGAATTAGTGACTATGTAATTCACTTGAAAAAATAATTACATATTCGTCAAAACCGGCATTCAGAAAATCCATCGAAGTTGATGAGAATCTGTTTGCCGCGCATCTTAATAAGGATTCAATGTGTTTGGATAGGCCTAGTTACATCGGACAATCAGTATTAGATTTATCCAAACTACGGATGTATCAGTTGCAGTATATAGAGCTGCAAAAGTATAGAACTATTTATAATTGTGATATAAATTTAATTTCCAGTGATACGGACAGCTTCTTTTTGGAGATTAAAAATTTAAAATTAGATATTTTATTTTAAGCGATGACTTCGGATGACCTTTTAGATAAATCTAATTATGACCCCTCTCATACTTTATATTCAAGATGACTAGCATCCGTTATAGGAAAGTTTAAGGATGATAGTAAGGGGAAGGGTTGAATTTGGAGGGAATTGATTTCCTTATTGATTTGAATGGAATAAAGAAATTCTGTAGACAAAATCCAGACCTTAAAATAAATGTGTTCGGGATTAATGAGAATAAAAGATTAAGTATTATATATAAATCTCATTTAGATTGAAAGGGATGTAATTTATTATTGTATAAAGACCATTACGTACTGTGTAAGAATGTGGCTGTATTTCTAGGAAACAGTACATCCCACGATATTTATCCGTGTCTCAACGGTTTTGCGTTGTTCAGAGTTATGAATGCGTTGAAGACTCGCCAGGAATTATGTATTCAACATAAAGAAGCAGTTGCAACATTTCACCATGATGAGTACAAGGAATTCATGAATTTTCATCATAAGAACAAGGTTCCTTTTGTATGTGGTCCAGACTTTGAATCTTGGAATAAACGTGAAAGGAATGAAAACACGGGTGAGTAAATCTAGCAAAAAGGATTTTGTTTTGGAAAATACATAAAGAGTAATTATCCTCATTTAATGAAATCCCATTATCTCGAGTTTTTTGTTGAGCATGCGGCTTTACATTTTGTGGAAACTATCAATAATTTATCAGAGAAGTTTAAAAATCTTTTAAAGACCGAATATTCTATAGATGTATCAAAAGAACAGTGGGAGGAATATAATAAATCTACTTGTTGTTATTATTGCGAAAAGAAATTCACAGAAGAAGATTATAATGTGATGGACCATGATCATTATCTATTCGAGAATAATTATCAAGGGGCGGCACATAACTTATGTAATTTAAAGGCAAAGAAAATAAATTTCGTCCCAATATATTTTCATAATGGGAGTGGGTATGATAATCATCTCATCTTCTTGTCTTTAGCTCCTAATGTAACTAAAATAATTAGTAGCAAATATATATTTCCTTCAGTGTTGGAACAATGAGGTTTTTGGACTTGTGTCGTTTTTCTATTACCTTGCATCTCTTTTAAAACCGGAAAAGTGTGAGGTTTACAATAAATATTTTAATGTCTCGGTAAGGAAAGGGATTTATCCATATGAGTATATTGCAGGACGGCCTTTCTCGGAAGTTATGGATAAAATGGATGAGAAGAAATTACCGAAAATTGGGGATTTTTACAACAATCTGAAGAAGTCGGATCTTCCTTTAAAAGGTTATGAATATGTGAAAGAATCCTGGGATTTGTTGGGGTGTAAAACCATCAAGGATTATACCTTGAATTATTTGAAGATGGATGTTTGCTTATTAGCAGATGCTGTCGAGAATTTCAGGAATACTTTCTTGAAAGATTACGTTTTTGATTCCTGTTACCATTATTCAGTCTCAAGATTAACCTTCGCGGCTGGTTTAAAGTTTACAAAAGTTAAATTAAATTATTTCAAAAAAAACACGCATGACAAGCTTTTATTTTTCGAGCAGGGTGTTCGAGGTGAAGTCTCTGGAGTTTTTGGGAATAGACTTGTTGAGGTTTGTTCTGAACTGGAAAATTCCTTGTATTATTACGACTGTAATTCTCTATATCCGACAACAATGATTGAGGATTTGCCAACAGAAAAAATGAAATGGGATAAAAATAAAAAATATGAAAAAACAAAAGAAAATTCTCCTAAGGGTTTTGTATATGAAGTTGATTTAAAGTATCCTCAATCATTGCATGATAAGACCAGGTATTTCCCATGTTGTCCTGAGAAAATCACGGTACCTGAAGAATGAAAGTCTGAATGGAAACAGGAAAATAATCTTGGGGGTTATAGGACGACGGAGAAATTAATCCAGACTCAGGGTTTTAAGAAAAATTATATTGTTGAAGGAAGAATGCTGGATTGGTATTTAGAATTGGGAATGGTCTTGGAAAAGGTGCATGAAAGATTAATTTATAAGAAATCTAAATGGCTTAAACCCTATACTGAATTCAATATTAAGAAAAGACTCGAATCAAAAGCTGTATGGAATAAGTTTGGGAATTTCTTGTATAAATTAATGAATAACTCATTTTATGGAAAAACTCTTGAGAATGTAAGGAATCGCCAGGAAATCGAATTTGTGTGTGATAGAAATAGATTCAAGGCACTTTCTTCAAAAATAGGTTTTCAGAGGTTTAAGATCTTCTCTGAGGATTGTGCTGCTGTGCACTTTAAAAAGACGAAGATCAAATTCGATAAAGTCAATTACATATGATTTGTAATACTCAAATTATCGAAGTTGGTTATGTATAAATTTATATACGATGTCTTATGGAAAGCGTATGGTAGGAACTTCAGGATGCATTTTGGAGACACTTATTCTATAATCTTGGAATAAGTGAACGTAGAAAAATTGAGTAATCCAAGAATATATTTATGACACAAAACTTGGATATTTCAAGGATGAAAGGGGAAAGAGGAAGAAAATCATGGGTTTTTGAGGATTAAAATCCAAAGTATATTTCTTGGATATAAAGTATTTAAAATCTGAGAAACAATTCGAACATTCAAGAGTGAAAGGATATTCTAAATCTTCAATCAAAGACTTAGGATATCAAGAAGCAAGTGACTGTTTCCTGGGGAAAGAACAATAACCTGTAGGAGGATTGGCGTTAAGATCAGAACTTCATAAGATGTTGTTAAAAGAATATTCAAGGAATGGTTTAAATAATTATGATGATAAACGTAATCTATTAAGTAATTGTATTATAACCCTTCCTTATATAAATTATAGAATATCATATATAGAAAGAAAGGATGAGATAAATGAGAAATACTAGATACACTGATATAGATTTTAGCAGTGATGAGCTGTAGCCGGTTTGCACCGGTTCGATAGAACCGGTTGTTAAATTTTTTAATAGTTAATCGAACCGATTGTTATTTCGGAATAAATTAAATTTTAAATTAATAAAATCTTATTAATAAAAACTTATTACAAAAACTTTTTATAATTTCGATTAAATAGGTTTATAATATCTATCTATAGAAATACGATTTCCAGTTATAACTATATTGTGAGTACACTTATGTTTTCCAGTTTATATCTAAATATTTTGTAGCCCTTTCATTTAGAAAATAATATTTGATGAAACACAATAATAATATTTGTGATTATTTTAATAAAGAAGTAAAATATAATGAAGAAGAAGAGGAAAATATTTCAAATTCTGTATGCCAGGAATCACCAATAGAATCTTGCTCTACAATTCTATCAGCCAATCCCGAAAAAGATAAATCCGCTGTGAATAATTTTCCAGATTGCTGGAATGGTGATTCATTAAAGCTATTTCATGATAAATACGAAGATTTTGACGTCAAAAATAAAAAACTTGGTTGTATAAAATGCTCCTCATTCGATAATTTGGGTATTTGTACAGAACAGAACATTCGCATTTCGCAAGTATGGCGAAATTTTGAAGTTCAACCATCGAAAACAATGAAATCTATTCATTAAGGAAAAATATGTCTAAACATTTAGAATCAAAAACACATTTATTGGTTTTAAAAATGCTTGAACTAAAAAATAGAAATAAACTAACCAAAGTCATCAATTCAATGAATGACAAAAATATGACTAATACCAATAAAATTTTCAATATTGTTTACTGCTTAATAAAAAGAAATATGACGCTTTCACATATGGAAGTAGAAGTTGAACTTCAGTTGAAAAATGGACTATATATTGGAACTTTGCTACATTCTAGATTTACTGCAATTAGAATTTCAGAACATATAGCAAAGCAACTGAAAAAAATAATAGTTGAAAAAATAATTACATCTAATTCAAAAATCTGCGTAATCATTGATGAGGCCTCAACTATATCAAGTAAATTTGTCCTAATCATTTTTTTGAAGTTTGAAATGGGGTTAGAAAACCCTACCTTTTTTGGATTTAGTTCATTTAGAATTCCAAACCACTGAGCATATTTTTAATATCCTCCTGCAAACTTTAATAATAAATGGGTTTTCCATGAAATTTTTGAAAGAAAATTTGATTGGTTTTTGTTCTGACGGTGCAAGTACAATGCTTGGTCAAAAGTCAGGTGTTGCTACAAGGTTAGTAAAAGAAAGATCTGCTTTGGCTGTTTGACGCCCTTAAGTACCACTTTATAAACTTTTTACCGAAGATTCAAAATATCTTGGTATGGCAAACGGACTTGCAAATCAATATTTTTAAAAGGATTTAGCGCTTATGATCGATATTCTTCAAGAAATTTCTTATTTATCAATAGGATTGCAATCCAGGTTTGTTTTTCTTCAAAAGGAAACCAAACTAGTAAATAGAACTGTAAATGGTATGATACAAATGAAAGAAATTTTATGAATATTTTTTAAAAAAGTAGGAAAAATGCTATCAACATCTGAATTTGCTGATATTCCTTTTATAGGAAATAAAAAATTTGAAAAATTGTGAAATTTGAATGAAATAATTAGGTACGAAATTTCCATAAACGATTTCAGAGATTATGTACGAAACATAGTTGAAGGAAAAAACTCCGTAATACATACAATTCAAAAAGCTAAAAATAAAATTAATACTATTGTTTGGGAATTACGAAAAAAGCACAGTAAAATCAATAAAACACCAAAATGATAAAACAGCAACATTAATTAAAAAATTTACAAAAATTTGAAAGTAGTATTGATCGGGGGAAATTGGTATGGTTGAACGCCAAATTGAGAGATGAGTTCAGAAACAATAATAAAAATTTAGTGAAGGGTCCCTAGAAAATAATATAAGACAAAAAAAGAAATTAATTAAAAAATTAATTACTAATGGGAAGTCCGAGGCAATAAGAAACCCGAGAGATGAGGAAAACCCGGCGTGTAGACGGAATAATATAAAAGGGTAAATTGGCCTAAACAATATTAAATGGGCGCCACTGGTCTATGGAGAGGTAATTTAGTAATGTAGCAAACGTTGGTGACAAATGTCGGCTAAGGTGGTCTGTGGGAAGTAATTATCTGGGTGTAATCTGGGTGTGGAATTTGGTAGATGAATCTATTTTAGACAGATTTTCTTAGTTCGAATTGCGGGAATGTCATATTAATTTTTACAAAAATCTAATTCACAAATTGAAAATCTCAGGAAGGCGATAAATTTTGTTTGCTCGTCGACCCACTCATTTTATGCAGACGAATAGAATAACTTTGATTACTATTAGAGCCACGTTATTCACGAAACCGTAAGATTTTCCCCTTGATTTGATAAAAGACGTGGATAATTTGAGGCCCCCAGTACGGTTTCCCAGAGGATTAAATTCGATTTTTCGAATTTATTTATCTATTTATATTTTCATATGATATAGACAGCATTTCTAATAACTTTTGCATTCAGAAAAACCTAGTTCGAGGAGTTACGTTCCAACTCACATTGTGGATCGGTGGAGATGGGCGTGGGGACGCTTCCGGCAGGAGAGATGCCCGGAGTTTCCCCCGTTGAGACTCCAATTAATTAACACAACGGAAGACGATCGTGACCAATGGCTGGCCGAAGAGTGGAGCCCAGCCGAGGAAATCCACCGGCAAGCTCAGCATCTCCTCGAGCAACTGGAGGCCCACCAACGACAGGTGGACGTACAAGTGGTCCGGGCACGCCAGTACCTGGCGAATGTCGAGGAGAACCTACTGGCGGGTCGGATCGCCAGCAACTACCGGCACACTCAGCAAGGTACCGCCGTACGAGACACCCGACCAGCAACTGCCCGGATTTGAGATGTCCGACGGCCGGTAATGACCATCTCTGGTTATTCGCCGGAAGAGTGGGTGGAAGAGGGTTTTCCCTAATCCACCTCCTCATCACAAATTATTTTAATGAATGTTTTTTTTTATATAAATTGAGTGTCATCTTAAAAATCGTTTTAATTTTATTGAAATATAATAATCTCTTTATTTGTTTAAGTATAACTCGTACAAATAGGGACCTTCTGCAATATCAAGTTTTTAATTATCTATATTATTAGAAATGGAGTCTATCCAACTCTTACAGAAGGAATTGTCTCGTGCCCAACAATCTAACAAAGCCTTAAACGAGCAGATAATACAGCTCACGAAAGAGATCCAACAAATAAAGTCCACCTGGGTGGATCCAGCGAAGCTTAAACCCCTCCATCACCGGCTTACCGTCGCTCAAAAGGGCTGGACCGACGAACTGCAATTAAACCAAAATCTCCGAACGCAGATAAGGGGGTTGGAAGTTGCCTTGGCCGCCATTCGGGAGGGAGAAGCGGTGACCTACCCTCTTGTCTTCGCCCCATCTCAATTGGCGTATCGAGACTCAACCCACAATTCAACGGCCGTTGAGACTCCATCTGCTACACCCTCAAGCGGGTGCAGGCCGGGGCGCAAGGAACGCGCCAGACGCAGAGCCGCCCGCCTGGCAAATAAACTAAATTAATTCATCTTGTTTTGTTCGTGAATTTAATTAAATTATCAATATTGTTCAAATTATTTAAAGTGATATGTTAAAATTTGAAGAATATTAAAAAACCCTACAGAAATTCCATGAGTATTCACGCTTCGTCAAATAAACATCGTTCCATCTCTAGACACACCACCACCGCAGCTAACGCTTACCGACCTGACTCTGATCTCGAAACTTCTCAGACAAGGGACATTATAAAGCGAGCATAGGTCTTCCATCGACAGCTCGTTGAACCCGAGAGTTGTCCGAGCAATTACAGCATTAGTAATAACGCTCACTTTTTGCGGACAATCCACCCACTCGAACACATCTCCAACGTTGCCTAGCAACGGGTGCCGAGTGGTAGCTAGAAAATGTTTATATGGTGTTACCGGGGTGACCATAGGAAGATTCAAGCAAATAGCGAAACCCAGTAACCCACCAATTGATAACATTATTTAATTTATTAATTAACTGTGTGGGTACTGTAATTAACTTTAAATTTAAATTCGAAACATCCATTCTAACAATTGCATGTGATTGGTTTAAATCGAAATTATTATTAGGTGCTATCGAGCCACCATATTTATTAACAATAATAGAAGGAGTATCAACAGGAAAAACATCAGAAACATCATCTGAATCAGAAATGATTATTACATCATCAACCATCTTGAAATTGATCGAAAAAATATAGGAGAGTCATTAATAGCAATCAACAATGATATTAGTTTTAATGAACAATTCACTTTTGGTGGGTTACAGGGGTTGCTAGTTGTTTATCTCCATTGTTGCCCTAGTAACGCCATACAAAATATTACTTTGCCTACCACTCGACACCCGTTGCTAGGCAACGTTGGAAATGTGCTCGAGCGGGTGGATTGTCCGCAAAAAGTGAGTGCTATTGCTAATACTATAATTGCTCGGACAACCCTCGGGTTCAACGAGCCGTCGTTAGAAGACATGTGCTCGATTTTCTTTGTAATTGGTCCCCTTTATGTCATATATTTAGTAAATTAGTCTAGTAAATTACAGGAATTCTATCATAGTTTTCTGGATCCTCTCACATGAGTTAATAAAATCAAACTACGAAATGTATTTTATATAGGAGTTACAATGGTCTGTAAATTTTGACTTGGATCAGGTTAGTAGTTTGGCGGCACGACGCCTGGCTCTCTCTTTGCGTCCGGGACGGGAGTAAGTGTTTATGGTTGTTGTAGGATTCGGGACCGAAGTTGAAGCAGCTGCCGACTCCCGGTAGGCTAACTGAGCCGGTACGAATACGAGCGGATAGGTAACAGCCGCTCCTTCCTGACTGGCTGATAGGGCGACCTCCAGTCCTCGGATTTGTGTGCGTAAACCCTGATTGATTTGTTTTTCTTCGGCCCATCCTTTCTGAGCAGCTGTGAGCCTCTGATATAAAGATTTGACCTTTGCTGGATCTATCCAGGTGGCTCGAATTTGATGTACCTCTCGTGTTAGTTGAATTATCTGATCGTATAGGTTCGTGTTATTTTTTCGGGCTACGGCTAGTTTTACTCTCAGGGTTTGTGTGGAATCCATGTCTGGAATTGACAATATCAAAAACAATAATTATCACCACCGAAGCAACTAATCAAACAAAACTTTCTTAATAAATTGTTACTACATCAACCAAAATAAAACGAAATTAATGTTTATTCGAACGAAATCTTTATTTTCCTAACAAATGTTAAACTAAATGGAGATCACAATGTTACTTTGTTAAAACTAAATGGAGATCACAATGTTACTTTCACGAGTCTGTGAAGCCTCTTGCCACCCATTCCTCGGGGGAGCAGTTTGGTATAACCATCACCGGCCTCCTAGTGTTTCGACCTCGGCGAGTTCTCGTCATCTGCGTATCCTCTTCTTTCTCGACGTCTCCATACAGGGATCCGCGTGGCCGTGGGTGATAATAAGTAGCGGCAATTCGGCCGGCTTCGAGGTCCTCCTCAATGTTTGCCAAACATTGACGGGCTCGAGCTACTCGTAGGTCCACTTGTTGCTGGTGTTCGAGAAGGTCGTCGAGTAGACACCGCGCATGGGCGTAGATCTCAGCCGTGGGGTGCCACTCTTCCCAGAACGGTTCTGGTGCCTCGTGAATTCGGTCGAGATACTCCGGTCTATTGCTGTTGAGTTGGAACTTGGAAGGGGATTTAGAGTGCCAGTAGAGTTTCCAGGCTTCCTTCCATCGGTCGGCGAGTTGCATTGGGATGAGATCGGGGTCTGCATTTCCTGAATGAATCATAATTAGTATACTTCTTTTATAAGGTAATGAGTCGGTGATATAATTATTTCGATTATTCTAAGTGGGATGTTAAATGGCTTGACTATGCTACGCGTGACGAATTCTTTCCGCTTGATGCTTTCTTATCCATTGCTAACAGCTACTATTTACGTCATCTGTTCTCGCGTCGGGGAAAAGAATTTTCAATAACTTGAATATACCGTGTTATTTCCATTTTGAAACCTACCATGGTGTTTTCGACCGTAAGATTGATGCGGAAGTACTTATGAAGATGCGAATATCATTATGCGGCGTGTACGCCTTAAACCCTTACGTTTAATCATTATATGTACACAAATCACTACCTGCGTGTTCGGATTCAACTGTGGACCTTCTGCCGGTTGGGCTATTTGAAATGGTTCTCTTCTTTGGATTCCGTTGGTGGTACATTAGTACGTTTGATTAACTGATATTAGGTGAAGGTTTATATCCTAGTTATACTGTTTTAATATAAGTACATTAGTTAGATAATTGCACATTCATTCGTCACTCGGTGAAAACGTGAACGTTATTTAATTGAATTTAGCATTTTAATCGAAAATTTCATAATTTAGTTGATCGTCGACCTTATGAACTGACCGGATATGTCAAGGTTCAGGTTCAACTTTATATCTGCATAATCATTGTAAATACTAGTCGGCGTTTTAAGAAAATTGGACTTTGGGCGCGTGTCTCTATAGCTGGCGAAACTGTTTATTCGTAAGTTTCCGGTCGATACGAGTTATCATTTTTATTTATTTATTATTTCTAGATTACATTTTTCGGATTGAGGTTGAAAATTTTGAAAAAATTCTATGGTTCCAGATGATACTGTCGCCCCTCCGTACGGTTTTCTATTCATCGATGAGTTAGTTTTATTTGAAATTCACCTTACCGGTTACGGATATTTGGTTTCAGATTTATTATTCGGCACAAAAATGGAGCGCTTGATGTCACTAAGTTGGTTATTTTCCGCCTTATCTCAGATGTATCGAGACTCTCTTTGGATCGGATGCAGGTTCTTTCGGCATGCTAACCTATGATGCAATTTCATGCTCTCGTAATGGCTAATTTTTTATACTCGGTGGATTTGTACGTCGAACTCTCATCAAAATTGATTTCCCATGCACTTTTCGCTTTTGGAATTACTAATTCAACTATTATTTATTCCATTGTTGTAATTATTGATGTTTGTAAGTTTTAATTTTCATGGATGATTTTCGTGTTAAATTCTTAAATCTTATTCGTATGAAATTCCTAATTGATGTTGGGAATTATAACTTATATTTTACATACTAATGCTATTGCTGTTAACCTTTAAATAATAATGAAACTAATGATCGGGGTTTGCGATTAATTTATAAATCTTATAACGTGAATTTAATTTTAATGATTGAGCATTGATAACAAAGTTAGTACATGAGTTGGAATTAATAACGTGTGATGAAGGTCTATCAGTGATAATGATGTTTTATAATTAATTACTTACATTTGTAGGTTATGAATTTTAAAGATAAATTTTGAATAGGGCAATTTCCATTTAAAGGGTTACAATTAATTACCTAAAAGGGTTTGTAATTACCAATATTATTCGACAAATAATAATTTCGATTTTCTATTACTTAACCATATGAATTGATAATATAAAGTTATTATTAATAAAAGGTTTCTACTAATACTATGACTTTCTTATTACCCAATGATTTACACTTATCAATATGAAGGTATTATTAATGAAAAGGTTTACAATGATATTAATCTACAGTTAACAATATGAATTTATCTTTAATAAATTTTACCATTTATTATTACTAAAAGGATTGGTGATGAATCATGTGAATAGCAGGTTCATAATACGAGTCTATCATTAACAAAAGATGTACGGATAATGACATGAGTTATCAATATGGATTAAATAATACAGAGTTACTATAGATAATGTGAAATCATGAATAATTTTATGAACTTTAATTTGACGTTAGGGTAGATAATGTAGATTACGGTCATGATTTTATAGCATATAACAACGATTTCATTTTTTCATTTAGCTTCCCGTCACCTTCCTTTAATTGACCTTAGACGCATATTATGTTTATATTATAGTTAATGAGTGCCCACTGGACTACTCGGTGTGCAGATTTTGAGCCGTGTGTAACATAATTTTAGGTCGATTTTTCAGAATTGAGAAACGAGGAAGCAGCCCTATACTTCTTCCTTATTTCTCTTTTCAGCTATAGGGATAAATATTGACGTTACGACCGTTGCGTTGCGCACGCTGAGTCTTCACGGGTGCATATCATTGGCGATTTTCCACGCACTTACATGAATCTGCACGATGTAGATTTTACTGACTTGCGTTATGTGTCGGCTGTGGGCCGGAAAAATTTCGAAATTTTAATTTATAAAAACATATAAAGTAATTTATGTAAATAATATTTATTAATTATAAATGACAATAACATAATTACCCCTTTTCACCATTCCAAAATTTGTAAAAATCAACATAAAATAACATAAATACCACTCCCCCCACGCCGACACCGAGCAGGGCTCCATTGAGGTGCAAGGAACGTGACGTGGAAAGAGGGTTCCACCATAAATATTTCTCACCTAAAAAATGAGTTTCTGAAAAATTCAAAATAAAATTGAACAATCTTCGAATAATGTCTAAAATGGTTTTTAAAGTTTTCACGAATGATTCACAAACAATTTCAAATTGTTTTCAAAAATGGTTTTTAAACAATTTTCAAAATGGTGTTTTCAACTTGAAAAATGGTTAAGTTAAATGTGAAAATGGATCAGTATATATACTTAATTTTCTGGCATGTGAAATTTGATGCAGTAAAACAAAATTCGACCTTGTTATTTTCTAGCAAATTCTATTATTTAATTTTATTATTTCTTGATTTATTTTATAATTTTTTATTTAAGATTTTTATTGAATTATTACTAATTCAAATTTTTCGATTTAAATTTCATTTTAATGAACTTTTATTAATTTTTCCAATTTTGTCGAATTTGTTGCGTTTTCTTGTTATATTTGTGTAGGTATCGTGCGAATCTTGGTGCATTTTGTTATTATTTTAATTTATTTTTATGTTTATTAATTTATATTTAATTCTCCTATTTTCTCATATTTTATAGGGTTTAATTGGTGTTTCCGGGTTTATTTAAATCTGCATGTTATGTTTGCATGTGTGTTTCTGATCCATTTAAACATTTCTCAAGGCCGTTTACGTTCTGGCCCAACACTTTTATGAATTGTGAAAAAGAATGTAATTATGAAAATAAAAAAGAAAATGAACATTTTATGATTAAAATAAGAATTCAAGGATATAAAGAAGGAAACCAGACTATTCGACCAATTTGGAAAATTATTGAAGCCAAATGTATTTAAATAAAATTTATTTAACTTTATTCGTCCTAGTTTTTATTTTTTATCATATTATTTTGAATTTATTGTGTTTAAATTAATAAAATGTTAATATTATCATTTTATAATTATGATATGATAGTAAAAATTTAATAGTACTTACATTTTACTGTTTTATTTTTGCGAATCGGAGTTTTAACATTTTGAACATTTTTATTAATGATTTTAAATCTTTAATTATATTATTGACGGATTCCATTTTCTAAAAATAAAAATAAAAATAATTAAAAATATGATAAAAAATTTACTAAAGTTTGGTATTTGAAAAAGTGAATTTTTTAAAAAATGCATTCAGTTATATATTAACAAACATGTAAGTGGTTACATAATCGACCAATTAAAATTTAGTTTATAAAACACACTTAATTACATAACATCAAAAACATTTAAATACATATAATCCTCTGAACTTAATCCTTTAAAAGTAATATGTATTACATAATTCATCTTTAATTACAATTATATTTAAAAAACAATTTTGAAAAGAAACTTTATTCAATAAATTCATTTATTTTTCATTGTTTTTAACCAAGCTAAGCAATTCTGTTCACATGTTTTTGTCATCAGATTTTGATAACGAATTCGATTGTATTCAATTGGCATTAACATTGATTCTAGTTTATTAATTAATATAGGGGATAATAGAAACCCATTGGATCAAATACATTTATTTTATTTGGTTTCACATAAATTGCAAGCCAATGTTCGCCACTGAGATTAGACGGTTGAGTATTTACAATCAAAGCTTTGTTAACATCGATATATGGAATTTTATCTAGAGGGAAAACTCCAAGAAATTCTTTTCCCAATAATTTTCTAGCAATAGAATCAATCTGAATAGAACTAATAATAATTAAAAAATATATAATTAATAAAATTTCTTACTTCATACTTGACAATTAAAAAATCTCAATCTGGTTTATAGTTCAAACTAATACTGTTCGATTGGAAGTAATTTGAATTTCTTTTTCAAAAACTCCGTATACAATTACAGTAACAGATTCAGTTAAGGGTGGTCCAAACTTTATATCTAATCTTAAATTTCCACTTTGTGGTAACTGACTTTGATTAAGATCGAAATCTGGCGCCAATACGAATGTAAAGAATGGATACCTATTTCTAAAGTCTGACATACTGATACCACAATTTAAATTTTTATTAAGATATCCCATATTCCTAACATTACTTTGTATATAACTTGTACTATAATTATCATTTTCAAAATCTTGACTATATTTTTCACAATAATCACTTCCTTTACTTAAAGCTATTGACTTAACGTTAAAGTGATCAAACATAATAGATGTATCTAAAAACGAACTACTAAATCTTTTATTTCCCTGGAAAGTTACAAGGATAAAATTAGGTAATCGTCTATCACCAAAAATTTGTTCCTTGTAAAAAGAAGAAGATCCAATAGGTAAAGAAAATTCAACAACTTCTTTGCTTCGCATTGGATAAATTGCATTTCTTGTAGCAAGACCTATTTGATGACCCGCTAAAACAGAAGGTTCAACACGAACTCTTCTAACCATTAATTTTGCATCTAGCAATACTATTTTAGGTACAAATTTAGTAAATGTCAGACTTTTTTCTGGATTTGTTCTTGTTAATTTAATTTGGACACTAACACCTGGTAACAAATATTTGGGTTGATCAAAGAAATCAAATTGGAGTGGTGAACATAATGAAAATGCTTTTGATTTTGCAATCCATGTTTTTCGCATAAGATCATGTTCAGTGTAACCCATTTCCCTTAAAGATGTATGTTTAGTATCTAGATTATAATTTATAATAGTTTCAATTAGGGCTTTGTGTGCAAAACTATCATTTACTCCTTCAATTTTAGTAGAATTAAAAACTAATTCAGCGTCTTTAAAAAGAGTTTGAAAAAAGAAATTGTTTGCTGTTACGTCAGCTTCTTGTGTAATATTTTCACCTAAGCTATTTACAACTTTCAACTGAATATATAACAAAGTATCGTTCAAATCTAAATATTCTGTTTGTGATCCGTTAATGTAAAATTAAATCGAAGAGGTACCAGCATCAGTTATTGAATTAATTGGGAAAATATCTTCAAATGAACCATGTTCAATCACGGCTTGAGGGGATGGTCTATCAAAAAGACATAATTCAGATTTTGCACTAATCATTTTTTAAATATAGTTCTGAATCCTCTCATTCTTTTGTTTATATGTTTCTTCATAATCTTTCTACGTTTAAGTGTCCCTCCTTTTTGTTCATTTTCATGATTAAATACATAACTTACTTTATTAATAACACTAGGTAAAGATTCATTAATTTCAGATATTGCATTTGATTTTAAAGCAGGTAAAAAATCCAAATTATTATTTATTACATCATTTGCCGTTTTCATACCAAAATTCCCTATACGTCTAAAAATAGGTAATGCAAATCTACCTATTGTTTTCAACCAACTGGTTCCATATTGTTTACCTATAAAATATGGTAATTCTCACCAGATTGACTACTTTTATAAAAATTTACAATGTCAGTATTACTCATTTATTTTACAAAAATGTAATGTAAGAAAAGTTTATTGAATATTGATGTCTATATTGTTTATATATGTTGACGATACAGACAAATACATTGGGTTTTTCTCTATGATTTGAACTAGATCATCCTTTTTGTGTTTTTCAACCCATACACATTTCAATAGAGGTATCAAAACATCACGAACAAGAATAGGTTCAATGATATTTGTATGGATCATCATTTTTTGATTACTTTGCAAAATTTCTGGTAAACGTAATCCAACAATAACTTTTTCTGAATATGATTCTTCACTTAATCCCAAACTTTGAGCCAAGAATTTTCTAAATATAACTTTACTGACATCATCTTCCAATTCAATTTTGACTAATCTTCCTTGTTCAATTTCACAATATATAAATGGATGCGGATAAAAAGTCATTAATTGATCATTTATTTGTGATAAATTAGTAATTATTAAATTTTAAAAAAATAATTAATAAAAATAATTTATAGTTAATCGAATTGTATCAAACTTTATTTTTCGATTATTTGAAGAAATTTTAATTTGATTTAAGTTTTCAACAAAATTTTTTTTTTTAAATCCAAATTTTTGAGCTTCTGCAATACTGTCAAATGAAATTTTAAATGGAAAATATTTACAATTAATATTTAAAGTATTTCCATCAATGTATACTAGATAAAATATAGAGTCGTGACTAATTGTATATTCATTTATTGCATCGTTATAGTAAAAATATTCATAACTTGTATGTAATGTGCTCTTACTATATTTAATATTTGAGTGGAAAATTATTGTATACAAAAGTGAAATCGGTCAGAGCAACTTGCCATTCACCTTCCAAATAAATTGGATTTTGAAATTCTACATTAAATTTATCAGCTTTATTATTTGGATGAGTAAAAAGACAACTATTACTCGGTAGATTTATGTAAAAATCTTTATTCATTTATTTTTCTAAAATGTATTGATAAATGTGTTTTGGTATCTTTACTAAATTTAATTAATTTACCACTATCATCGCAAATATTAATTTCAATGTTGTTTATAGTTGAAGTTGAAATTGGTAAATACATTGGATTCTTCATTTCTAATTGTACAATTTCCCCTTGTTCATAGTTTTTAACCCAAATAGATTTTAATAGAGGAACTCTAACATCTCCAACAGTTATTGGTTCAATAATATTCGAATAAATGAACATTTGTTGATGATGATGTAATAATCTTGGAACTTTATTACCAACGATGTCTTTATCACTAAACGTTTGTTTATTTAATCCTAAGGTTTTGATTAAATTGTTGTCAAAATATATTTTTGAAATGTTATCTGCAAATTTTATTTTAACCAATTCATTGTTTTCAATTTTTAGTTCTTTAAACGGAGACGGAATAAATGACATTAAATGTCCTTGTAATTTAGATAATGTGTTTATGAGTAAATTATCTTCAAAATATTTTTCAAATATTGTTTTTTCTTCATAACTTATAATTATCCCGAATTGTTCCAGAACACCATCATCTGTAAATTTTTGTAATTTTAATCGACAATGATCATCTTCATTAATGACGGATATAGACTTTAATCCAAAACTAGACGCATGTTGAATGTCAGGGAATGTTACTTTAAATGGAACATGTGGACAGACAATAACCAAGTTCTCATATTTTTCAATAAAAACATCAACATCAGGGTATGTGTAGGATTTATTAATTCATAAGTTTCATTTTGATTATTTATTTTAAAATATTTTAAAGTAATTTATTTTTAACATTTTTTAAATAAATTTATTCAACCAAAAAATATTTTATTTTTATACATTTAATTCATTAATTTTTACTTTTATATAAATGGTCATTTAACGGTCGAATTTTCTTGTTATTATGTTATTTTTTATTTAAATTTCATGCGGTTCTTGATGCATTTTGTATTTATTTTATTTTACTTTTATGTTTTTGATTTTATATTTATTTATATTCTCTCAGATTTTAAAGTGTTTAGTTGGTGTTGTCTATTGTATTTTAAGTTATCTTGGTGCTGGGTTTTTGTGCTGTATTACTGATGCATTTAAACAATTCTCAAGGCTATTTGTATGCTGGCCCAACAATATCAATTTCTGATATTTGAAATACTTCATCGCTCCAATTGTTGTCGAAATTCTTGATGAATGGAGAAGCACTGATTTTATTTATTCTTACGTGATTACCCACTTTATATTTAGGCTTTTTAATGATAGAATCAGATTGTTGTGATATCCAATTATCCATATTATTCGTTGAATAAACATCAATTGGTCGCATTCCATTTAAACCCCTATGTGGCGAATAATTGTAGCTATAAATTGCTTTCTGTAAAACATTTTTCCAGGTTTTATTTCCTTTATATAAGAAATATTTTTTCAATCGATCTCTTAGAGTTCGATTAAATCTTTCCACGTGGGCAGCTTTAAATTGAGAAAATACAGAGTAATGATTTATTCCTTTGATAGTTTCTTTAACTTTACTATTATAAAATTCTTTACCTAAAGATTAAATTTAATTTAATTTATTTATTTAATTACATACCCAAATCAGTTTGTAAATTACGAGGTTTGCCATCAATAAATAATTCCTTGATTGCTTCAGCCATTTCATTGGCCGATTTGGTTTTTGTTGGAATAGCAAGAGCGAATCGACTAAATATATCAACACATGTCAAAATATATTTGTATCCCTTATTAATTTTAGAGAATGATATCATTTCCATCAGATCCATTTGCCATAAATCATCAACTCACATTGTTTTATAACTACGGGTTTTGAATTTTCTCAACATTGGTTTATTTAAACTGTACGCCATTTGCCCAGATAACCAATTCTGAGTTTCGTTCTTTGAATTAACTACTTCCTTTGCCAGTTTTCTTACACCACCAAAACCAGCGGGATGTTTTGGGTCTGTCCATAATTTTTCGAGCTTTTTGATTGTGTTTCGATTTTTGGTTAATGTTTCCTTCATTATTACAACAAGTTGTCAAAATATTTAAATCTAAATTATGTTTATCTGGTAATGAATTCTTGGTACCCATTAAGAAGTTAATGACTAAATTGCGCTTATTTCAGATATACTATTGGAATTAATGCCCCCAAAAATCCACCATTTTGTTTATATATTATTTTTTGCATCAGACGACGATTCTTAGTGTTTACTAAAGATAAAAGTGATCTTTTATGTTTTTGTAATACAAGTTTTTTAACTTTAGTAATGTTTACATTACCACGAACTACAATAACAATAACTTCAACTAGATCATCTATAACAAATGAAGGAAAATTCTGTAAAATATTCATTCTTTTATTATTAGGAGCCTTATCAAGGCATTAAAGTATGGTAGACTACGTTCAACTTTCATATTAAATACATTCTTCATCTAGTTGTTTTGTTTATATTTTAATCCACTTTTTATCTTTAAGAATCTTCTTACGCGTTTTTATTATTTTACGTTTAGTAACCCTTTTCTTTGTAACTTTTTTCTTTTTTGATTTTTCACGTTGAACAATAACTTTTTTAAACGTCATTTCAAGTAATTATTTTCAGATTTCAATTTTGTTTATAAATCGTAACACCTTTCTCATTGAAAATATCAGTTCTAATACGTAATTCATCATGACATTGTTGTGTAAAGTCAAAGAACAAATATCCGTGGGGAACCTTTGTTGCATCTTGAAACGAATCGATTAAAAGTTTTCTATCATTGGGATTAGCTTGTCTAGCAAGAAAATCTATAATGGTTGCATCTCGAGGATTTTTAAAAATAACCAAGTATTGTACATTTAAATTACGAGTTTTATGACCGCCCCCTTGATGAAACAAGTTTTGAGTAATAAAAATAACAGTAACTCCAATATGTCGAGCAATTTTTGTAAATAAATTATTAAAATCCTTTTCTTTATTAGCTTCCTGGTATAGATAATCGATAATAATAACATCGCCTTGATGTAATCTAGATGACCAATTTTTATCAAATCCTTTAACTATTGTCATTTTCAATTTACAGAATTTATTTTGAGTAAATCCATGTTCCTCTATGCCAATATATTTTGTTGAATTTTGATTTGAACAAGTTTGATTGTAGTAAATTGCATACAAATAAAGTCTTTCCACAACCACTTGGTCCAACTACTTGATATACAGCATCATTTCTTAATTCCATTTTACTATTAATTATTTATTTAATTGTTTATATTTGTTTTAATTTTTAGAATTACTTGAATTGAAATTATTTGAAAATGTTGAGTAACATAAATTATAAAGGAAGATATTCTATACCTGATATGAAATTCCCATTTGGAAAACCACAGCAAGTTGTAGATCGATCAGGTAAGTATCCGATAATATTTTTCAGATAGGGGAAATGTCGGGTAATTGAATGAAAATAAAAATAATTATTTAATTCACTTCATTAAAACAAACAATTAAATTTAATAATTATAGAATTTAAAAATAAATAAAATAATTGACTTGATTAAAACAAACAATTAAATTTAATAATAATATAATTAAAATATAAATAAATAATATTATTGACTTAAACAAATAATTAAAGTAAATAAAATAAACATAAAAAATAAAAAAATCATTATTTTTAATCGAGCAAATATATTTTAGGCTTTTTAGTCGACAGGCGATTTGAGCCAATTTTATTTTTATGGGTTTTTAAGTATGAAAAAATACTTAGGTTTTTTATTCGATATTTTTAGGTTCTTTAACCGGGTTTGAGCCAATTTTATTCGAAAATACTCCTAACTATAGTACGACCAATCATAGGCGATTTAAGCAAATTTTTATTCTTTAGGCTTTTTAATCGAGAAAAAATACTTAGACTTTTTTTATCATGAATTAAAAATTTTTTAAAAATTTTAAATTTGAACATTTAAACAAAAAATTATATTAAATAAAAATTCATTAATTAAAACAAATAATTTAAAAAAATTTCATTCATTAAAACAAAATATTATTTTTTAAAAATTTAACCACCCCCCCCCAAAAAAAATTTACGGGGGTCTCTGTTTTTTTTTCAAAGCCAAATATCCACGGGTATAGTCTTCATATGAAGAATATATATATTTTCAGCCGACTCTAATCAAATAAATAAATAAAATTCATTTTACTCAAATAAAACGATCTTCTATTAAAAAAAATTTTTTTGTTAGTTTTTTAGTTTTGAGAGAACCGGTTGTTAAAGGTTTGGCAGCTCATCACTGGATTTTAGTGAAATCGATGCTATAAATATAAATTTCTAGAACACACTCAACCCGTCATTCATCTGTTTCTCGCCAGGAGCACAATAAAATGCTTTTAGATTTTACATGTCGATATATCTAATTTTTGTGCATGTACTCATCACAAGATTTGCAATAAAACTGATTTGCTTTCATTAATTTTTAATATAATCTTTGTATGAAATAAAAATAAATTATGTTACAGGTCTCAATGGTACAGTGGTAATCCGATCCACTTTTATTAATTTTCGTCTAATCAGCTAGGGTTCAAATCCCAAAGTGGAAATATTTTTTATGAAATATTTTTTCATAAACTGGTTTCTATGGATGTAACATCTATTAAAAATATATCATGTGTGGGTGGATGTGTATTAATATCCGGTTCAAAAAAAACTGCTGAGAGGACCGTGGTAAAAAAAACTATAACCACTGTCCTCTCAGAGCAGTTTTACTGTTTTAAATTTTTATTATTAAGAAAAAGTCATTCCCCTGTTTCACACCACGACATCAAGACCTTTTATCTTATTGAATAGTTAATAAAAGAGCTTTGAAAGTATTTTTATCCCCCTTAGATTGACTTTTCGTTCTTCTGTTTTTATTCAAATAATTTTGTTTCAAAAATATATTTTTGAAATAAAAATATTTGAATAACTACTCTGCCGACGATGGAATTCAAGAACGGGTGGTAAAAAGGCTTTCAAATCTCTTAATTAATTACTGGTGTGTGTGGCTCTGGGCCGGAAAACTTTCGACGAAAATTAAAAAAGAAATAAACCTGATCAAAAACATATAATTAAGCATATTAGATACGTGTTGTTCATAACACATTCTTTTAATACATATTCGACTTCGTAAAACTTCAAGTCGACTGAAACTAAAACTTTTCTCTCGCACCAGATTTCAGTCTTCACCAAATGGTTTTTTGTTTACGAATAATCGTTTTTTGCTATCAAAAATAGATAGGGTTTTTCGAAAGGAAAAAAAGTGCTTAAAACTATGCAAAATGAATCGGTATATATACTTATTCTGTGATCCTAACCTTGCGTGTTCTTTTTATTGCTGTAAAATAGAATTTGTCCTTGAAATTATTTGTGTGATCTAATTTTTAATTTTTTTATTCTTTGATTTAATCGACAATTTATTTCTATAATTTTTTAATCGAATTCTTTTAATAAAATTATTTTATTTTTATTCCGTTTATTTGCTACTTTTCTGTTTTTTTGTCGGCTTTTGTGTCAAATTTTATATTTAATTATATCTTTCTCGGATTTTATGGTGTCTATAGGTTTGATTTTAAATCTGTTATTGCATTTGCTTGTTAATTCCGATTCATTTAAACAAAATCCATGGTTACTCAGTTTCGGCCCAACATTTGTATAAAACAGGTCCGTTAATATCGATGGCAGCTAGTAATGAAACTTTTGTCCCTCTGTTGGCTGGAACCGTCATGTACGCTAGTGAATTAAATGATGAATATCCATAAAATCATCATGCGTGTTGGCTGAACCCCTATTCATCTAAAAAACGAGATTATCGTTTAAAATTCGTTCAGCATCAGTTGCATACACAGCTCTTTGTGCTATTCTTTCAGTTGTTATCTTTTGATCCGGTGACAAATATAACCTTTTTCTAGGTAATTCTATTTTTAGTTTTCGAGACACTGTTGACGTTGAAACTGTCACATTTGTCATCTTCTCGACTTTTCCCTTTATTTCTATTAAAATCAATGAATTGTTCGCTGAAACCACGTTTAATATAACTTGTTCTTTGTTCGTGAAAGATTGGTTCGATGTTCTCATGTTTCCTTTTCATTTTTAGTTCATTTCAATTTCTTTAATTACTCTACCCACGATTTCCTGTTCAGATTCTTTATCACATAGATTTCTTATACACTAGACATATTCGCTGTTACTAACCCTTTGATGATGATTTACAGTTCGTTAGTTACATGTTTTTTGGTTTTCTTTCCATAAGTGCAAAAATCGGATAAGTGTATATAGATTTGCAAATATATATATATATATATATATATTTGTAAACATCAGTATCAAGTAATGCAAACAGTGTATATAGATATGTATATATGGGTATATAGAGATGCAAACGACTGTATTAGCTCTTTTTTATTTCGCTATTATGATGAACTTTATATTCAAAATGGTGTTTATTATGAACTACAGTATTATATTAATTCTATTTTATGTTAAATAAATGATTGCATTTACTTGTTTTCTAAATTTATTTAAATGTGTTTTACTTATTCTTAGAACTGTATCTTACATTACTTTGTTTTATCTGATTTTTGATCATGAATCTTAAATTGATATAGTGCGTTTTCCATGCTATGTATTTCTGGCGTATTTAAACAAATTAAATTAAATCTTCAGTTCTAACCCTTACCTCAGTTATGATTTTGGTTTACAAGTACAGGTACAGTAGTCAGATGGTATAATCAGTCATAAACTTTTTGCTAGCAATGTCAGGTCTGACTTGAAAAAATAAAACCTGCACTCATAACACAATTTAAAATTAAAAGGTGAAAAAGTACATGTAATGCAGCCGCAAGCAATGAAAATCCAAAAAAAAATAATTCAAAAACAGGAGTATGTAGTGTTGGGCCAGAACAGAGTTTCGTTTAAATGAATCGGTAATAGCACGCAAAAACAACACGCAGATTTAAAATCAGGCCCATAAAACATCAACTAACCACTGAAAAATATGAGAAAAGAAATAATTAAAATATAAAATATAAAATCAAAAAACATAAAAATAAACTAAAATGATAACAGATGCAACAAGATCCGCATGAAATAAACACCGAAATAACACGAAAACATGAAGATTTGACCTAAAATTGACAATTTTCAAGAAAAAGTAAGAGTTCATGAAAGTGTTGGGCCAGAACACAAACGGCCTTTTAAATGTTTAAATGAATCGGTAACACACATGCAAATATAACATGCAGATTTAAATTCAAACCTATTAAAACACCAATTAACCCTATCAAAATACGAGGAAGAAAATAATCACATATAAAATTACAAACACAAAAATAATTTAAAATAATAACAAAGCGCAACAAGATCCGCACGAAATAAATATAAACATAACACGAAAACACAACGATTTTGACAGAAATTTGACAATTTATAAAAAATGCAAGATTTCATGAAAATGAAATAAAAATCAAATAATTTGAATTAGAAATAATTCAATTAAAAATCTAAAGAAAAATTGTCAAATAAAATCTCCAAATAATAAAATTAAAGATTAGAATATACCAGAAAATTCCAAGGTCAAAATTTGTTTTACTAAATCAAAAAGAACACGCAAGGTTAGGGTCGTACAATAGGTATATATACCGATTCATTTTTACATCATTTTAAGCGTTTTTAATCGTAAAAATTCAGTTTTTCAAACTTGAAATCATTTTTTAGCTATTTAAGTGAGAGTTTTTATTTGACAACTCTCTCCACGTCCCATCCTCGCAACCTCAATTGAGCTCTGCTTGGGTGTCGGCGTGGGGAGAGCGGTGTATTTATGATTTTTGGATTTTGTAATTAATGTAATGGGTAATTTATAATTTTCTGTTAATAAACTATTTTGATAGCATAAATTTGTTTTATATTGTCGAAATTTTTTCGGCCCACAGCCAAAGACACACTACAAGTTATTAAAATCTAACATACTATTCGAATTCGTGTAAGTGCGTGGAATATCGCCAATGATTCGTACCCCTGAAGGCTCCGGCGTGCGGAATGCAGGGGTTGGAACGTCAATATTATTCCATATAGGGAAGAGAGGGGTAAGGAAGTGGTCTTTTGGTTATTTCCTCGTCTCTCAATTTCCATAAACTCGACCTAAACTATATTTACATACGGCTCAAAATCTTCACACGAGTAGTCCAGTGGGCACTCATTAATTATAATATGAGCACGATGCGCCTAAGATCAACCAAGGGAAAGGTAACTGGGAACTATAAATGAAATCGTTGTTATGAATTAAAATCAACCATAAATCCAAACTATTACTATGAATTTAAAATAACCATAAATTTCGAGCTATTAATATGAAGTTAAAGTAATCATAAATATGGAGCGGTTGCCATGAACTCTTAATAATTAATAAATCTAAGTTAGGGTCACGATTTTAAATAAATTATAGTAATCGTTATGAACCCAAAGGGTATACTCTTAAGTAAAATGACAGATAATTTTTAAGTGGTCGCTTCGTACTAACATCAATAAAATAACCGTTAGGAACCTTGGCTATTGTAAACTTTTAACTCGTTATAGATAGTCAAAACTACCCAAATAAATGTAAAATTCCCGTAACAATTATAAATCACTGATGTCATAATGAGAGTCAACATTTCCATTTAATCGAATGAAGGTTGCAGCAATTAATTTAACAATTTAATGTTCTAGTAAGCTTCGACAAAATTATTTGGAAAAAGATAAAATAGTGTAGCTACTGTAACCACGAAGGTGAATATGTTAACTCAATAAAATCCGAACTAGAAAAATATAAAATCAGAATAAAAATGAGATAAAAGGTTTCCCCAGTATGACCGGACAAAAATACTACCTTTAAGATAAGGGAATGGAATGTTTTTTTTGGAAATAAACAGTTGATAAAAATTAAAAGGAAACGAGAACAAAAATTTATTCTGACATTAGATAAAATCGCCAACCGACGGATTAAGGCAAGAGAAGTTAAGTCTTGAGCAGCCAAGAATAAGTTAAACGTTGAGATGCTCGGATTAAATAAAATTGGGTTCCAAAATTTCTATCTCTATTAAACGTAATTAGCCACCGAATTAAAACCACTATAATAATAAATACCCTACGAAAGTTTTAAAATCGAGGATTAATAGGAGAATGATATTAATGCAATCTACTCCTGGAGCGAAAACTAATTGCCAAAGAAATTCTTCACCTTTCCCCAAACAAAATAAAATAATAAAACGCAAATCATGTAAAAGGAAATAAAGTCAATACTTTACCCATCATATGTACAATTAGTCAAATGATATAACAACAGAGTATTTCCAATAGATGAGTCAGATTCCAACACATTTTTCCGAGCGAGAAAATATCTAGCGGATCATCATCGTTTCGATTTGAGATTGGAATGATTTGAAGGCTCATTTTTCAGGGAGTTCGAAGCTACCAAATTCCCGATCCGAATAACCTTGACCTCCGAACGCACTTCACTACCATATTTTGATTAGTTATATACTAGAAATATATAATCTTATATCTACGTCTAACAAATAATTTACCTCGAAAATAAATGACATGGGGAAAGAAGGACTGTCATCAATAATCCATGAAATGAATAGCATTACTAAATTTTGTATCCATCCGATATATAACATAAACAAAATCAACGAATTTCCAAAATACATAATATGGAACGTGACATTTCGCGAGAATGTCACGATCGATGAATCTCGAATAGACACGCACACCCGTTTTTTTTATCTATGCCCCAAGCTATATAAGAGGTTTGATCAGCCGAAACTGATAGAAAATTTTTGGAAAAAGTCAAAATGTGTGAACAATTTGATCCTACTGACGAAGGTACAACGACCAGGATACCCGAGGAGGATAGGAGTATGAATATGGGTCTCACAATTTGGGTAAGTTTTGTTTCCTTTTGAATCAATTTGCCTTATTCTTTGTATTAATTATTAGATGATAATTAAATTTAGATTTTAAATTTGTTTAATAAGTAGTTTTATTGACTGTTAATAATTTCTTAATATAGTATTAATTACCCTTTTGATAACCATTTAGAAATCGTATAGAGGAGGACCTAAATATCTCCCCAAGAATTCGTGCAAAGAACTCCCAAATTAGTTGGCCATTTAGATATTGTTTTGGACGTTGAAATCATTTACAAATTTAGACGTTATTCTTTAAATTCGCTTATTTATGGAGAAGTAATTTTGTGTCAATTAATAATATTTTTACACTGATACTTCAATAACTACTGTTATTTCGAAATCTTTGTTTCATTTGAAATATAATTATTCGATTTTTACTTACATAAATAAACATATCGCCATTAAAATTGTTTTCCATTAAATTTTTAACTGAAAAGTACATGTTCTCCTTCTGTTTGGAAAATAACCATGAAGTATTCCAATCAACGTTTACATTTATTATTTAGGTGATCCGATTTAGACAATAAGAAAATAATTTTTTGTTTAATTAAATGAAATCAACAATGGATAAATATGGAAGTGGGAAAGGGTTACTAATTAGAACTTTAGGATAATTATTATTGCGTAAATTAAATCAGACTTTTGAGCAACCATCCAATGATCAACAAGAGTGGACCAAATATTTATGGCCATTGCTTGGAAAATAAAAAAAATCATTTTGAAAGGAACCAAAAGACGACCAATTCATCTAAAATAATGAAAGGGTTATCAAAATAACAACACTTAAAGCAATTATGAAGACATAGAATAGGACGTCGGTAGTAGTTTAAATCCGTTGAAGAAGCATGAAAAAATTTAACACATTGACATTCGATAGCATTGTCAGAAAGCCGGATCTGATAAGTTATTTAATATTAAACCACAATTATCCTATCTTTTAGAAAACACAAATGTAAATCACTCTACGAACATTCGAACTGATGCTCCTGCTGGACATCTTCCTGAATCCATTGACGATTATGACAATAAAATATTTGAAAATAGCCTTTCAGAACTACGCCTTTTAACAATTGAGAATAATGCTGATCCTTACCTTATTGAACTCTATTACATGATTTATGTCTTCCTAAATGGTTCTAAGGAAATTCCAATAGACGATGCTTTCAGATTTTGGAACAAAATTAAAATAACCGATATTCTAGGCTCTTATCCATCCGAACAAATTGACCAACTCCTAACAAACCCCTTCGAACTGGAAGGTCTGCAATCAAAGATCCTTTATGCCTTGAATATTTTCAGGAACTTGATTGCAGAAGTGGTAACTTTTGATATATTGTTAAACTATAAATATTTAAATTTCTTTTGCAACAAACTCTATTTTAATATTGCTAAAAACTTTAAAATAATAAAATCAAATAAAAATATATCAAATAATCCCATTCTTCCATCGAATTTATTAGGAAATCATAATAACAAAACTATCCAAAATATTTCTCAAAGAGACCTAGAAAATATAACACAACATGCACAGCCCATTACTTATAAAAAAGTACATATTAAAAATTTTAAAATTAAAAACATTAAAAATAGTTTAAGTTCATTAACTAATCACACAGACAACTTTTTTAACGAATTAAACATTCAATTTTTAAATATTAAGCATGTTTTGAAAAATGAAACATACTTTATAAAATTTTTAAATAATTATTTATACATAATTTATTTAAAATTAAAAAAACTTTTTAACAAAAAATTTCAAAATACTAACACATATTATCAAAATAACATACCATTACTTTATGAAATAGGAAAATTAACCAATAATTATTTTTTAAAAACTTAACAAAGATTTTAAACGGGATATTGATTTATTTTTAAATGATTTCTATTTTATTATTAAACTTAAAGTAAAATATTTGTTGTTTAAATATTCCAAATTTAGTAGTTTAAATCCATGGAAAAAGCATGAAAAATATAGTGTACGCAGCTCGTCGGCCTGCGGCCGACTCGCTAACCTCCACCAACCCACAACTCATATTGCAGATACTGCCTTACCGATCATCTCTTCAACCATAACTTACCCTAATCCAGATAAAACTACCACTTCTAATGATGAACTACAATCACCTAATTACATTACCACAAACAAAGATACTCCTTACGACTCTATAACTGTACAATTACCGATAATTTGTTCATCTCCTAGTATATCTTACAACAATAACCATACTTTTACTGCTGACTTTGCTACACCTAACACTCCAGATATCTGTCAAAACAACTCTGAAAACAATAACCAACAACAAGCATCTATCATTCTTCCTACTTCAACACCTATCAACCTTAACCTTATTACACTACACCCTATTCCAACCAAACACATTGATAACTTGCCCTTAGACATACACACTAGTGCTGATAACCTCAATAACAACAACTGCATTTCAACTAAACCACTTAAGGAAAAAAAACAAACGAGACCATTTCCAAAAAGAAACCTTCCTACTTACAACCTACTACCACAACTATCAATCTTTTTCCCCCACATCCTATTCAACTTTATACACACTTAACTAAACACTTAAATTTCCAAGATAACAAAGAAATTTCTATTCAATCTACATCTTTACCTGATTCCAATGCCTCAAACTCTCATACCCTTAACGAATCTACAATCATACTACAACCAAAAATTAACTCTGACAACGATATCCATACTATAAATACTGAATTTGATTTATCTAATACTACAAATATATGTCTAAATGACTCAGAAATTCCTAAATCACAAACTTGCATTCAGTCTCCTTCTATAACAACCAAAAATACAAATCTTGACAATCTCATTGACAACAACTGTATAAAATCTATTACAAATAAGAAAGGAAAAAAGAATATCAAAACAAAACAACCCGCACTTATTAAAAAGAAATATATATTGCAACATACAATTGAAGAAATGCTATGATGTTGAATGATCCTGAATGATGCTGAATGATCCTGAATTATGCTAAGTAGGATGTTGGAATGATGCTGAATGATGCTGCAGGATACTAACTATTGATAATTTATCTATATACTATTATTCTAATATATACTATATATCTAATAACTATATCTAATAACTATAATAATATCTAATAACTATATAGTAACACATACTTCCAATATATTATCCTTACACTATACTTGCATATTTAATATATCTGCAATATTTATTAATTATACTATAACTATAATGATGAATTTGTTACGCTTTACTAATACGTTGTAGATTAGCCTGTGTCTTATCTGCTTTTATGTTGTTGGTCTTATTCTATTTACTGAATTTATGGTTTTTACTTTTATTAAATATGTGCTAATTGATTTTCCTGTCACAATTGAGAAGTTAATATCATGTACATTGTTATATTTACTTTTATTATTTGTGCCTGTGTTTACCACACTGTATTATTCATGGCTGGTTGTTTAAAATTATAGAAAAAAATATATATAGTACCAATATATACGTCAATATTGTTGCCCCGAATCTGAATATTAACTAAGTTTATGAATTGGAGATACAAACAATGCTGAATCCCAAATATTTACTGCCAAGAAAGATACCAAACTTCTGATATAATGTGGATGAATCCCAAAAAAAACAATACCGAGATGGCGATGGAGCTGGACCTGAGCTGAAGAAGGAACCTGGGATGGAAAGCGGTCCGTTCTTGCCTGGTTATTTCAACCGGACAGATGAGAAGAATTTAAGATTAGAAAACAAAAGAAAACTTGATCGAGTCTGACCTACTAATGGTCGGACTAGTCCCCTTAAAAGGACGCACTGACTCTTCGGAGTCAGTTTTCATGAAATAAAATTTATATAAATTGACGTAACGCAAGGAACCTGATATTTACTGCATAGAAAAATTTTAACGAGTTAACTTAATCAAACTAATTTAGATGAATCCAGCGCCATCATCCGTGTACCCACGCAAGTTGCCGATCAGTGGCGGCAAGTCTGGCGAGAAAAGTACAGCGATGTGCCCCAACCGAGAGAGCCCCAATGGAACGCCCTACAATCGGTGGAAGATAATGGGAGACCGTTTGCGTCGAGCAGACGAAAAAGCGATCAGAGTCCGGCCCTAGAAAATCGTGATCAAGCCCGATCTCTCCTTGCACGCCTCGAGAACCACCAGCGACAGGTCGACTTCCATGTGATCAGGGCTAGACAATATCTGGCGAATGTGGAAGACGATATCGCGGCCGGTAGGATCGCGGACACTTACAATTATATGCCGCCACCCAGCCCCAACCGCACGAGAAACACGAAGCGACCGGTATTCGTATATCGGGAGCGATTGTATGCTCAGCGGACCTCAGAAGAACATTAATGATCTGATTACTTTGATTATACTCAAACCGCGTTTTAAATAAATGATTTACTGTCATCAAAAATTGTTTTTCCTTTTATAAATTTTTCATTGTCCTACAATATTAACATTTGTTTGAGAAATTAAATAATTTGAGACTTGTAGTCCAGGATTAATTTTCGTTGTTGCAGAGATGGAATCCCTGAAAATACTACAGAAAGAGTTAGAGCACGCGCAGAAAATCAATAAGAATTTCCACGAACAGATCATCCAGCTATCAATGGAAGTTCAACAAACAAAGGCCGCCTGGATGGAGCCCAGGAAAGCAAGGGCGCTTTATCAAAGGCTTACAGCGGCCCAAAAGCAATGGGCGGACGAGAAACAGTTAAACCAAAGCCTAAGAACACAGATAACAGGACTGGAGGTCGCATTGTCGGCCTGCCAGGAAGGGGCAGTAGTAACATACCCCCTTGTCTTTGCCCCCGCTCAGCTGGCCTACCGAGAGACGGTAGCGACCCCGAAAACTACTCCAACAACAAGCGGCTATCGACCCGGACGGAAGGAACGGGCCAAGCGCCGAGCCGCTCGAATATTAAACCAAACGCAGCCGACTCACTAAAAATGCATCGCTTCTTTCATAAAATATGTAGCTACTTGTTTTGTTTTTAATATATATTTGTCGATATTTTGAACGTTGTTTAAAGAATTCAATAGACTCGAATGATAAAGATTACGACATGAGGGGACCTGATATTTAAAGCGAGCACAAGTCTTCTATCGACAGTTCGTTGAACCCAGAGATCGTTTGGGCAATTAAAGCATTAGTAATAGCGCTCACTTTTTGCGGACGATCTACCCAGTCGAACACAGTTCCAACGTTGCATAGCAACGGGTGCCGAGTGGTAAGCAACGAAAATATTTATATGGCGTTACCGGGGTAACCACAACATAATTTAAACAAACATCAACCCCCAGTAACCCACCAAAAGTTAGAACTCAAATTAAAATAATTTGAATTGGAAACAATTCAATTAACAGCTAAAAAATAGAATTGTCAAATTAAACTATGAAATTTAATAAAATTAAAGCTAGAATATACTAGAAATCAAAAGGTCAAATCTTGTTTCACTACATCAAAATGAACACACAAGGTTAGGGTCACCCAGTAACTATATATACCGATTCATTTTCACAGAAAAAATCAAAATTGAAAACCCAATTTTGATAACAAAATTAAAGAAGAATCTATTTTATTTGGTAAGCGGACGATTTCTCGAGAACTTTCTCCACGCACCACACGAACCATCTCAAGAGAGCTCTGTTCGAGTGTCTGTGTGGGGAAATGTATTATGTATTAAACGAAGGAATGATGAAGCCAACTATGAACTTATATGAATGTATTTGTACTATGACAATAAAGGCTTATGAAATGAATATGATATGTCAAAATTTTTTCCGGCCCACAGCCGACACAACACCGCAAGTAATCAAAATCTACACACCCCAACCGAACTGTTTAAGTGCGTGTATAATCGCCAATAGTTCGTGCCCGTGAAGGCTCCGGCGTGAGAACGCAGGAGCTGGAACGTCAATATCGTCCGTTATAGGGGAAATTGGAAGGTAAAAGTGTAGTCTTTTGGCTATTCCTTCGCCATCCATTTTCTTAAAAGCAACCTAAAATTATGAAAACAATCGGATTAAAATCTCAACACCGAGTAGTTCAGTGGACACTCATAATTTTCTAATATTGAGATATTCAATCCTAAGGTCAAATAAGGGAAGGTAACGGGTTGAAAGAGCGTAAATCGTTGCTATGATAAAATATTAATAAAAAATTGTGAATCGTTATTAAAGCCAAAATCTAAACTCAAGCGAAACTATTAATAAATAAATTACTAAACCAAAAGGTTAAACTCAATAAAAAATAGGTTATTAAAGCAAAAACTAAAATGATGAAAATAAGTTAGTGTGAAAGACACTTAAATTTAATAAGAAAGCTAAATATGAACGATTGAAATAAAACCTTAAATGTAATAAGGAAAGATAGGAATAATTTAACAAAACGAAACTAAAAATTCGATAAGAAATAACTAAACGCGAATTCAATGAGAAGTTCTATAATTAAAAGACTACGAAAAATCTAATAGATAAAAACAATGAAATTAAAACATTATGATCTAGAACCTGCAATTAATCTTGACAATTAAAATTTACTACTACTAATAATAAGATTAAAAAAATAGGCCAATCTGTATTTTCAAATCAACAAAATTATCCAATACTTACATCGTATAGTCCCACGACAGCCACTAGAAAACATTGATGATAATATATCCAACATAAAATAAGATAGATGAAGCATAAGGAAAACCACTCGTACTTGAAAAAGACCAAAAAATGATTATCAAATAAATTGGATCCAACACAAATATGTATCGTATCGATAAACACTGTAATCTAGTATATTAAACATAAAATCTGGTCCTAAAAGATCGAATCCATCCAAGCGAATAATATTACAATTGTGGACTCTAAATGTAAGGTACATTCAATGATAATCAATAGACAAACAACGAATAGAGAAACAGCTCAGAGAACACGTAAAAATCCGGGGAATGGATGAGTAGAATCGCGATCCAACAAATACATTAATCTACAAAATCAGATCCACGATAACCCTCTAAAGTGCGAGATTTAAGACAATATCTAGATTGCTGATTCTATTCTAATCGCAATCAATACAATAACGATTCCATGATCAAATAGCGTGGCCATGCGTTGAAAGTCGTGAGTGAGTGGTGATTGAATAAATCACTGAAGCCACCACCAGACTATTGGTCAACACAGGACTGACCTCCACAAAGTGAGTAGGCCACCTGCTGAAGAGATGGTCCGGATTTATGACCACCAACATTCGATATAATCTAGTAGGACGCCTACATATAAATACTATACTAGAGTAATGGTGAAACAATTTTTCTAAATTACATAGCTCAAGATCAGAATTATTGGAAGATTCAGGAACCTAATAGAAACCAAGCTAGCGAGACGGACAGCCTCACCCCGGGACGGAAGGAAGACGTAAATCAGCGTAAGCTTATTGTCTAATAATCTTGTTAATCTCATGATTATGAACGAGTTAGACTGTCAACAACGCGACTCACCGGCACAGGGCTCACTCCCGCCCGAGCAAACCATCAAAGTGTCTACAAAGAACCAAAAGGAAAACTATACATGATGCCACCATTGTGATTGAAAAATAAAGCGTATTAGTATGATTTATTAAATAATTAATATCTTTACGAAGCATCCTAAATGAAATCAACATGTTAAAAACACATTGCAGCTCAATAAAAAAGAAATTCTCAAAGATAAATATGAAATAAAGGCAAATAGGAATTTGAACCACCTGAAAGTTTGTGAAACTAAATCACCTGGAGTCCAATTGAAGACTTGAAAACTATTATACCGACTAGGATACTCATAGCGAAATCCATAGGAATGATGAAAATAAATCGCAATATAACGATATGAAATCACAACAGCGAAGGAGATGAGATAGATTAAAATACCGATGTAGAAACTACAATGATGACGACAGACATAGCCAACCACCGACAGGATGATAATGAATGACCATTCGACTTGATAGAATAAAGGCTCTTGTCACTAACTCCACGAAAACCGAACGTTGAGGAAATAGTAACCCGCATGACTTATTCCTACGCCCTCCCCATTGACCATCCGTCACCCAATCACTACTACATTTATTTAACCAACAACCTCACGAAGTACCTTACAAATGACTCTTACCTAACGAGATTAATTGAATATCACCGTAAATGAATTAATGATTGAACAAATTTCTAGATAATTCATGGATAGATGCCTCACGAATTACGGTGCGATTCCCCGCCCATTCGGCCACTAGATGTAAACAGGCCATGTGGGACGCGGGATTCACGATTGCGCCCGTGCGAGAATCTAAGAATGGAATTCAAGGAGATTACGGAGAGACTGATCTTCCGTTTATAGCCATCAAGTGAAAGCCCGGTTGTAACTCCGCACGAGAACTCAGGGGGCAGGCCGAGTACCTTTTAGCGCGTCTGGAGGAACATCAGAGACAGACGAATCGACAAGTGGAGAAAGCTCGACGCCATTTAGCAGAGATCAACGCTGACATAGCGGCAGGCAGAATCCCGAGCACAGACTGGTATTCCCCTCTATACAACACATCATATAATCTGAACGACTGCTGGGCACTGATGGGTCCTTGAAATAGTTTGAACTGTCTAAGGGTTACTATCCCCATTCAGCGCCTGCACAAGAATTTTGAACCGCTAGTCACCCGTCAAAAATTGACGTTGGTACTGTGAACTAGTGGGTGGAAGGTTAGCAAAAGGTGAGCTCCTTCTCAAGAACTGCTAATGCCCTAACCTTCCTCAGGTCCATGAGCTGTCATAGAAGACTTCATGCTCTACTTGATCGGTCCTCCTTTCATCTATCTATCTAATTACTAATTTATCTAATCATTAGATCACTCCGTTTCCTCATATTCAACGACTTCAATCCCATCCAACCGTCAATAACAAATTCAACATTAAAGTTAACATTAACAGATTACTTACAATGAATGTTAATATAATTTTATATTTTAATCAATATCATCACGGTAAGTATTCTGTCATCTAGACGGGGAAGGGATGGGTATGTCCGTTCCTATTTATATGTCCTCACGGCATCTATCAACGTATTCATAACCACTTAATTATAACAGGCATTAGCAACGATAATATTGACCATACCTGTGATAACCAAGGGTAGGTGCATAATTCATTATATTATCAACATTATAATAACAATACGAAATTTATATTTTTCTATTTAGGAAACTAATTTACAAAATTTAAATTTATTAAATTCAAATATAAAAATTTCAATTTGAAATACTATAAGAAAATTTACCAAATCTTTTATTACAACATGAAGATAAAAAGAAAAATTTTTTCAACAATCTAAAATTCATTATCCCATTTTAATTGTTTTGTTACAATTAACCAATTCATCCCTTGCTTGTCACTCGTTGTCATAGCAACGAGTCAACAATCGGTAAATTTTCAAGGTTATAATTATTATTATTTTAGGTATTTTGCGGTTTCCTGAAGGGTCGGAAGGAATAAAATGTCCCACAAGGTTTGGGTACTTTCCCTAAGGTTAGTTTATTAATTTATTTCAATTATTTCTTAATTTTCCCCTGTAGGATCCTCGGACTCGATCTCCAAACAATTCCCTGAAACTTGGAACAATTCTCCATATGCTATTCTAATTTTGGAAAATATTTTCCTCTTTTATTATTACAATAAATGATGATAACTCTTTCGGTTTTTTCCTTTTCTCTTTTTATTTAATAGTGTTCGAGATTTTGAATTAGTAGTAAATGTTAACAACAAGTTTATAATAATATTAAGATTAATAATACCTTTATAATAACAATAATACATTAATGCCGATGATATTTATATTGGTTATAATGATAACGATACATTAACAACAATAATTGCAATCATAAGAATAATAATATGTTAGTAATAATAGTAATAATAATAATAATAGTAGTGCAGGTGGTAATAACAATAATAATGATAGCAATAACAATAGTACTTTAATAATAATAATAATAATAATAATAATAATAGAAGTATATCGAGTAGGTTGTTGAATTTAATAATACTATATAGTTTTAGTGGTAATAAGAATGTGTTAATAATATTAATAATAATAATGATAATAATAACAATATTTTAATAATAATAATAATAATAATATCAGAATCATTCTAAGAATAATGATTTAACTCCAATGATATTATGTGCCGACATTAACGGTACTATATAGTTTATAACAATAATAGTACTATACCAATAATATTAATAATAATAATAATGATAATAATATTTTAACAATAATAATAATAATAATATTTTAATAATAATATGAATATGAATATGAAATTAACAATAATTTTAATAATAAAAATGGTAATGAATTAATAATACTAATGATATTAATGGTGGGTTACAGGGTTTCATTGTTTGTTTGAACTAATCGGTGGTTGCCCTCGTAACGCCATACAAAATGATACTAATCGCCACTTGGCACCCGTTGCTAGGCAACGTTGGTAATGTGTTCAAGTGGTGGATTGCCCGCAAAAATTGAGTACCATGTGCTAGTACTATAGTTGCTCGGACAACCCTCGGGTTCACGAGCTGTCGATAGAAGACCTGTGCTCGCTTAGCTCTGTCCCTATGGAAGTAAATTTACGATCGAATGTGGAGAGATGACTTAAAGTTGCGACGCGGGTACTCATAATAATATCTACGTGTAAACACCTTTTGAGAAGTATTGTAACCGTAAGCACAACTATTTTATTTAAATCGACAAAAATGTGGGTTATCAACAGTTAATGAGACGGTTTTGATTGCTGAGCAGCTCGGCGTCGAGCACGTTCTTTGCGTCCCGGCCGACGATTTATTGGTTGAGTTGAGGACTGCTCCACTGGTTGAGGGTCTTTCTGTATCCTCTGTGTCGGGGCGAATATGAGCGGGTAGGTGACCGCTTCCCCCTCCCGACAAACAGCTAGGGCCACTTCTAATCCTCGTATCTGGGTGCGCAGGCTCTGATTGAGCTGTCGTTCTTCGGCCCAACCTTTCTGTGCTGCAGATATCCGATGGTACAACATTTTGACTCTTTTCGGGTCCGACCAAGTCGCTTTGATCTGTTGGACCTCTCTTGTCAGTTGGAGTATTTGATGGAGGAGATCCGCATTTGTGCTCCGCGCGCGATCTAGTTCCGCTTGTAATATTTGGTTAGTGGCCATAACTATAATGGATAAGTTTCGTTAAATTTACTGTTAATAATTTGTACAAGTTATTTTTATCATTAACGCAAACATATCAATTGAAGCGAATATTCTTAAACAAATGAGCAAACGAAAAAAAAACGGGGCAAAGAACATTTCTATTTCACTAAATAACAAACATCAACTAGTTCATATAAATTGTTAGAGTCTCTGGAGTTCTAATTTCTTCGGAAAGGACTTCCTTCGGCTCTTTCTCGGAGGAACCACTGGGTATGGGCGTCGGGTATCTCGGACTGGGCGAGGTGGGTATGCTTCTGCGAGTCGCCCGGCGAGGATGTCATCTTCTACGTTGGCGAGATACATCCTCGCCTTGACCACCTGTAGGTCCACTTGTTCCTGCACCCGTTCCCATTGGGTGAGGAGTTCTCGCGCATTCATGTACGTTTCTGCGGCCGGGTATTGTTGTCCGGCGAGTCCACATGGGTCGCTGTTTAGGCCCAGTACCCTCCAGATAGTGGGGTACGGCCACCGTTGTTGAATCCTATCGAATATGTCTCGTTTTGAGTGTGGTTCCTCCCGGCATTGGTCGTCGGGCATTTGGATGTCAGTCATTTCGATCGGCATATTCTAAAACGCATCAAAATCAACTGTTGGCGCATATAATGAGAAAACATTTTCATTTCGATAATCTCCCGAGTTGGGTATCCAATTCACTCACTACCAGGTTACTATTATCATGCAGGTTGGGTCACTTTGGGGGTCTGGTTCCTTAAGGTGCACTCCTTTATAGGGAAACTATATGATTAATCGCATGGATGTGGTAACCTGATGTTTAACTTATTCGATATATGCGTCTTAACATAAAAGTTTTTCATGTAGGCGGATACTCGTACGTTGGCTTAAGGGAATTTGGACATTGATTTAAAGCTTGTTTACTAGCTTTAATTACAGTTGCTCGCATTTTAAGATTTAGGCCGGACGTTGATCCGAGATAACTTGGTCGCGTGTAGGTGTATCCTGGTGGGCGAAGGATTTCCGGCGGATTTTACCATTACAACTCAAGCGGTTGACTAAAGGTGAATTACATTGCTTACATCCGGTGATTGTATGATTTGTGTCGTATTTTCAAAATTACTGGTCAAATGTTCGCCTACACCTAATTATCTCAATTTCCGGTGAGTTATTTCGTTGACTAGTTTAGATGTACTTTATTAGCAATTTTTAGGAAAAACTTCTACGCTTATTGAGGTTTCTAAATAGATGCGATACCCTTTTATTGGAATAACTTTGCTAGGTGGAATTTTGTTTGTTCAATACAAATTTTCGCTTGTCTTAAACTTTGGTGTTTTTCAATTATATTAATTTAATGTACGTAAATATTCATTCACTTTACGGCTAATTAGTTTGCTATAAATCCTGAATTTACGATAATTGAAGAAACCTATTTTATAGATTTGTGAATTATTCTAATTCTAGTTAAGAGATTATATGATCAGTAATTAATATCGACATCTGTTATTCCGATTTCTAATAGTCTTCCCTACGGCTATTTGGTTCAGCTATTACCACAAAGTTATTTTAATGCTAATCGTTTTAAATCTGTGAATCCAGTTTTGCTTTAATTTACATTTTTACGGCTATTCAATTCATCTCTAACCTTAATCTATGAGTTACTTTAATCCACTAATCGTAGCTCGTTACGGGACTTATTGTGTTTATCCTTATTCAATATTTTACTTTACCAAAACTAGATTATTTGGGCTTTCTCTTAATAGTTATTTGCACTACTTTAATTATTTTCGGCTATCAATAAATGGTTACAATTTAATGAACGATATATTTATTTTTATTCGTTTCATTTTTAATCAATAATTTAATCAAAACACTTGGATTTACTCAACTACTTCTTCAATTTTATCAAAATGAATTAACGGTGGGTTATGTGGGGTGACATTAAATTTTAGTCAACAATTTAATTAAGGGATTTCATACTGTTATTCGAAAATCGTTTTACCTTTAATTGATACGTGTCTTTATTTAAAATCAATGAATTCGATTCTTAACTGCTTTCATTTTTATCGGGGTTGATTTGATTAGATCAACACATTACTCGTTCTTACCCAAAGATCAGATTGCTTTTATTGAAATGAATTATAATGAATTAACTGATGAAATTATTTGTCATTACCCTAATCAACCATTTACGAGCATTTAAATTATCTTTACCCAATAGTTACTTTAATTTTTAGCCATAAAACACTTTACTTTTACAATCAATTTAATTTTTATCAATAATTTCCATTTAATCGAATTCAATGATTCCCAATAAATTTTTATTCATTTCAAAATGTTAATCCAAAATAGTTATAACAACGATTTCAGTTAGTTTACCCCAAGTACCCTTTCCCTCTAGTAGGCCTTAGACGCATATTGTGTTCATATTATATTTATTGAGTGCCCACTGGACTACTCGGTGTGATAATTTTAAGCCGTATGTAACATAATTTTAGGTCGATTTTACAGAATTGAGAAACGAGGAAGCAGCCAGAGACTTCTTCCTTATTTCTCGCTTCAGCTATAGGGATAATATTGACGTTACGACCCCTGCGTTTCTCAACGCCGAGTCTTCACGGGTACATATCATTGGCGATTTTCCACGCACTTACATGCATCTGTACTATGTTGATTTTACTATCTTGCGTGATGTGTCGGCTGTGGGCCGGAAAAATTTCGACATTTCAATTTAGTTTATGAAAAATATGTATCAAATAATCCATGTATATTAATAATATTTATTAATTAGGACAAAATAACAGAATTACCCGTCATAACCATTCCAAATATTTCAAACAATATCATAAAATATCATAACAGAAAGCATAAATGCCTCTCTCCCCACGTCGCCGTGGAAAGAGAGCTCCAACCAAAATATTTCTCACCTAAAATCAATTGAATTAGCTCAAATAGCTTGAAAATAAGGTTCTAAAATAGCTTCACAATGATTGGAAAATAAGATTTCAAAATAGTCTAAAATCAATTGAATTAGCTCCAATAGCTTGAAAATAAGGTTCTAAAATAGCTTCACAACGATTGGAAAATAAGATTTCAAAATAGTCTACAAACGATTTCAAATAGTTTTAAAATAGTTTCTAAAAATGGTTTTAATCAAATTGAAAATAGGGTTAGTTTCCAAAAATGGTTAAAGTCCAAAATAGGTTTGAAAAATGGTTTCAAAATGGTTCACAATTTTCAAAATTGGTTAAGTTAAATGTGAAAATGGATCAGTATATATACCTATTTGTGTGACGTGTGAAATTTGATGCAGTAAAACAAAATTCGACCTTGTTATTTTCTAGCAAATTCTATTATTTATTTTTATTATTTTTCGATTTATTTTTATAATTTTTTATTTATAATTTTTATTGAATTATTGCTAATTCAATTTTTCGGTTTAAATTTCACTTTAATGAACTTTTATTAATTTTTCTAATTTTGTCGAATTTGTTGTGTTTTCTTGTTGTATTTGTGTAGGTATCGTGCGGATCTTGGTGCATTTTGTTAATATTTTAATTTATTTTTATGTTTATTATTTTATATTTAATTCTTTTATTTCTCAGATTTTATCGAGTTTACTTGATGTTTCAGTGGGTTTATTTAAATTGCGTGTTATTTTTGCGTGTGTGTTTCTGATCCATTTAAACATTCTTCAAGGCCGTTTACGTTCTGGCCCAACATTAATAATTATTTGATAACTTTAATAACAACAGTGGATGGGTTTAAAATAATAACCAAAATAATAAAACTATGAAACCGTCAATGCTAAAAATGATAAAATTAATATTAATAACGACGATAGTATCATAGAATAATATTATCAACAATGATAATAATTATCAAAAATAAATGAAATTAATAATGAAATCTTTAATAATAATAATAAACATAATGGGTACGTCGACAGCAGTTTTATGGATTGTGGGGTCGTGGATTTGATTTTGTGAACCGAACGAAAATTTGTAGCCTAAATAATGAGATAACGAAAATTCTTTTGGTGATATTCAAAATCGATTTTAGCTTCTGTGCTTAACACGTAAATTAATATGAATGATGATGTCGCAAAGAAAATCTGATCTGTGGCCGATTGAACTTCCTAATGTGGTTGGTCGCGATTTTTAGTGAGTTATATAATACTTTTATACCGGAATAGAATTTGATATTACACAAAAAAAATCTTTATAATTCTTCTAGATGTTAGTCGATATATTTTTCGTTTATTGTGTTATAAAACTTTCTATTTAACCTTTCCCAGGACCTCAACACTACTCTTTCGAGGGTCGGGTGATAGGATTTAGGAAGGGGAGAATACTGGACGGCCTGGTTACTACCGGCACAGCGGCTTCCCCCACTAACGACCGGTTCGATCCGGGGTATCGAAAATAAACTAATTTCATTTTACTATCTTGTATGCAGGTGATCTATATTAGTAGGTCGTAATTTGATTTATTGTGCTTCAAGATTTGATTCCCTTAGGATGGAGGTTCGACAAAAATTGAAATCAGTCAAATCCTTCAATCATAAAAGAACGTTCTTTAAAGCTTTTCCAAAAAAAATAAATAAAAAAAATCATTAATAACCATGTCATATTAATCATAAATATAATCAAATACAAAAAAAATAAAAATTACTTTCTTTCAAATAAAATGATTTTCGAGAGAGTTACAAAAAATTACAATGACTAAATGACTAAAAATGTCTGGTAAAAATGAAAAGAATAGCATTGAATTTTGCTCAACCAGCACCGCCTTTTATATCATGATTGTTTGTGTGTGCGTTTTGATGCAGTAAAACAAGGAATTTCTCGAATATTCCAAAATTATACAAATTTTTATTCTTTTTGATTTAAATTTAAATTTATAAATTTTTATATCTCAAAATTTTTATTTATTTTATTTTTCTTTAAATTTCCATTTTTAACTAATTTTAAATTTTCTACTCAAAACCACACAGGCGTTATCGTGCTGGCTAAACAAAATAAAAGAAAAGGGTTTTTATCAGTTTTCGCCCAACATAAAACACTCCGGGGCCAGCTAAAATTGCGACCCGCAATTACATAATCAAGATATTGAAGGAAATAATAGATAATAAGAAAACTTAACACTATGAACGATTACAGTCGTGACTTATACATATACATAAAATTGATTCATGATATCATACAAAATATTTAAAAGTATCAATAGGATAGTCTGATAATCAAAATCATAGTCCGATAGGATCAAAAATGTCATTAAATAGTCTAATTTGATCATCATATAGTAGGATCATGATAGTCTTTCTGCTCGTAGGTTGGGATTGATTCGCATTGGGTTGGGTTTCAAAGATTGAATCATCTGGATCGGTTTTATTGAATTATACTGACGAGGACGATTAGGCTTTGGATTAATGGGATTGTGTTTTGAAGAACGAAAGATTGGAGAGATTCGATTATTGGATTGGATTGTGGGGTTGTAGGTATTATTGAATTTTAGTTTTTATATCAAGCTGGAACATTATATTAGGACAATCAACTGGTTTTATTGTTGAGGATTCAGTTTCGGGTTTACCTCCGATTCGGACCATTCAATATCGACTTCTGGTTCTACTTTTATCTCGTGGCCCATTATTTATCGGAGGATTCTTGTTAGTTCTTCTTTTCTTCGATAGGTGACTGTTAATAGGGTTTTTAGGCTATCGATTTCTGCTGATTGTTGAGTGTTTTCTCTGATTTTGTTCTTTCTTTGTAATCTTTGAAGTTCCAGTATTCTTTCTCTTTTTAACCGGATGTTTCTCTGATTGTTGATTCTCCATTGGGTTTGTTGGGTTAGTTTTCGGTCTTGTCGTTTGATAATTTTCGTTAACTTTCGGATTTCTCTCCTCAGGGATCGTTTTTTCTCGTGATTCTTCTCGTTTTTATTTTCCAGCTTTGCGAGGTACTCTTGATTGACTTTGGTCAGTTCTTTGAGTCGATAGGATTTATTTTTCCAGTAATCCTACAGTATTTCGTTTACTGTTCGTAGGATTGACTGCCTTTTGATTTCATTATTTTTGAATTGTTCACCTCTGAAGCTCGTTTTCGTTTCTGTGAGTTCTTTTCTCAGTATTCTCAATTGCTTCTGACTTTTATTATTCTGATATTGTAATCGATTTATCTCAGCCTCTTGCTGTTTGAGTTGGTGACATAATCCTTCTTGTTCTTGTTTCCATTTTCTTCTGTAGAAGTCTAGAGGGTCTTCATTTAGAGGTTGAGGATCTCCTTGGGGTTTTTATATGATTGCTGGTGGGTTTATACTTGTCGTTTTGTTGTTGCATCTTCCTCGTGGGTTCCAGTAATTCATTTCTATAACATTTTTGGATTAAGTATTCGGTTTCAATCAATATAGTTATTCATAAAAGTTTTATTTTAATTCAATAGTTTTTATCAGTTTCGCAAAACGGTTTTATAGTTCCAGAATATGATGAAATTTCTATTTATTACGGTAACACGATAACATAGTGGAAAACTCTGTCAATGTAACACACTGTTTGCTAATAAGACGTACTCGTTGTAGGAAGAAAGTATTCGATATTTGACTAATAATATGATTATACCATCATCAGAAATTTTTAAATCTTTATACATATTCTCTTCTTTTTTTTAATATACGTTTTATACACTTTTTACACTTTGAACTATCAATTAATCACACCCAGGTTTCGTCTTGGCTGGCGAAACCTCCACTGTTTTCCGTTGGCGGTACTGGAATTAACGGCAGCAGTATCATTGGCGGTTTATTTCTCAATTGCATTATTTCAGTCCATAGCTCTGCTGATATTTCTACTTCTTCAACTAACAAACATGCCAAATAATTTGCATTCTCCAACAGGTTTTCTATCTTATTTTCACACTCTGTCAACATTTCCTTCCTTACTACTATCTCTTCATGTGCCTTTTGAAATTTGGCTTTCCAGCAACGGGCTTGGTGGCAAATACATTGAACCTTATGTTCTAATTTTAACCGGTTTCTCTTTGCCGTTTCTTTGTCTGCTAACCAGCGTCGCCTCACATCCATATGCTCCTCCTCGTACAATCGTTCGGCTTCTATCTCTTGTTTTTCGACTTGAAATCTCAATTTGTGCTTTTGGACGAATTCTTGCTCGTACTTACGCTTCCAATTTTTCGCCTGTGCCTTTATGTGCTCTAGCACTTTCTTTTGTTGTTCTTCCACGGGTTCCGGCACTCTAGTCTTTAGCCTTTGATCTCTTGCTTTACTAAGCTCCAACTTGCATTTTTCCCATTTCTCAGTAATGGCTTTACAGCGGTCTCTTTCGCTATCCCATTCTTGCTTGTAGAACTTTTCATCATGGGCTTCTTGCTGTTTGAGCTTTGTTTTCCATTGCCTTGCTTGTCTCTCTAGCTGCATTGATCTGCGTTGTTCTTGTAGGCTCACATCACGAATTCTATTGTAGCTTGCCGTCAACATTTCTTTTTCTTGCTTCCACTCGTCAAGCAATTGATTTTCTCGGATCCAGTGGTTCTGTGTTTTTAATTGTTCCACTCGGTCCTGCTCCTCTTGGAGTAATACGGCTAACTGGCGACGTCTTGCTTCTAGCCCGCAGATATAATCCTTCAGGTCATAAATTTCTTGCTCCAACTTTTCTTCCCTGGATTTGGCTGCTGCGATTTCTTGTTCAAAGGTCTCTTGATCTATTTGCCTGAAATTTTTTAGCGTTGCTTCTTTTACTTCGAGCTCTAGGCTTTTTACTTCCAATTCTGTTTCTCTGGCTTCTAGTCCTAGGCTTTTCATTTCTATTTCTAAAGTTTTTCTATTCATCTCCTCTTCCTTGGCTTTGAATAATATTTCATAAATTTTTATTGCCATTTTTTCTGCTTCTAGTTGACGATACTGCTTTTCAATCTCGGCCTGTCGTCCATCTGGGTCTGTTTGGCTGGCTTGGTTGTTGGTTTCTTTTTGATTATTCATTTTCTAAATTAGTTAATTTAAAATCGATTATTGTACACGATTCTACTCTATTGTATAATAATTCTACTTTTAGACATCGATATGTTTACGGTTTTATTGAGTTTATTTTCTGGCAATATAATAATTATAGTTTTTACAATAGGTACCATTCACATACAATCCTCTAAGAGCTGCTTTCTATAGATTCATACTCTTCCTCAAGCACAGGAGGATTTTCCATTCGATCGTACCACGCTAGGATTTTATTTGTTTGTTTTCTTCTCAGTCTTCTTATTTCTAACGCTTGCCACTGACTTTGTCTGGTGACTAGATCTCGTTGCGTCTCTAATTCCGCAATTCTTTGTTGCTGTTGTTCAATTATGGTTACATATATCATACTTCGATTTGTGATCTCAGTTAACATTGTCAGGGATTGTGTCCATTGTTCCCTGGACAGGTTTGCTACGCGCGCTAGAAAGTCGCACTGATCTCTCCATAATGGTACTGACGTTATCATTTTCAGAATAAACGCTTCGATTTCCCTTTTGACACTTCCTTTAATACTCCAGTCTGATTTTGCAACAGTTTTGATTATTTTTGGTATATTTTCTCTGCTCCATGTTTTGGTTGGCTCGCACATCATGCCGTTTACGTTTTCTACACAAATTAGATAATTCATATTTTCAGCTAAATCGTCCAATTGATATTGCTGATTTTTGTTTAATCTCACTTTTCTACATTCCTTTTCATTATCAATACAAATTTGGTGGATTTTCTCGTTTCCTATATTCGTTATTTTTATTGCATCCACATTTGTTTCCACTTGAATTTTTAATTTGTGTTTCTGTTGCGTTGCAGGAGTTGTGTTGATCACGTTTTCTCCGTTCTTTCTTATTTCACATTTGTAGCTCTTTATGCCCATTATACAGATTTTGTACGTTGAATTTCTGGTTGTATCCTCAAATACGTAAGTTTGATTCTGTTTCAAATTCCATGTTTCACAATGGTAGGTTATCCGTTTTGAGGTTATACAGATCATATTAATTTGTCGTTTTCCCGTATTCGTAATTATTATTTGAGTTTCTTTAACTTCGATGGCCATTTCTAATTTCTCATTATTGAATTCTTTTGTTTCCGTTAAATTAATTGACGTAATTAATATTAATAATCTTTGTAGTAGGGTCTGTCAATTTTGATTCTTTTGTAGTTTCACCGTCTGTTTTTCATCGTTTATAATTTCGGTTGATTTCTGCTTCTCGGTTTCATTAGAATCTGATTGTGGTTCCTTTTCGCTGGATAATTTTGGATCTTGTTTCTCATTATCTTTGGTGTCTCCTTGATCATCTTTATCATCTTTATCATCTTTATCATCTTTATCATTTTCATCGTTATATTCACCATCCGGGGTGTTCTTGGAAATGTCGTCCTCGACATTTATTAATCTGATAATTTCGTCATATGTCTTTCTCGATCTCTTCTAGTTCGACTTTCCATCCGAATGAATTCTCTTGTTTTCTTTGCCAATTTTGAACTTGAGTTTCTAATTCTTCTTTTCCCGATCCAATTCTTTCTGATTCGTTTTCATTGTCGGTGAATTTTATCTCTTTTTTTTTTAGAAGTGCTTTTATGGTTTTTGGTAAATTACGATTAGTTTTCTAGACAAACAAATTGTACAGTTGGTCAAAGAAATTCAGCAGATGAAAGCCACCTGGGTAGAGCCGAAGAATGTAAAGGCTCTCTACCAAAAAACGACAGCCGCACAACGAGGTTGGACAGAGGAACGACAATTGAATCAAAGTCAAAAGACCCAAATTCGTGGCCTAGAGGTTGCGCTATTGGCGTGCCAAGGGGGCAACGCGGTAACGTACCCGCTAGTATTTGCACCCACGCAACTAGCCTATAAAGAGGTGCCAGTGACTACCAAACTAGTAGACAAACTTTCCAAACATCAACCCGGTAGAAAAGAGAGGGCCAAACGACGTGCCGTTCAACCGGAATAACAAAATACTATTTTCATTTGTTGTTTAATAAATCATTTCAAATAGCTGAATTAAGTTTTCGAATTGATCTTCTAAATAACTATTTCATATAAAGGTTGATCAAGTTGAAGTACAAGTAACGCGGAAGTTAAACATAGCAAGAGGAGTATTAGCTACACCAGTGAGGGACCAGAGTAAGAAAAGCGCACAGGAACCTTCTATCGGTAGTGCGTTGAACACACCTTGAGATCGGGCCAGAGCAGTTCTCTCGTAGCGCTCACCTTTGGCGATCTCAAAACCAATGGTTACATCACTAACGTTGCCTAGCAACGGGTAATTATTGGAGGGCAAGAAAAATTGTATTTGGGGTTAAGGTCACACAAACCATAAATCCCACAGTAGTGTTGGGCTCAGAGCCACAATTTAAACAAAAAAATTAAAATTAAAATTAAAGACAAAGAGTGGAAGTAATGGAACGAATCACTGTACATAAACATGCACCGCACAAAGATACCAAAAATCAATAAACAACATAGTAATTAAAACAAAATAAAAATATAACAAAAATTAAATAAAACAAATAATTAATTAAAATTCGGAAAAATGCCTACAGATGCAAAAAGAAACATACAAAAAAATAAAATAAACTGCCAAAACCTTGCAAAATAAGGTTTAGAAAAAACATAGGCAGAAGTGGCGGCCAGAAAACAAATAAAAAGGGCTAAAAATAATATTACAACAAAATAGTAATAAAAATAAAATCCAAACATAAAATAAATTATATACCAAAAAATAAAGAAAAATATACAAAAAATAATAAAAATAATTTTAAAGTAATAAAATAATTAAAAAGCCCTAAAAATGGCGAAAAATTGCCTATTGGTCGCCTTCACGCATGAAAATAGTATAAATACAGTGATGAATTTCATTATTTTTAATCTTATGCTTTTAACCAAACAATTGATTTCTAATATTAAACCGAAAATTTTGAACGTAAGGAATTTATTTTGTTAATTTATGAACGTTTTCCATGCTTATGTACATGTTCTCTTAATTAAACTCTGTGTAATGTTTCATTTCATTATTTTAATAATATCTATATATATTTATTGTCCGAATCCCCTTAAATTATATATATATATAGTATTGTAATTGACGGTTCATGGGACGGATCTCGTGCCGGCTAGTGGGTGAAAACCTTTAGTTGAGCTCGTGGGTCATGCCTCGTGAACCCCTCGGCAGTCCGCAGTCGGGTCTGGCGTTATGCACAGGACCGCTACGCAGGGCGCCGTTGTATACTCGAGGCGGCTACTGAAAAGTGGCCTGAGCGAGTCGAATTAAAATCAAGGGAAGAGCGACACTTCAGCTAGAGGGAGATTAAGAAGGATCCCAGGTTGATCAAAGGACATTTTTATATTTCGGACTAATTAACGAATGGAAAGTGGGTAGCAGGGATAGGTTTTGGACAACGATAGTAAAAATTTGCATCAAAATTAAATTAACGTAGAAAAGGAAACGAAAGTCTCATAATGTATTTAAATAGATAACAAAATAAATAAGAATAAATGCAAAACTTCCTCACCATTAGTAAGATATTCTGCAGTATAGGAGTGCAGCAACAACATTCCATTTTAATCTGATGTGACGCAAGAGAAAAAAAATTCCACAATATAACATGTTTTAAACAACTGACCAAGATTGAGCGAAAACATGGGTCGGAAATTGTTCATAAGGGTTGCCCGATGTCTGGACCATGGACTACGCGTAGATCCGAGTAATTAGGAAACGAGGACGACGATCTTCCAGCAATTCACCCATAAAGAAAAATCCGGTAGATTTGATAACTAAGAATTCCATGTATATCACGGTTGACTAAATCAGATAATATAAGACTTAAATATCAACCAATAGAATTGTACCTACTCATGCATGAAGTCCTAAATAATCCAATTCTGATACGCCGGCACGATACACAAATCGATAATATTTTTTTAATAGTGTCACTAAAATCTGCAATTTGCATTCATTGGAATTTTCTCGAGCCTTCCATTCATCGGAAACTACTGTAAGTATCTTTAGCTTATTGAAACTTATAAAGTAAAATATTCTCTATCTATTGCTCGCTAACCACCCTTAAAATACATGTAGTTTAAGTTATCAATTAGTATCATGTTTACACTTACCTGCAAGTTTTGATCAATATCTTTAATGGTTTGATGTTCGCCTTCACCTCTAAATACGTTTGGGTCACTATAAAACTTTCAATTAAAATATTTACTACATAACGTTTTATTTTACTTCTAAATACTTTTAGCATTATGGAATTGTGATTCCAAATAATTAATATACAATAATCCGATCTACTTACTATAAAATTATCAATTAAAAATATATACTATAAGACGTTTTATTTACTTTTAAATACTTTTAGCTATATAAAACTGTTAATTCGATTAGTTAATATACAATAATTCGATTTACTTGCTAAAAAAATTATTAATTAAAATATATATTACATGACGTTTTATTTATTTTTAAATACTTTTAGCATTATAAAATTATAATTCCAAATACTTGATTTTACAAAAATTCGATTTACTTATTATAAAATTATTAACTAAAATATATATTATACGGAGCTTTGGTTACTTTTAAATAGTTTTAGCATTATAAATTATTAATCCAAATACTTACTATATAAAAATTTGATCAGCATACCATAAAACTTTTAGTTAAAATATATACTATACGATATTTTAGTAAATTTCAAGTACTTTTAGTGTTATAACATCATTAACCAAAATATTTGCTATACAATATTTTGAATATCCGATTTCTTTTTCATTAGATAATGGAAGTTAGGGTTCGATCGGGTTATTAAAATTCTTAGGATCATTAGAGTTCATTAAGCCCAATGCAAACTGCAAATTTAATCATGTAGGTATGGAGTGCGGCCGATCGAAATAGTTCCTAATTAATCCTATAAACCAAATTAAGGAAGAGCTCTACAAGGGAAGGATGCCACTTTGATTTGAAGTCGTTTGTATAACTCCCACTACTACGGAAACCCCTTAACGTAGTTGACGCTTAGCTAGACCCGAATTATATCTAGACCGTTTTGTTAAATGACTAATTGGATAGACCTCAGTTAATGTTGGTAACTTGTCTATTAGCTACTAAATTTTGGGTAATCTATGTTTGGTAAAACCTCCCTCAATACTGATAGTCCGGTTAGTTTTACTAAATTTCTCTTTAGCCTTATCGAATAAAATTTTATTATAACCACTCAGTAAGGAATCTCGTTCGATAATCGTATTGTAATTTAACATCTAATAACAGGGATAATGTTCATGGGAGAATAATAACGTAGCAATGTTGAGGTGGACGTACGTCAAATATGGTTGTCAGGGTGGAAAGAAAATAAAGGTAGGAGTCGACTTACCAAATAAATGTTCAAAATCCCTCCCCGAACTACTCTGCCTACATACCCCACCTCTCGATAACCTCCACTTTTTAATTTCCTTTTCTTTCTCTCTTTTAGAATGAGCAGCAATAACAATTCAGAGTTGGACAACCTACCAAGGATTCCCCGACTTCCTCCATCCATAGTGGCCGTTAGGCACCAATATGAAGACCTGAAACAGCAGCACAATGAGCTCCGGGTCAAATATGAAAGGATGAAAGGCACCTGGGATCCGCCAGAAACCGTAAGGGAGCTGAGACAGAAGACTTTCAGGCTCACCCAGGCGCGTGACGAATTAATCGCCGAGTCGCGCAGCCAACGGCTGCTGATACGTGAGCAATCAACGGCACTTCGTCGAGCCTTCACGGACGTAGAGCTTCGGACTCACGTCCCAAGGAGTGTCCGGGCCAGCCAACTAAACATCATTCCGGCCCATCATCTCCCCAACACCGAAGACCTCCCAACTTCCTCAGTTCTCCTTCCTCCATCAGTTCTCACCCCTCCATCAGTTCTCATCCCTCCATCCACTCTAAATCCTCCGCCAGCAGAAATCACGGCGAACTCTGTCGCCACTACGGCTCGCCACCAACCAAATATGAATAGGCGACGCCGGGATCGTCGTCGCCGAGAAGAGGAGCTCTTCCGAGAAGCAGAGCCCGCCGAAGACTCATATCGGATCGATGACTTGCCGCCCCCTAATCGGGAATTCGAGATTCCGGGGCTCGATCCGGATATTTGTTACGCTCCTCGGGTCATCTTCTCTTCTCCTCCCAGATCCATCCACATTAATCTAGTGGATGAGGATCTTGAATCGCCTCAGGTAGTACGAGCCCTCGATCGACTGGGGCTGGATACTGACGAGATAGCCATCCTCACGGGCGAAGTGTCCAATGTTGGCTCCCAATGTGAAATCGCGGGACCCTCCACGAGTACTGAGGGCAACCATCAAGCGAATCCCCCGCCGTATCGGCCGGCAAAAAGGAGACGTCTGCCTACGGACATCGACGCTGAAGAAGACTAAAATGAAAAGTGGGACTCCCTCATACGGGTCAGAGATGTACATATAGACGACTTGTGACTTTGGTGTTCGTTGTTTGTTTTGCTGTGAAATGACGTAAATGTAAATTACGGTCAATATAGTTTATTCGTAATATTCATGTTGTCTTATTTTATCTTTCTTTTTGTTAAGAATTACACCACTTAATTTCATTTTACGAGAGGTGAGGTATAGATAACTGTTGGGCCAGAACACAAACGGCCTTGGAAAATGTTTAAATGGATCGGTAACACACATGCAAATATAACATGCAAATTTAAATAAACCTATTGAAACATCAATTAAACCCTATCAAATATGAGAAAAAAGAGAATTAAATATAAAATAATAAACATAAAAATAAATTAAAATAATAACAAAATGCAACAAGATTCGTACGATACAAACACAAATATAACACGAAAACCCAACAAATTCGACAAAAATTAATAAATTAATAAAAGTTCATGAAAATGAAACTTAAATCAAAAATTTTGAATTTGTAATAATTCAATAAAAATTCTAAATGAAAAATTATTAAAATAAATTGAAAAAATAATAAAATTAAAGATTAGAATACACTAGAAAATAACAAGGTAGAATTTTGTTTTACTACATCAAATTTAACACGCGAGGTTAGGGACAGAAAATAGGTATAAATACCGATTCATTTTCACATTAAAACACACCATTTTTCAAACTATTTTGAGTCAAAATTTGATTTTGAATTATTGATTAAAAATCTATCACGAAGCCTTACTTTTAGGTGAGAAATGTTTTATTTTGGAGCTCTCTCTCCACGTCACATCCTCGCAATCTCGGCAGAGCTCTGCTTGGACGTCGGTGTGGGGAGAGATGCAATTTTATGTTTAATGAATTTGTTTATTGGACAAGTAATTTTGTATTTTGTCGTTAATATGATAATAAACATTTATATTATTCATAAATTGTTTTTATATATTCAATAAACTAAAGTAAACTGTCGAAATTTTTCCGGCCCACAGCCAACACAAAACGCAAGTTAGCAAAATATACATAGTACAGACTCGTGTAAGTGCGTGGAAAATCGCCAATGATATGTACCCGTGTAGACCCAGCGTGCGGAACGCAGGGGTCGTAACGTCAATATTATCTGTATAGAAGAAACGAGAAATAAGGAAGAAGTCATTTGGTTGCTTCCTCGTTTCTCATTTCTGTAAAATCGACCTAAAATTATTCTACACACGGCTAAAAATCATCACACCGAGTAGTCCAGTGGGCACTCATTAACTATAATATAAACACAATATGCGCCTAAGGCTTATTAAATGGTAACGGTACGGGGAATAAAATTAATTCACTGATTAAACTAAAGTAATTTGTTGATTAAGATAAAGTAGCTCATTGATTAAACGAAAGTAATTTATTGATTAAGATAAAGTAGTCCATTGATTAACGATAAAGTAATTCATTGATTAAATTAAAATAATTCATTGATTAAAATTAAAATGATTATTAATTAAATTCATTAGTTAAAAACAAAGTAAGGGCTGATTAAAAGTGAGTAAGTTATTGATTAAAAATAGAGTAATTCATTGAGTAAAAATAAAGTAATTAAATTGAGGGTAGAAATAAATAAATAAATGAGAAGTAAGCACAAAACCGTTGCTTAAAAATAACTTGACAATTCATTAACCCGAGATCATTGCTATAAAAATTTAAATAATGATTCTAAAGAAAATTAATATCATTATAAAGGGAAAAATGAAATCGATGTTAACATGAATTCGTTGTTATGAAATAAAATCGTTGAGAATAAATTAATAGGAAATCGATAAATTCAACTTCATTATAACTTCTAGTTCTTAATTGTTGTCAAATAAATCATTCGAACCCCTAATAAGGTGAAGAACTTAAGTCCGAGATCAGACACGCCTTGCCGAACCCCCGACGCATCTAAAATCATAGCCATATGATTAAAAATAATCGTTTTGTTTTCGGAAATTTAAATTTGATTCAGGAATCCCCAACTATAGATTAAAGTTAGTAGTGAAATATTATTGGAAAATCTGCTAAGAGCCTAATGATATTAATAATTATAAAAATTAACCACCTTTCAGCATCACGACAATATCTTCCACCCGAAAAAATTAATAATCAATTTCGTCAAATCCTTCATCATTAAAGTACATATATTTAGATAATCCAAATTATTTTGAAAAACGAAAAACGACGAAATATTATAATAAAAATCCAACACAAATTAGGAACGAATTGTTAAAATGCATATGATTCCGCAACGAGAGTCAAATGAGTAACCCTTCCGTGAAACGACCAAAATATTCCATTCCAGAAAGCTAGGAGGAAATCAAAACATTGGGTTTTTTCCTGAAATAGGTCAATAATATAACTAATAAGAGAGACAAACGTACCCGACACACTCCAAAATATCTCTCAGTAACGTACAACGACAATAGGCATCATGAGATAATACACTGGGGCAACATCAGAAATAACCGAATAATAATCAAAAATTTACCAGAGATATTGAACAAATCGACCGGAAACCGTAAATTCAAATCGAACGAACCCAAAAATTCTCGTGATCTGCGAGATTGACGTTTCCGTAGACATTGTACCTAGATAATAAATATAGATTAAATTATATCAATATAAACAAAATGTCTCTCACCAAAATCTCCATGGTTAGTCATGAGGTAACGGATGCGAGTGCATCAACACTAGTTAAATAACTTGGTATGGATGCCATCCGGTCAGTATGCTATCATTTTTATTTTTGAAATATGGATCTACCTACTATGACTTCAATAGGAGAAACACTAAAGGAGTCGAGTGCCCCAAGCCAAGGTAATTCGCATCGACGTTCATTTTAATAAATATTATGTATTTAGAAAATTTTAAATTCATTTTAATACATGTTAATATTATATATTTAATAAATTTCAAATTCATTTTAATAAATATTAATACTATTTATCTAGTAAATTTTAAATTAGTTTTTAACAAATGTTAATACCGTGCATTTAGCAAACTCTAACTAAATGTTAATAAACGTTAATACCTTGTAGTTCATAAATTTTAACTTATCCAAATTCATAAATCTTAAAGCAAACCGTCATTTATATTCTCCATACATCATTAAAAATCTTATAGTCGTTATTATTCATAAATTTCAGGGTAATCCATTTCGTTAATGTTCATTATTGTCTTACCAAATTTTGAAATGGACCTTTCATGAATTCAAGAATTTCGAACGCGATAATTATCATTGTCTAAGATCAAGGTTTATGTTCTGGATAATTACCATTGAATTTCCCGCCATTTCGACAGTTATGACAGTAGAATTTATTGATTTTCATGGTCTTATAGGTTTATGAAATCTACCAGTATTGCCACTTCGCGAAGTATGCGACCGATAATTGTCCTCCATTACTTATTGATAGTTCGCAATGTCCCATAGAATATTATCTGACGGTTATGCCACTCATTGTTTCCGTTTCATGAGGTTTAGTACCTAAACGAGATAGTATTCCGTGGACACAACGCGTAACCCAACGAATCTCCACCATACAATTAACGCTGATAATCGTTTTCATTCCTTGAATGTCGAATTGATTGCTGGGTTTAAACTCAACTAGTATTCCCTTACCTAAGTTCTAATCCGGCAACGGAATCTTTGTTCTATGAATCCAACATTTCCAATCATGAAGCGACCACCGACGACTTGAGCAGACCTGCCGACAGCTGTGTAGAATAGAAATGAATGGATACTAACTCCAACCCCTTCGTTACACTTCGAAGCTCGAAAAGCTTGTATCCACACTACTTAGCCGTCGATAAACATTGATCATCTCCATAACACTACATCGACATAGGCGATGCCTTGACGCTAACACGCTAACTGAGGGACAAGATACTATGCCACCGTTAATAAAGAATATACTGAAAACTATGTTATACCGGTTCACCTAATCATAACGATATCTATTTTAGAAGAATCAACGCTTCTCGAGGGGATCCCAGCCCACATGGCAGAAGAATGGGGTCAGGCTTGGAAGCGGGCCCGAACGACAACAATGCCCGAGGAACTTCGACCCAAGGAACCACACCGGACCGCCCTACAGATACTAGGTATGGAGAATGACCCCCGTTGGGCCGGGATGCGAGGTGACCAACAACATCCTGCCGAGGAGATCCGAAGCCACGCACGGAGCCTCCTCGCCCATTGAGAAAGGGTCCAATGGCAGGTTGATCAGAATGTCGTCAAGGCCAGAATGTATTTGGCCAATGTCGAAGAAGATATCTCCGTCGGGCGCATCGCCGAGTTCTATCCAGCCCGACCGGCCCGTAATACTAAACGTCCAGTGGCCATTATTCCCGGCTACTCCCCGGAGGAAGGAGTTAGGAAGTTCTTGGAGGAACTAATCAGGATTTTACTTTACCTAAGTTAATGATGAAATTAAAGATTTGTATTACAGATATGACATCCGTCCAGATATTACAAGCGGAACTCGCTCATATGCGACGCGCCAACACGAATCTTCTCGGCCAAATAGTTCAGATAACCCGAGAAGCCCAGCAGATCAAGTCCACATGGTCGGACCCGAAGAAAACAAAGGCTCTCTATCTCAGGCTCACTGCCGCTCAAAAGGGCTGGGCGGAGGAGCGACTACTCAACCAAAGTCTCCGAACACAAATCCGGGGACTGGAAGTCGCCCTGGCTGCAAGTCGGGAGGGGCAAGCGGTAACTTACCCGCTCATCTTTGCTCCATCCCAGTTGTCCTACCAGAACCAGATCAGCGACGCTACCCCAGCCAAAAATTCTTCAACGGCCCCATTAAGCAGCCACCGGCCGGGACGGAAAGAACGTGCCCGCCGCAAAGCCGCCCGTCTGCTCGATAAAGCGATCTAAATGACGGCCATGATACATTAATTTCGTTATTTTGTCATCTTAATAAACAGAATCGTAATGGTGATTAAATTTAAAAGAAAATATAGTATGTTCCCGATAGGATTATAAGTAGAATGGTCGTCGGAAAATCGTGAATACTCTCACGGTGTCGTCGAAACAGTGTTTCTCTCCCACTGGTCAGCATGAATTTTACATTTCTTACATAGGGGACAGAATAAAGCGAGCATAGGTCTCCTAACGACAGCTCGTTGAACCCGAGGGTTGTCCGAGCAATTACAGTATTAGTAATGATGCTCACTTTTTGCGGACAATCCACCCACTCGAACACATTTCCAACGTTGCCTAGCAACGGGTGCCGAGTGGTAGCTAGAAATCATTTTGTATGGCGTTACTGGGTAACAAGAAGACAATTTAAACAAATACCGAAACCCTGTAACCCACCATAACAATGGGTGTCGAAAGGGGCTTGCAAACACGTGTTGGGCATAACCATTCTCCATGATTTTCTCAACGTGGTCAGGGCAAAAGTAGGGATTAGATATGGGTTGATAGGTAGAAGCGTAAGTCCTTCCAGCGGCAGCTAATGATCCGGGAAGACGAAGGTCCTTCGAGGAGTAGTGTTAGTAATAACGCTCACCTGCTCGAATGGAATTCGGCTATTGCGTACAGTACCAAATGATTTCGGTAATGGGTACGCAATGGTTAATAAAATCATGCGACGTAACGGGTAAGCATCCCTAGAAATTAAGAAGTGAAGGCCATATCAGAGAAGATGAGTAACACCGTAGCTTAAAACTCCTATACGTCCAACAGTAGTAAATCAGGTTTTCAACACTAATCAAACGGGATTACGGTGAGAAAAATACATTCAGGAACTTATACCTCAACAATGAAGGTTTTCAGTTTCTAAAGAGATTTTCGGTTATTTCTGAAGTCTCTGCTCATCGTGATCTTTCTTTTAATTTATCAAATAAGACCCAATACGAAATAATTTATTGAATTTTAATGAGAATTTTACAACATCGTTAAAATGCACCCTTCAAACAGAGATATTGTTGGGCCAGCACACCAATAGCCTTGAGAATTGTTTAAATGCATCAGTAATACAGCACGAAAACCCAGCACCAAGATAACTTAAAGTACAATATATACAACACCAATTAAACACTTTAAAATCTGAGAGAATATAAATAAATATAAAATCAAAAACATAAAAATAAAATTAAAATAATAACAAAATGCACCAAGATTCGCACGATACCTACACAAATATAACAAGAAAACACAACAAATTCGACGAAATTGAAAAAATTAATAAAAGTTCATTAAAATGAAATTTAAATCGAAAATTTGAATTAGTAATAATTCAATAAAAAATCTTAAATAAAAAATTATAAAAATAAATCAAAAAATAATAAAATTAACGAATAGAATTTACTAGAAAATAACAAGGTCGAATTTTGTTTTACTGCATCAAATCTCACACGCGAGAAAAATAGGTATAAATACCGATGTGTTTTCACAAATTTTCAGTCTTATTTTTCGGAGAAAAATTTTCATTATAGAACTGTATAACTGGTTGTATGGCTGGTTGAGAGCCGTGCATTCAGGCAATTAACACGGGTAAGTGTTTTGCCTGAACACGATCACTCTCAACTGGTGCAACATTATTAGTTGATTTTTTCGAAGAGAATTGATGGGTAATTTTTCAATTGAATTTATGTATGACTTTTCAGATCGAATTTATGGATAATTTTGTTTTTCCAATTGAATTTATGGATGATTTTTTGAATCAAATTTGTGAGTAATTTTTCAATTGAATTTATGGATGATTTTTTAGAATGATTTATCGAATTAAATTTATGGGATTTTCGAAGTAAATTTTATGGAATGGATACAATGAATTTCAAATGTATGTAGCCGCTGTAATATGCTGAATAAATATTTTATATCTACAGCCTTAGTGCATCGAAACTTTTATTCCAAATGCTATGGTAAAATATTATTTGTTATTCTTTTCCGGCCCACAGCCAACACATAACGCAAGAAAGTAAAATCTACATAGTACAGATTTGTGTAAGAGCGTGGAAAATCGCCAATGATATGTACCCGTGAAGACTCAGCGTGCGGAACGCAGGAGTTGGAACGTCAATATTATCCGTACATAGGGGAAATTGGAGGGTAAATGAGTAGTTTATTGGCTGCTCCTTCACCATCCGTTTTCTGTAAAATTGACATAAATTGTTAACAACAATCGGCTCAAAATCTCTAACACCGAGTAGTCCAGTGGGCACTCATTAACTATAATATGAACATAAATAGATCTTAAGGACCAAAGAGGGAATGGGTAGCGGGGAAAATTGCGAAATCGTTGCAACAGTTAAAATGAATAGCCATCGGAAAAAGATAAAGGTAATAAAGGTAATATATATAATAGTAACAATGATAATGCTAGTAACAATAATAGGGAACATTGTAGTTATAATAGGGATAAGGGTGAAGGATATAATGTGGGTGTATTTAACATAACAAAGGGTGTACAGGCCAAAGAATAATCATCAGCATGGACAATAATAAGAAGGACTAAGCAAATGGACATAAAGATAGATGATATGAGAGTATAGGTTAACATTTGAAGGAGATAGGAGAATAATGGGACCTAAGAATCAAAAGCGAGCACAGGTCTTCTATCGACAGCTCGTGAACCCGAGGGTTGTCCGAGCAACTATAGTACTAGCACATGGTACTCAATTTTTGCGGGCAATCCACCACTTCAACACATTACCAACGTTGCCTAGCAACGGGTGCCAAGTGGCGGTTAGTATCATTTTGTATGGCGTTACTGGGACAACCATGAAGATAAGCAAATAATGAAACCCTGTAACCCACCAATATACAATATAGAAATCTAAAGGGGAACTGTCTTTATCTATAAATACTTTTTTTGGAATTGTTACCCTCGACACTACGTTGCTGGTAAACGCTATTATTGAATATGATGTTGAACTAATTCATGGTGAATATAGTAACAGTAAGAATTACCAATACAATACAAGGTGATGAAATAACATTTGCTTATTTAGTTAATGACGATGAATTTTATTAAACAAACCGAAATATTACCAAGCAAGGGTTGGTATGAAGAAAGCAAAATGTTCAAGTTTAGATGTAGCCAAGTACTTTAATGAAAAAGTACTGTAAAAGCCAACATATTAAAAGAAATCATCAATATTACTTACCACGAAGTTTATTAAGGTCCAACATTGGAATAATATCAAATAAATACTGTTTAATTTATAATCTTGAGTTTTTGTCATTTTGAATTCCAATGCAAAATATGAAAATTAATTATTCATTGTTCTAATACTGACAACTGGTTTTCTACTCTTTTCATCTCATAGAGAGCGGCTTTATCTAGTAATATATCAACCGGATTGAAGAATGTTTACCTGCACTTTATATCATTGATATATTTTACTTTTTATATCCATTATAAAATAAAGTTACATAAAAGGACAACAATAAATAGATAAGGGTTCTGAATCAAAACATTTAAAATTTGATAATTATTAGACATGCTAAGGATTTAAACGAACACTAAAATACTTCCTTTAACACTAATAACTACTAGAAAGTTATATCATTAACATTTAAATAGCGGTCCTTTGTAGGCCGTATTATATGCGCTATCAACATAATTACTAATTCAGGGAACTTGACCGAATTATCATAAATATAATTTCATATTTTGATTAATTAACAAGTTTAATGATTAATATTAATTTGAAATAAAAAATCAATACAGAAATGAACGAACCACCATCGGAATTAGTTGAAAAAATAAATGTTTTAATTGATTCTTTGGGACAGAGACAGAAATTAAAACAATTCATATCACGTAGACTAACAGATGTAGGATGGTGTGATGTCGTCAAATCCCAATGTTCGAAATTTATCGACAACACGGTAGAAAATTTAAAAATCCCACCACAATCAATACCATTAGAAGATATAGTACAAAATGTAATGAAAATGTGTATTGAGCTAATACCCAAAGATCTAAAAAAGGAGGTTCTATTGAAAATGCTTTCGATGTTAGCTGATCAAGATATGTAAAATTAAGTTAATATTAAGTAAATAATATTCGTTTAATATTGCAGACATAAAACATTTAATAAATACAATTGTTATTTATATTAATCTTGAAATTCTTGACTAATTAGCATCACCAGTAGATGAAACTTTTTCAGTTGTTGCCGCATTAGTAGGAGTATGCCACGTTAAACGCTCTTCGTAAAACTTTATAACTACTTGAGGACATTTGACATTAGCTTCTCTGGCAGGTACTAAATCGGCTTCTTCACTATTTTTCCTACATTATTTATTAAAAATCTTATTTGAATGATAATCTTCAACCATTTGATTAGAAACATTAATTCACCATTAGAGTCAGTCGCACCAATAATTTTGTCAGCTTCAAGTCCCCTGGAAAAACCTTTAGATCGGTTAGGTTGAACTACCTTCCCCTTTTCTTCAGTCTATTACCATCATGATTATTAGTAGCAATTTTATCATTTACTACTTTCTTTGTCACAGGAGCTGACTTTAATTTCTTTGATTGGGGACTACCAGTCAACTTTTTAGAACCATTTTCGCTACTTACATCAGACGCTCTAGTTGGTGACTTATCACCTTCATCAATTGATCGCTTTCCTGTGGATTTTCTAGTTTCTAATTTTCTGGAATCTTCGAATTGCTAAATAAAAGTTAATTTTAAAAAATAAGCATAAAAATGCCTTAATTAGTTCAGGACAATCTAAATTTTCTTCAGGTTCCCATGTATTTTCAGAATGTGGATAACCTTTCCATTTAAGGAAATATTCTTTCTTTCCACCTCTGACTCTTACTTTAATAATTTTTTCAACTTGAAATTCTTCTTCCACTTCTTCATTAACATCACCTTCTCCTTCTTCAACATTTGCGGATTCAACCTCTTTGTTTGTTTCAGACATTTTCCTATTTTAAATTAATAGTTAAATTATCTTATCAATATAAAGAACTTGCGCTTTATCAAAAAATGGCGATACTAATTTAAAACAAATTTGGTTTCAAACAAATTTTATGGTAATTTAATTCAAAAATTAATTGTTCATTGATAAAATTTGGTTTTGTATGTAAAAGTAAACTTCAGGAAACTAAAATAAATTTCTGATTTCATATTTAAATAACTTATTCATTTTGAAAATTAGGTTTTCGGAGAATTATGAATTTCAATAAAATTTTATGAAAAAACATTTGGATAAAAATTCAAAAAATTATTGTTAATCTTTCAACCTGAATTTTTTAAAAATTTTCTAAAAACTTTAACATTATAATATTATAATCATAATAAGTTCAGCTAGACTTTTTTCAACTTGTGGGTTAGCACTTCGTAACCTTGCCAACCCATGCATATGCTGAGCACCTGATCGGTAAATCATTAAAGAGTTTCGCGGCCACTTTCAAGGGATTCGCACCAGATGCGCACATAAGAGATATAATCATTGGATACCCGTCAAAATGACGTTGGAAATGTATTTCAATGGGCGGTTTCTAGTAAAAGGTGAGCCATATTGACATGACTGCTAATACTCTAGAAAACCTTTGGGTTCACGAGCTACCATAGAAGGTATTCACGCTCATTTTAATAATGGGTCCCCCTGTCACTAATTTAATTGAAATAATATTCATCATTTGATCACTTTATTTTATTTCAAAGTGTGGGGTTTGTGGTTTACTTAACCTTGCCCCAAATATAACCTTTTCGTCGCCCCCAATGGTTACCCGTTGCTAAGCAACGTTGGTGATGTAACCATTGGTTTTGAGATCGCCAAAGGTGAGCGCCACATGGAACTACTCTGGCTCGACCTCAAGGTGGATTTAATGCACTACCGTTAGAAGGTTTACGTGCGCTTTCTTTTCCTGGTTCCTCACTGCTTTGGAGTATATCTGAACCTATTGGTTAACTCGTTTTTGATTCGAATTTATTTAGTTAGAATTAATACAAGTCATCTAAATTTCTAAAGCCACTCACAAATATTTATTGGATAACAAAGTAAAAAGATGTCAGCATAATTATGAGTCTTTCATCAGAGCCGCGTGAAGCTTAGCTCGTTCTGCTTTTCCCGGCCGATGTTTGATTGGTTAGGGGCGGGCTTAGTGGTGGCCTCCGCATCTCTGTAGGCCAATTGCGCTGGGGCGAATACTAGGTGGTAGGTCACCGCCGCACCTTCTTGGCACGCCGACAATGCTACCTCCAGGCCTCTGATTTGCGTTTTCTGACTTTGGTTGAGCTGCTTCTCCTCAGCCCAACTCCTCTGCGCAGCTGTCATTTTCTGATAAAGGCGCTTGATTCATTGGACTTCCTTGGTCGGCTGTAGGATCTGCTGATGAAGCTCTGCGTTGGTTTTTCGCGTCCGCGTTAATTCCTGCTGTAGGATTTGACAAGGATTCATGTCTATAATAGAAACGGGATGTAAATTCTTATGTAATCTCATAGATCATGTTCATTTTATTTAGGTATGCCTAGGCCTGTCAAGTTTGTATTACTTCGATTAACTAATCATTCCTATGATTTTTCTATGTTTATTAAATAAGCAAAAACTCGAGAGAAAATTATATTCGTATTACAGAATTTAATTAGTTATTTCTCGGGAAATGCTGGATACCATCTTCATCTTGGGTATTCTCGAGCGTAAGGGTGCTCACGATGGCTGCTTGATTGTTGGTCTCCTTTCCGAATTTCTCGTGGCAATACCTTTTGCGGGACAACCATGTTGATTGCCTTTGTTGGTACGTCCAATCTTGGGTCGTCTAAATTGAACGAGGTATTGTACGGAGGGGCGTACCTGTCCGTACTCAGGATTCGTCCGGCGGCTTTGTCCCGGTTGACTTCTTCTAAATATCTCCTGGCCCTCTCCACTTGCCGGTCCGTCTGCCGTTGATGTTCTTCTAATCGAGCGAGCAGAAATTCGGTCTCTCCTCTGATTTCCCCAGTGGGGTTGCGACCGGGTTCTCGTTTGATTGCGATGAATGGGAGGTCGGTGTCGTCGGTGCTTGCTTGGTCTCCCATCCGGGATTTTCTGACCGGCAAGATCGAGAATCCCGCATCCCACATTGCTTGCCGACACCGAGCCGCCGAGTGTGCCGGGAAGCCTAGTGTGATCCGGGACGCGTCGATCCAGGAGTTGTCTAAATAAAACATGGCATGTGTTAATTTCAGTTTATCCAGAGTAATTTTTAAAGTTAGCGGATCAAATTATTGTAGATCGGTTTATATTTATCGGGTCACGGGTCATCTTTTCGGTTTATGGGGTTAATTAATCATATAACCACATGTGTCCTCCTTCCTGAAACACTCATAAGAATACTCATGTCTTAACTGCCAAGATTATTAGGGTTATCATGGAAAGTTCTGTAAACCAAGGTTTTACTTGCACTCGCTCAACCCAAGCATATCCTTTATAATAATTTCAATATATTCTAATCATTACTAATGGTGGATTCAGAGAAAAACATTAAAAAAATTTTACTACTACATTTAGTTATGATTTATATTAAGCTTCCTATACATTTCAATAATGATCATTTTGAGAAAAATTTACAGAAATAATTTACAACAGCATTTGATCGTAGTTTAAATTGAATCCTCTATATCTTTCAATATTTAATTTCACCGACAACACCAACATATATGGTGAGCCTGACGTGATCAAAGTCGGTGAAAATTGATTGAAAAGAAATATTGTTTTAACTTGATTGAAAGTAAATTTTGGGTTCTGAAAATTTTGTATTGAAGCTAGAAGCAGAGATAAAATATTTATTGTGTTAATAAATTTGAAATTCAGATTTGCGTGATTTGAGAAAACTTATTAAAGTGAATCGATATAACTTACTAAGCAAAAGAAAGAACCGATCCGGTTTCAATTGCTAAAGAGAATAATGATTTTGCTAGTTGCCAAAGGCTACCAGTTGAACAATACGGAGGAGATCAAGTTGTTTTTGTTGATTTTATGAGCGACTATTATATGTAAGACTGCGTATGGATGGTCCCAAGTAATTATGATTCAAAGATTACTTTTATATCAAAAGGGAGCAGCGAGAGAGGTGTGGCAGAAAATTGACAAGAAAGCAGTTGGTAATGATTGGGCAAAGTAAAAAGAGGCTCTGGCAGCTAAACTCATTGGATATAAAGAGACGAACGAGGTAAAGGTTTTATAGTCAAGTTCAAAATCCAAATGAAACAGTGTGCAAATGTTCCTACCATTTATCAACCTTACCAAGTAAACCATTCGATGACGACTCAAAACAACCAGGTCTAGCGAAACAAATGCAATAATTAGTACAAGATAAGTTTCTATCCGGAATAAATAAAGAAATAAAAATAGCATTGTGTTGTGTAGATTATAATAACTTTGATGATCTTGTTAACAAGGCAATGAAAATTGAATTAAACTTAAAGAGTACTAAAGAGAAAGCTCAGGCATTTGCAATACTTCTAGTTAAAAGAGAAAGATAAATTACACCACCGCGAAGCAGTTGGGAGGCAGTAAATACATTCCAGCAATCAAGATGTCCATCGCCAAGTTTGAGAAATTAGACTAGTATAAACAGATCAAGCGGTAAAACGCAAAACAATGAAAGAATAAAACTTATCCAATGAGAAAATTGTGAAATAGTAAGACATTATACAAATCAATGTTGGTTTAAAAATTATTGTGGCAGAGCCCCCGAGGAGAGTAGTTTCTAACTGACAGAGAAATGAAATAGAATATAATTATAGAAGTGTTGGGTTTTGGATTATTTCAAGTCGGTTCTCTCTGACTCCTGGTGTTCTTTAAATTAAAACAATGAACGACCCAACGTATATTGAAACAACAGGTTCACAATTTATTATCACGCTACAATGACCAATCAAAGTTTATACGATTCTCTGCTCGGCGTTGATGCTTTGCAAACAAACAATATTCACCTTTTGATCCTTTAGTTCTGTTGACTCTCGTTTTCCTCGGTTTCTGTTTGGTTTGATCCCTTTTCGCCTTTCCGTATTCTTAATTCTATTTCTTCTTTTCCCTACTTCCCTAATTCGTTTACCACTTTTCCTACAGTCTGATTCTTCGAACCCTAGCTGAGGCAGAATGCCGATTTTCTCTGATTTTCCCTTTGCTTATATACTCCTCGAAATCAGGATGACAAATGGTTATTGCCGAGCCAATCTTTCGTTTGACATTTTCTCCTACGTGTTTGCTTCGGCTGTCATCCATAATGGTCCAACGAATCCAGATAATTAATGGCCCTACCGGTCTTCCTACGCGCGCTATCTTCTCCTTACTCTTTTCCCATTAATCATTATGTCAAGCTAATGGGCCCAAATCTTCCTTTTGTTTGCCTTTCTTCTTGTTTACCCAGCTCGGGTTTCCTTCATCTCTCGGGTTCTCCATTGGCTCGGGTTTCCCATTAGCTCGGGTTTTCCATTAGCCAATTAATTAATTAATTAACGTTTTCTGTTTTCATACATTTGAATGTTTTTCAACCCTTTCTAACCCTTTTCTGATAAATCCCTAACCGTCATCTTGTTGACCATTAGCTAATCTATAACTGTCCCGTTTTTCCCTTTCGATTTCGATGATTTTTCCATTTATTGATTTTTCTCGGATTTCCGGATTCTCGCCTTTCGTAATTGCTTTTTGCATTTTCTAATACTGTTTCCATCGCACTTTCCTTTACTATTAATTCTGTGCACGATCCCGCTTTTATTTGCCTTTTTCTTCGCTTACTTTCCATTTGAATTATTATCCTAAATTTTATTTAAATTTTAATTTTAATTTACAGACCTCAACATATCTCCCCCCTTAAAAAATTTTTTTCGTCCTCGAAATCTATGTTTTGCTGTGATTATGTATTATTATTATTATTAATATTACCCTTATTATTATTATTACTATTTATCTAAATTATTACTTCAAAAAATATTCCCCAAACAAATATTTCCCCAATATCTTCAGGTAATTTATAGTAAATCAAATAAATTGCAATAATCGACTTTCAAAATTCATTTTCCAAAAGACCTATTAATTTCCCATTTGCATTTGTTGATATTCCCGTAGCCAAAACGTCACTCTGAAATGGATCCACGGTCCAATTCTTATTTGCGCAATTGTTTTTATTTTATTTTTGTTTCACATCGTCTTCCGATTCCTCTATTTCTTCTACTCTCATTCGAAACATAGCGAAATCGGCCTCGTGTTGAAACAATAAGATTTCCAAACGGTCCAACCGCCTTTTCAGACGGAAGTTTTCTTCCTCCAAATCTGTTATTCTGCCCTGCATGCTACGAAACTTTTGCTTTAGTTCTTGCGTACTTGTTTTACACTCTTTGCATGACATCTCCGAGGCTTCTTGCATTCTCTGAAATTAAATGATAGTAATTTTTTTTTGTATCACTCTCTATTCGCAAAGCATCAACACCTCGCTTCGAATCTCAAACAAATTACACCGTTCATCCTATGGTACTTATAAAACATGCACATTGTTAATATAAATGTAATATATTTTTATACTCTATTCATGCAGATCACAATTTATAGTCTTGTCTCATAATATGAATATGATGGTGGTTGAAGGATAGTTAGTTGTCTCTCCTTTACACATATCAAAATGGTGATGATTATGAATGTTATTGATAAGATGAGAAAACCTGTTATTAAAATGTAAATGAGATATTCACAATAGTTGACTGTCAAATCCGAATTTATCATCATTAGTTTATTTGAGTTAGGTTTTGTCGTCTCTTGGGTCGGTAATTGGAAAGGTGATGTGGTTGTATCTGATTTTCGTTTCGATTCATTGATTGTCTTGACTTCCACGAAAACTGTTTGCCATCCGCCTGGTTCGGTTATCCATCGCTGATATTTAACTGTTAATTCCCATGCCGTCTCTAAATCAGAAGTGTAAAGTGTAAAAAATGATTACCGGCATCTAATATAGTCAGGGTTTTTTGTTTGTAGATAATAACAACTCTTTCATCATTTCCTGATTTTCTATATATCGTTACCGGTCCATTTCCAACACTCAGGGTTATACGATTTGACTCGTCTCTGAGATAGATAGACTGGGTCTCACTCTTAAATCGTGACCATTGGTTTCTCACTACCGTTCCATTTTCGAGGCATATGTTCTCGTAGTAGTTTGCATTAACTGAATAATTTTGATTCATTTTCAATTTCTCGTAGCGGATAACTGATTTTCGCGAGTTAAGGGTGTCGACATTTAACCCTTGAAATGTGATTCGCACTTTCACCAAGTCCACTGGCTTCCAATATATATTGATTCCATTTATCTCTGGTTCTATTTTGATCAAGTTTCGCATCTCTTTTGTGTGCACTTCTATCGGAATTTGCGTGTACCACTTTGACATGTTCTGTCTCAACAGCCATTGGTATTTGAAATTTGGCTTTAACTTCGTACCGCAAATATATCTTTATCATAATTCAGTTCTACCACTGGTGCCGTATTGTCTAGTAAATCAATAATTTCTATTTGGTCTGCGATCTCGCATTTACAGCTCCATACTATATTTGTTAGAGTGGAATATATATGTATTTTCTCCATTCCTCGGATTTTGCTTACCGCATATGGTAAGTCAATCTTTTTGCCGCTCGCAACTGTTACTAACATCAGCATTATTGCTACATATAATATCTTATTGATGTAGCTGACTGGTGTTGGATTTTTCGTGAATTTCTGTTTCAATTTGTTTGACCCGTTACTTTATTCTGCTTGGACCTTAAGGGGTATCTAGATTCATCTTCCTCTTTTACCCTAAATTGATTGTACCCTTTGTTTAAATCAATAACTGTGAAATATCGTGCCTCTCCCATTTGATCGAACATTTCTTGGGGTACTGGAATTGGATAAGTGTCTTTCCTCGTAACTTGATTTAGCTTCCGATAATCTACGCAAAATCGTAAGTCTCCATCTTTTTTCTTAACTATCACTATTGATGAGGAGAATGGTGACGCACTATCTCGAATTATTCCAAATTCCTTCATTGCTGTAATCTGTCTATCACTTTCATCTTGATGAACGTAGGGGATTCTGTATGGCTTTATTTTTATTGGAGTTTCGTCTAATAACGGTATTTCATGCTCAATTACATTGGTTAGACCTAAATCATATTCGTGTTTGGCAAAGATATCTCGGTATTTTCTCAGCAGTTTTGTGAATTCCTTTTTCTGCATCTCATTTAAATCATTGCTTACCACTTCAGGCTCCTTGTACACCTTGACGTTTCTTGGTATTTTACAATTTGTTTCAACAGACATTTTCGATAATTTTCCCAATTTTGTTTTTGGGTGTAGCTGAACCGGTTTCTTACTGCTATTCGTTATATGGACTGGTACTATCTGATTTTCCACTTTGACAACTTCGTCACATATCGGTAAATCATATTTTTCGACTAGCGTTTGATTTGGTTCGAATATAAAATCACCATTATCCACACTCATGGTATTTGCACAATATACCATCTCCGATTGTGGTGGTATTGTCAATGTCTGATTCACAAACACTTCACCTGCCCTGTGAATTATTTTTCCTGTTTCTCCTGCTATCAAATTACCTGTCTTTAAATCAAGTGAGACTCCGTCCAGCTGCTCTAATATATCCATACCGATCAGACATCGTACTGGGCTTCCCTTCATTATGAGCGCATTGTGCGCTATTATTCGGTCTCCAATATGGAATATGACGTTAAGTTGTCCAATTATGTTTAATTCATTTTTTGATAATGACCTCACTATTTCGTCGGTAGGCTTTATTTGCATTTTCTCCTTCACGTTTAATACATTTTCCGATATTATTGTGTGACTAGATCCCGAATCAACCAAAGCTTCTACTTTATGTTTGTTCATTTGTATAAATATTCGGGTTGCTTTCCTCTTTTTGTTAATGTCATCATTGAGTAGTTGCATGGTAAGCCTAACATATTCTTTCTCTCGATCTCTGCGCTAGAAGGCTCGATTCTCTCTCCTACCATTCCTTCACATTGTAATGCGATATTTTCTACTGGTTTCATCTCTCGTAATCGATCAACTGGATATACTGGTGCTGGTTGCATAAACGATTTTGGTATACACAATTTTGTAAACGTGTCTACGCTACTCGCATTTAACAGTGGCTCTTTTAAGATTTGATAGGTTCTCAACGCTTCTTTATTCATTCCACTTAGTTCTTGATTGTCAACATATAACGGTGTACTATCACCCTCGTTGTCATTGTCATTATTCTCGTCCCTTGAAGGGGTTGTACTAGCGTAGCTCACCTTTTCTTCTTTAATATTCGCGCTTTGAGTATCTCCAACTCCTGATATTGATGATGAGTAATGAAGAATCTAGCCAATAATGGTATGCAACCAATTACTAATTTCCACGACCAACCTGTGATCGCGTATAATCTGTGTGTTGATAGGACCTGCGATATTATTACTTTGATTACAACACATATTACATAAATTCCAATCAATCCGGCACACGCTTGTCCAATGAACATAAACTTTCCCCAGATCTTTTTCATTGTATTATACGTCGCTTTCTTGTAATGATCTGGAGTTAACAAATACTCGTAATTACCTTCCCACTTCCGCTTGGGAGAATTGTATCTACCATCTCCATTATTACTCTTTCTTTCTTTGATGGAAATAACAAGTTTCTGCGGGCTTCCTCAATGTCTTCGTTCGAGTAAATTCCACTTTGCGATAATTTCTCTAATGACGTAAAATTTACCAGATATTGTAATTCTGTCAATTCTAAGTTTTCCGGTGTCTTTACTTCTCGATGATCTGGTAATGCAATCCAAGATTCTGGTGTTAGTCTGTATAGTGGTGCCAACAATCTATTACACTGTAATACTTTCGGTTTCACGTCCTCTTCCAGTAAGATTCGTGTTACAGGCTCCATAAATCGCAACTTTCCATTTAAATTCACTGGTAACTCGTTGGTGCATTGGTCATACTTTGTCAGTTTAACTGGTACCGCTTTACACTTATAGCTATATAGTGCTTCACCGAAAATTCTGGCAAACACCCCATTTTCTGCAATTAACATTGGTGCTACCAAATTAGGATTGGTTATAGCCATTGCCATCCGATTTCGGAGTATTTCTTTGTTGAGATTGCAATCATTTATAATAACTTCTCGGTACACATTTTCAACAGTATTTTGACCAAAGTGAAATAAATAATCTATTTTGTTATTAAAGTAATTTGTCAACTTGATATCTCCGGCATGTATGTTTGTTTGGGCCTCTATAATCATTTTCTGAGATACATATATACCTTTATAATTTGTCTCATAGACATTTTGTCCACACTTTGTTTTAGTTTCTTTTCTCAGGAATCGCATCCCGTCTTCCTCTGAGGTTGACATTAACACTGTTGGAGTATCTTTCATCCGTAGAGGTGTGATTCTTGTTGTTGTACTCGTTGCTGGATCCATTCTTATTTTCTCGGGCTTTTCCCTGATCTGTTCTCCCGTTATTTCTTTAAAACTCATTGACTTCAATTGCACTAAATTGCACTTTTTGGTATCGACATCGTACACCAAAATTGATTCTCCTGTCTGACAGCTAGATTGTTTCATGTTGCAGAATGGATGTGTTTGTAGTTTACCAGTATCATCATCAAATGATCCATCAAATTCTCTTAATTCTGACATGTACTCTTCTACAACCACGGCTTTGTCAATTATAGCATCGTCTACTTTGTATGGCTCTCCTTGGCAATCACCATTCGACTTTATTATCCCTCGCACGGTTACAGTCTCACGGATTTTGTGGTTAAGCTTTGCTTGTAGTTTGATATCTGCATTAATTTTCAACTGTCCTGTTTGAAAGGCTGCCAAACAATTCTCCGGAATTATTTCTATCGGTCTAGGTATCGATTGCATTTTCACCATCGATGAGTGGCTCCATTTTCCACAATAAAATACAAAAGTAGTTCGTTTCACTGTACACTCTCTCACCTTTGATCTTCGAAACCCCGATTCTTGATATACATGATATTTTACTGGATTTGTCACTTTAAATTTACTGGATATGCATCCGAACACTCTGCTACGTTTACCAACGAGTATACTCTTCCCATTTCGGTTTGGGAGCAGTCATATGCCACCAATGAATTCGTCGTATTTATTATTCCCAATAACATAATAATAGGAATCATCAACCATGGAAATGCAAGTTTTCCCTTTTTTCTCACTGTCTCTGTTTTTGGGCTCTCAGTCTTTTGTATTAACTCTTCCCATCCGCCATTGTTTGCGATCCACTTCATCAAATATTTATTCGTCATTTCAGTAGCTTTCTTTATCAATGATTTTGAATTGTCACTTTCCAGATAACCATAAGTACCAATCTCCAATATTATATAGGCTAGCACTGTCAATATTACATCTCGATCTAACTCAGTTCGTGTTAAGTCCTCAATTACTGCTTCCTCACAAAATTCCTTTTCTTCATAATTTCTTTTAATTATCGACGGTAATCTCCTCTTTAATTCCGTTGCCAATCTTTTTACAACTCTTTTCTCCCCTCCGAAATATCATCTTCTGTTTCAGTTTCATCTAACAAATACAATTCCGTTACTAAACTTTTAATATTCGCTCAGTTTCGCTTGATTCATCTAAACGCTCAGTTTCGCTTGATTCCTCTAAACTCAACGATTCAATTTCCGCATCATTCTGTTTTATCCCACATATCGCAATGTCATTTTTCGTCTCAACAAAGTTCTCTTCACTTTTCATCTCATCTATGCTCGGTAGTATCCTATTATCGGTACTCCTTTCCTCAACATCCCTTGTAACTTCATTTTCTGATCTCATTTCCTCATTTTCCATTGTTTCTAATCTCTGCAATTCATTAATTTCTTGATCAATTTCTCCTGGGTCATCTACAACTTCAGTTTTAATCTCTACATTATCATTGTTCACTTCCTCATACAGAGGCCAAAACGGTACTATTACTGCATCTTCTTCCATTTCACCACTTTGTTTTGTTGCGTACACATTATTAATACAATTTGGGTTACATCCGTAGTTTAACAAATATTCGTCATCATCCAATTCTCGTCCTTTGAACGTCAACACGATAATTCCGTCATTACCTAATATCTCCGCTGCTTTTTGTCGTATTTTCTTTGCTTTTACACTCCAATGTTCCTGATAATATTCAATCCTTTGATCCGCAATATTTAACGCTATTATCAAAGACTTCGCACTATCGTCTGCCGCCTCATAATCATGTCCTAGTTTTCGAATTACCTCTTTTAACTTTGCCTGATAACTCGTCGGTTTATTCGTATACGGTACGATGCATTCAAACAACCCTTCTTTCATGTCTCGATCCATTTCGATGCTCATTATGAAGTCGATACTCGCATTAATTTTATCTCTATTCCCTGCATACAGGGTATCCTGTAAATCTGCTAGAATCTTTTCCCAATTTTGTCTGTCTGAATTCAAAGTATTAACAGCATTAACAACTTTTACTTTATTTTTCCAGCCTGGTATCAGACCGCAATCTACTAAGTACTCCTCGTCTTCCAGACATCGATTCTCAAATTTTAGTTGCACTTGCCATCCACTGTATTGACGCAGTATTCGCTCCTTTAGGTCTTTGATTTGTCCGTAGGCCTTTACACGGAATTGGCACTTCACATTATCAAGTCCCGTCGTTTCCACTATGATATCATCTAAATCCCTTGTTGACCGCAAAGCCTTGCCAAACTTTTGCATTTGCTTAAGTATCTCATCATCTCTGTTTCCTTTGAATAACTTTGCACATAAATTTATGGCTCTCTTTAGTTCGCTTTGGGTTAGTGACATCACACTGAGTTCTGCGATCCATCGTTTCAACTGGGAGTTGTCAGTTTCCATTTTCTCAAGCAATTTTTCAACTCGGGCTAACAGTGCAGTCGGATTCTCATCTGATGCGATCTTTCGCACTTTCGGGGCAGGTTTTCCCTCACCTTCTGACACGGTTCCAATTATCATATGAGATTCAGTTTCTTCATCTGATTCGAATTTAGCCACTAGTTTGTTCAGCTTCTGTCGCATTTCTCGAAATTCCTTTTCCATTTTGTCTTGAAATTCCTCTCTCTGAGCATATGTCATGTTACTGGTGTTGGCATATCTTCTTGGAATCTGATTGATTTCTTTAAAATAGGTCTGCTGAATCTCTCTTGAGTTCCTTGGGCATGATCGCGCCATGTGGCCGTATCCCTTGCACGAATGACATTGTATCTGTCCATTTGTATTCACTTTGTCCCTTTGTGGTGAAGGTGACGCTGACGATGATCTTGATCTGGTAAAACAGTTTCTGCTAATATGCCCTTTCTTTCCGCATCGATAGCATTCGACATCACTGCTGATCCTTTTGTTTTCTGTGAATCTCTTGTTAGGGCTGGGATTTTCCCATATTTGAACCAACATTGATTTGAGTAGTGTCCAGACTTTTTGCAATGTTCGCATTGAGGATTATTTACCTGTCCATTTGATTGTACACTCATCGCTGATCTACCGGCTTGAAATCTAGTATTTGGTCTTAAAATTGGACTACTGATTTGATTTATTTTCTTTTCATCCCATGGTGCTCTCACAGGCGTAATTGACCGCTCACGTCTCTCCACATTAACTCCAAAAGCATCTGATCTTTTTGCACTTTTTAAATTCAGCTCTATCTTCATGGCTTTCTTCACGAGCTCATCAAAATTGGAAAAATCCACATAACATAGGGCCTTTTTGATTTCGGAGTGGACTCCGGTTATAAACTGATCTTCTAACAGCTCTTTAACCTGCTTGGCCATATCTGCTTGATCGGGTTTGACTTCGAAGGCTTTATCTGCTAAAGTGGTCAGATGATAAGCAAACTCACTGACCGATTCATCTGGACCTTGAACTCGATTATAAAATTTCTGTCGCATGATTCTTTTGATATCTCCACCAAACCAGTTTCAGTGCCATTGCATCCTTCAATTTTGTCCAATCATTGCCAACATTTCGTTTGTCGACTTGCTGCCAGGCTTCTCTTGCCGCACCCTTCAGATAGAGTGGAATCTCTGAACCATAATGGCTTGTGTCCATCCGTATGCTGAGGCGTACATATAATAATCTCCCATGAAATCTGCAAATTCAACAGGGTCTCCCCCATATTGATTGACGGGTAATTTCTGACAACTTGCGAAATCAATCATCTCTCTATTGAGAGGCATAACAGCATTATCATTTGCCATTTGGACTTGTTTCTGACTTCTGAGGTTGTATCGGTTCACTTTGAGCTAAACTTCAAGCGTTAAACAATAATTTAAAATTACTTTTCAACTTCTTTTAAATCTCCCAATAATAGCCTTTTATAATCTCGTTAACACTATTTTCAAACTTCTAAGCCGACTTTCACTCACGTCAGTACTAATTCTTTTTATAATTCCTTTTTCACTAGCTTCCAATAATTTCCCTCCGACTTTCAATCACGTCGGTACTATTTTTTTCAATAATTATTTTTCCACTAACTTTCAATAATTTTCCGCCGACTTTCAATCACGTCGGGCTCACCAGAATATATGTTGGGTTTTGGATTATTTCAAGTCGGTTCTCTCTGACTCCTGGTGTTCTTTAAATTAAAACAATGAACGACCCAACGTATATTGAAACAACAGGTTCACAATTTATTATCACGCTACAATGACCAATCAAAGTTTATACGATTCTCTGCTCGGCGTTGATGCTTTGCAAACAAACAATATTCACCTTTTGATCCTTTAGTTCTGTTGACTCTCGTTTTCCTCGGTTTCTGTTTGGTTTGATCCCTTTTCGCCTTTCCGTATTCTTAATTCTATTTCTTCTTTTCCCTACTTCCCTAATTCGTTTACCACTTTTCCTACAGTCTGATTCTTCGAACCCTAGCTGAGGCAGAATGCCGATTTTCTCTGATTTTCCCTTTGCTTATATACTCCTCGAAATCAGGATGACAAATGGTTATTGCCGAGCCAATCTTTCGTTTGACATTTTCTCCTACGTGTTTGCTTCGGCTGTCATCCATAATGGTCCAACGAATCCAGATAATTAATGGCCCTACCGGTCTTCCTACGCGCGCTATCTTCTCCTTACTCTTTTCCCATTAATCATTATGTCAAGCTAATGGGCCCAAATCTTCCTTTTGTTTGCCTTTCTTCTTGTTTACCCAGCTCGGGTTTCCTTCATCTCTCGGGTTCTCCATTGGCTCGGGTTTCCCATTAGCTCGGGTTTTCCATTAGCCAATTAATTAATTAATTAACGTTTTCTGTTTTCATACATTTGAATGTTTTTCAACCCTTTCTAACCCTTTTCTGATAAATCCCTAACCGTCATCTTGTTGACCATTAGCTAATCTATAACTGTCCCGTTTTTCCCTTTCGATTTCGATGATTTTTCCATTTATTGATTTTTCTCGGATTTCCGGATTCTCGCCTTTCGTAATTGCTTTTTGCATTTTCTAATACTGTTTCCATCGCACTTTCCTTTACTATTAATTCTGTGCACGATCCCGCTTTTATTTGCCTTTTTTCTTCGCTTACTTTCCATTTGAATTATTATCCTAAATTTTATTTAAATTTTTAATTTTAATTTACAGACCTCAACAGAAGAATAGCGTCCAATGCTATCACTGTGGAAGAAAGGGTCATATTTCAAGGAATTGCTTCACAAAATGAAGGTCAACATCCACTTCTCCATTGCCACAACGAGATAACGTGAATATAAATGGACAAATTCAATGTCATTCATGTAAATGTTATGGGTATATGGCTAGATCTTGCCCAAAAAACTCGAATAAGTTTCAAAGACCAATATTAAAGAAAACAATAAGATTTCAGGATGAAAGTCAGTCGTCCAGCAATGTAGTCTACATTCAACGAGACAACTTTAGAGACAAAATTAAAAGAGATGTTGAAATCCTTAATCAGAAATTGAATAGATTATTATCAAAATTTGAATCAAATGATGAAGCTGATACTCACAAGATAGATGGAGAAGAATTATCTGAAAGTGAACCTGAACTAAACAATAATCCAAGCAGTAAAGTTTGCAATGATTTACAAAGTGAAATAAGTACAGTATTCATTGCTAAAGTTAGACGACTGAGTGCAGATCAACAGGCGAATCCTCAAAAGTTGTTATAAAATTTTGTGGCAGAGTTATAAAGTAAACAAGCAAAATATATTTAAAGAATTAATGAAAATATTGGGGCAATCGTTGCAAAAGAACAAATGGGTAGATCTTATATTTGTTAAAACAACAAAACATCATATTGTAAAATTGTAGCGTATGAAAAAGTAAATGAGTTAAAAAGAGAGGTCATGCACAAATGCAAATTTGGAAAGTCGAACTTGAATTTATGGAGCAAATGTTAGAGGATGATTATTATTTGATAGATTAAGGAATGATTCCTGGAGTGGAAAACGAAATAAAGATACTGAGCATAATTAAAACTAAGGAAACAGTTAAAAATGATTTTGATGAAAGTAAAAGAAATTTAATGAAAATATTGATCGACGAAAATACAGGTGAGATGAATGATAAATTAAATTTAATTTTGAATTCAGAATTTGAAATGGAGGAAAAATTAAAATATTAGATTGTATTAGTCCTTATTTGAATTATGAAACTGATTTTGGAGAAACAACAAAGACCGTTATTCTAAAATTTTGACAAGAATTTAGAGAACAAGGAATTTATATTGAACCTTTTGTGATATTATTAACGATAGATGATCAAGTTGTGGAATATATAGATGAACATTGGTGTACAAAAGTGAGCAAAAGGCAACGGAGAGCAGCAGAAATCATGGGTAATGACGGAATCATTGTGTTGAGGTACAAGGGTTTTGAGTTAGATGATGATGAATATTTATTCGATTGTGGCTGTGCACCACAAAAGCTTGATGAAAATGGGGTTTTTACGGACGAGGAACCCTTAAAAAATTTTATTAATGAAATAATAGCAGTCAAACAATCAGATCCTACAGAATCCAAAAATTGGATTAAGTTTGAGTGGGCAAATTTTAATGATGAAACTAAGAATAGTAATGATGATGTACAAGAGAAAAATTAAATGAGCAAAAATGAGGTAGAAAACGATATAGAAGAAAATTCGACAAAAACTGGTTAAAAGTGAGATGAGTACGACTGGTAATGAAGTAAAAGTGGAACGGTGTAGAAGTCAATATGAGAAAAAATGCGAAATAGTACAAAGACTCCAAGAGGAGAGAAATCGGAACAGTTTGAGTAAAACGAAAGAAATTATAAAAGCTTTAGTTAGTGAGCCGTATGTTAAACCAGTAACACGAAAACAAAATAAAAAATATATACAGAAAATTGCAAAAAAGTTAAAAAAGCGACTACTTAATGTGTTGGAATATATGAAAGAAGACATGCAATTTTGTGATGAAGATATTGAATATGATGAAAGATGAAATAGATAATCAAGAGTTATATTTTATTAAAAAGTGGAGAATACTCCTATTTAAATAATGATAAAGATGAGATAATTGAAGCGGCAACCAAGGTTCTGAATAAACACATTGATAGGTGAATAAGTAAAAATGGAGGTTGCGAAAATTTAATAAAAAACAAAACAAACAAGCAGAGAAAACAAATGAAAAGTGTGGAATCGGAATGAGAAGAAAACCAATGAGGGAGCTACTCCGAAGACAAATAGCAAGTAATAACTAAAATTAAGACAATTCAAATAAATAAAGTAATTAACTGCAATTTAATGTGAAATAACACGTTTATAATGTTTATGGGTGCTTATTCATTATAGGGACCCCAGTAAAAAAATCAAAAATTCGGTGAAAATATTTAATTCAAAAATTACAACTACTGTATCTGAGACTCAGGAGACCACAAAGCCACAATTGCTTCTAACAAAGCTTCGAAAACATCCTCTCTGGCAACATGCTTGCGCCACATGAACTCAACCAAATACAACTCCAAATGATGACATGCGGTGCCTCGGTTTTCTTGTTGCACCACTTGACCGATCCCCACATACGTTCGACGGTCTGGGTGTGAGTGTCGATGTCCGTATCACGAAGTTTTACTTGTGGCTGACCTTGAAGTGCTCGAATCTGGTCTTTTCCAGCTCCTTTGACATGTAAGCGCGCTAACTGTCTGAAAATATGGTGGTGCACTTCTTCATGCGCTACTTGATTTCTTTCATCAGAGTCTTCGCGCTTCGGTCTGGAACATGAACAAGAAAGCATGTTGATCTTCTTCTTGCAAGACTTGATGTTACATTTCCAAAAAATGCATGTGCTAAAGTAGAACTTCATTTCGTGACCGTTCGGACAGATTCAATTAGTCGGCAAGATACCCTTCTCTTGAAGAAACTCAACGGCCTGCTCCTTGGTTCTCGGCAAGTTAAAGATATTCATTCTAATCAAAATAGTTGTATGATCACTTTCAAATAACCTAACATCCTAACGATTTTGAGCATACTTTTATTTGAGGGAGTAATTTTAACTCAATTTTAAAGTTAAAAAAAATTGATAAAAAATTAATTACTAAAATCCAAAAATATTTAAACTTTATCGACACTCAAACGAAAAAATTTACTGGGGGTCTCGATAATGAACAATTACCTGTTTATTGACATTATGTGGAATTGTATCTCAAACAACATCATTAGCTGCATATGATTGCTCTCAAACAGAATTGGGTAAGATTTATTCTGTGGTAGAAATGACAGAATGCTCCGATGAGTATCCGATGAAACTGAAAATAGAAAATGAAAAGAATCATTATGTTTATCAGGAATCAGGTTTAAGACGTTCAACAGTACGAGAATGTAGTGTTAAAAGAACAAGTTTCATATTTTATTAGGGAAAATGGAGTCATACGTCATTAGTCAAGATGTATGCGATTCCAAGACCAGTTGATATGAATCCAGAAATATGTGTGGCCACATTTCAAACAGTAGAACTTAAAATTAGCCCAGAAATCAGGTTGAAAGCGAAGTTAAATCACACGGTACGAGAAACAATTATTGAAAGAGGAGTAATGAAAGCTAATGGTGATTGATACTATATTACCAGGAGGTGAAGGAAAGGTAAATTATGACTATTTATTGACTCCGGATCACTATAAAAAAGCCACGTACAACACGATGAAAAAGATTTGGGGAAAATTTACGTTTTTGAGATAAACATGTGTAGGTCTAATTGAAATACATGTTATTGTTATTATGCACAAAGTTTTGATATCTCAAATGTTGACAACTCGTCAATTATATATTATTTCTGGATAGTCGTAGAAATTGATTATTGGATGCATACCCTTTCTCGCAAGATTTTTAATTACAAATCATCAATATAAAGAAATGGGAAAAGCAAAATCAAAATTAAGAAACCGGCGTAGTAACGCTGATTCAAGCTCAGACAGTGAAAGTGAAAAGGAAGGAAATGGCAATGACAAGATGAGATACCACCATTGTATTATTATAAAAACGACACCGAGAAAGCGCTCGAAGACAAAAATACAACTGAAATAACTAATTGTTGATCAATTAAAAGTAAGTGAAACAGATAAATTTAGTCGGTTATGCATTCCGAAAACATTTCTTCCAACAGCACCAATATATCCAGTTGGAAACTTAAAGAGATGAAGCCAATCAAGAATATTGAGTTAATAGCTGAGCGAGTTGAGCCAGAAAGCGCAGATATCGAGAGAAGAAACATGCTTGGATTTCCAGTGAACTATGTTTTGATGATGTTTGGGACAAGGTGATGATAACCTAGAATGTGGATACAATTAAATAAACATCGGGTTGAAACCTTGATCGATTCCGTTTCAAGTCATACAATAGTACCAGATAAAGTTTTGGATTCTGTTGAAAGAGATCAAATACAAAGCACTAAGGGGATAGAGCACTAAGGTCTCTAACAAAAACAAGTTGAGTATCATTGAGCAAATTAACGTAAACTTAATTATCGGAAATATAGAAGTTGTCCATTATGTTAATTATGAAAAAGAGCCCAATGCAGGGTTTTGTGGGAATGGACGTTTTGGAGTAATTGGAAGGGATTTCTCTAGATTTAAAAAAGAGAAATTTAATTGCAGAATAAAGCGGTAAAGTTATTCAAGAGGCTGGAGATGTATTTATAAACAAGACATTAACAGTTCCACCACAAAGTGAGATTATTTATTATGTTAATACAATCGAAGTTCCGGATGATGAGTTTATATTCGAATCAAGTAAAATGTTAATAGCAAAATAAGATACTTCAATGTGTGATGAAATAGTAAAAGTGAAAATCAATTAATTCCTATTCATATTACTAACGTTAATGATAAAACAGTGAAAACCAAAAACAAAATTGTAAAAAGTAACGAAGATGTTAAAAATTGGAAATAAAAAGTTACCAAAAAATATTAAACTATATATAAAAAACCTCAAATTACTAGTAAAGATTTGTCAGAAGAGAAAATAAAAATATTCATCAAATTGTTGATAAAGTATCAAGATATTTTCTCGAAACATAAGTATGATTTCAATAATAGAACACGAAATTCCATTAATAGATGAAACTCCAATAAAGTTACGAACATATGGAATTCCATATGCACATTAAGATGAAAGTGATAAACAAATAAAAGCTATGAAGGAATTTAATATTATCAGGGATAGGTTTTCACCATTCTCATCATCCATTTTAGTAGTAAAGAAAAAACATGGTGAATTAAGATTTTGCGTCGATTATCGAAAATTGAACCAAGTTAAGAGAAAAGATACGTATCCAATTCCAGTTTCTCAAAAAATATTTGATCGAATGCGAGAATCACAGTACTTCACTGTCATTGATTTAAAAAAATGTTATAATCAGTTCAAAGTCAAAGAAGATAAATGAAAATCAGCATTTTCAGATAGAAAAGGTTTGTATGAATTTAATGTTTTACATTTTGGTTTAACAGGTGCGCCAGCCACGTTTCAAAGAGTAATGAATTTTGTATTCCGAGATAGTCTATATGCATTAGTTTATATCGATGACATTATAATATTCTCAAGAGATTTTAATGAGCATATGAGAGATGTCGAAATTGTGTTTAAACGACTTAGAGAAGCAAATCTGAAAATCAAACCCTCAAAGTGCGAATGGGAGAAATTGGAAGTAACGTATGTTGGACTTATTATATCACAAAGAGGTCTTCAACCAAGTCCAGATAATGTAAGCCAAATTGAAAACTATCCAACTCCTAAAAACGTCAATGATGTCAGACAATTCCTTGGATTAGCAAGCTATTATCTGAAATTTATTAAAAACTTTGCACATATTGCCCAGCCACTAACAATGTTAATAAAGAAAACTACAAAATTTATGTGGGGACAAGCCCAGCAAAATGTATTTGATACATTCAAACAAAAGTTGATGATTTTACGGGAACTTTTATTGTAATGACAGATGCAAGCAATTGTGTATTGGGAGCAGTATTAGGACAACAATTTGAAGGATAAAAGAACCACGTAATTGCATTTGCGAGTCGATCACTAAAGCAACATGAAAAGAATTACTCAACCAGATTTGGCACGTGATGGAGTTGTCACTGGGACCACTATAAAGTGATTTGGGTAATGGCGACTCTTATACTGCTAATGACGGTTTCAAATATATTCCCTAATATTATTAGATAAAAATATATATTTTATTGGTATTTAAATTATATTTTTTTGGTTTATTAAACACCAATTTTTCATACAACGTCAAATAATATCATAAGTATCTCTTGTGTTGGCACGTTTCATTAAAAAGCTGTAGATCCACACATGTGTTACTGTGAGGCTTTCAACGAGAGGGCAAATTTAACCCTGTAACTTACTTCGGACTCCAGTAGTAAAATTGGGCGAGAATTTTTAAAATGCATTTCGATCTGTTGTGATACCACCAGTTGAAACGTGTACATTTTTAGTGTTGGCTTTTACCATTGATATATATTGTTGGACCAGAACTTAAACGGCCTTGAAAATCGTTTAAATGAATCGGTAATACACACGCAAATACAACATGCAGATTTAAAATCGAACCTATTAAAACATCAACTAACCATGCTAAAATATGAGAAAGAAACAATTAAATATAAAATCAAGAAACACAAAAATAAATTAAAATAATAACAAAGTGCAACAAAATAAACATAATAATAACATGAGAACACGAAACTTTGACCGAAATTTAACAATTTACTAAAAAATGGAAAATCCATAAAAATGAAACAAAAAAATCAAATAATTCGAATTGGAAACAATTCAATTAAGAAATTAAAAATAAAATTGTCAAATTAAATGATAAAAATAATAAAATTAAGAATAGAATACACTAGAAAATCACAAGGTCAAATTTTGTTTTATTAAATCAAATTTAACACACAAGGTTAGGGTCATACAATAGGTATATATACCGATTCATTTTCACATAATTTTAACTCGTTTTAAAACTAGACTTCAATCTGAACAAATCAGTTTAATCAATTATTCAGTCTTACCAGTGAAAGATAAACTTCTAAATGTGAGTGGAGGAATGCTCAAAAACTTTCTCCACGTCGCGTCTATACAACCTCGTAAGAGCTCTGTTTGGGCGTCGGCGTGGGGAAAGTATGACGATGTCGTTGATGAATGATGAATATACAATAGGAATTATCAAACGTTATTATATGCTAATAAAGTTTTCACTATACAATGTTTTTTGTCGAAATTTTTCCGGCCCAAAGCCACTCACGCACCATAAGAAAGTAAAATCAACATACAATTCAGGCTGTGTAGGTGCAGTTTATCTGCCAATAGCCTGTGCCCGTGAAGGTTCAAGGCGTGAATAACGCAGGGCCTAAACGTCAATAATATCCGTCATAGGGGAAAATTGGGAGGAGGGGAAGTAGTCTTTTAGCTACTCCTTCATCACCCATTTTTCCCTAATTTCGACCAAATTAAAATCATTATATACAACGGCTAAAAATCATAAACATTGAGTAGCTCGGTGAGCACTCTGTGGGGTTAGTAGTGTGGATGACCTTCACCCCATTACATACAAAATGTTTTTACACCCACCAATGGTTACCCGTTGCTAGGCAACGTTGGAACTGTAACCACTGATCACAGGACCTCCAAAGATGAGTTCCAATATCAGAACTGCTAAGGGTTAGTCCTATGTCGGGTTCAGCGGACTGCCGTCAGTCTTATCTTTCAGGTCCTTTTATTACCTTCCCTTTATTATATCTCTTTACTATATTTACTTGCAAATAACAACATAATAAACTAAAACAATTTTATTCATTATCAATTGAATGGATGTAGTTTTCAAAAGACATGGATTTGCTAGTTCATTTAGGGACTCCTTGGGCGCGTCGACGCAACCGTTCGGTTCGACCCGGTCTGGCATGCAAACGAGTTCTCTTGGTGGTCGATTGGGATTTTTCTTGGTCGCGATAGGCCAATTGTGCCGGTGCGAATACCAGAGGGTAATTTACTGCACTACCCTCCTGGCATGCCGACAGGGCGACCTCCAATCCTTTGATTTGCGTTCGTTGCGCCTGATTTAACGCTCTTTCATCTTTCCAGCCCTGTTGCGCTGCAGTGAGGCGCTGGTATAACTCTTTCATTTTAGCCGGCTCTGCCCAAGTGGCTTTTAATTGTTGTGTTTCTCGACTTTGTTGTAGGAGTTGTCGGTGTAAATGCTGGTTTTCTCGTCTGAGCTCCTTTAATTCCCGATTAAGTATTCTTGTTGCTTCCATTTCTAAAATTAAATATTTAATGATTTGTCATCATCAACATTAATTAAATTCTATCGGCCCTTTCTCTTAATTATTTTCACGATCAATATAGTATATCAACAGGTTATTTTCCATGCATCCCGGATAGTCTGTGTTAATACTCTGGTTTATTAAGGTTTAGTCGAAAAAAAAACGTTTTGCTTTTCACATTATTTACTGTTTATAACTTTATAATTTACTGAAATAGTTAGAAACTCATATCCTCCATTTATACTAGTGTTGGGCCAGAACACATACGGCCTTGGAAAATGTTTAAATTGATCGGTAACACACACGCAAACATAACAAGCAAATTTAAAATAAACCTATTAAAACATCAATTAAACCCTACCAAATATGAGAAAAAAGAGAGTTACATATAAAATAAAAAACATAAAAATAAATTAAAATAATAACAAAATGCAACAAGATCCGCACGATACAAACACAAACATAACATGAAAACCCAACAAATTCGACAAAAATTTGATAAATTAATAAAAGTTCATGAAAATGAAATTTAAATCAAAGAATTTGAATTAGAAATAATTCAATAAAAATTCTAAATAAAAAATTATTAAAATAAATTAAAAAATAATAAAAATAAAGAATAGAATACACTAGAAAATGACAAGGTCGAATTTTGTTTTACTACATCAAAATTAACACGCGAGGTTAGGGACAGAAAATAGGTATATATACCGATGCATTTTCACATAAAATTTAACCAATTTTGAAAACGAAAATCTTAGTTATTTTTAAGAACCATTTTTGAAACCAATTTTCAAACCAATTTTGAATTCTTATAAATCTATTAGAATTTTTAGGTGAGAAGTAGTTTTATTTGGAACTCTCTCTCCACGTCACATCCTCGCAACCTCGATAGAGCTCTGCTTGGATGTCGGCGTGGGGGAGATGTATTTTTATAAAGATTTTTAAATGGAATGGATTGTCATGGTCAAGTAATTGTGTATTTTGCCTTTAATATATATTAATAAATATTTATAATGTTAAAATTTGTTTTCATAAAATTAATTAATCTATTTGTCGAAATTTTTCCGGCCCACAGCCAAAACACATCGCAAGACAGCAAAATCAACATATAAGTCAGATTCGTGTAAGTGCGTGGAATATCACCGATGATCTGTGCCCGTGAAGACCCGGCGTGTGGAACGCAGGGGTTGGAACGTCAATATTATTCCGTATAGAAGAAAGGAGGAATAAGGAAGAAGTCTTTTGGCTACTTCCTTGTTTCTCGTTTCTGTAAACTCGACCTAAATTATTCTACACACGGCTCAAAATCATCACACCGAGTAGTCCAGTGGGCACTCATTAACTATAATGTAAACATAAAATGCGTCTAAGGCCTATTAAAGGGAAAGATTACGGGGATAAATAAATGAAATCGTTGATATGAATCGAATTTAATTAATAAATTTAAATTGACTATAATATTCTTAGTTGCTAATCATCACTGTATAAACTACTAACAAAAGAAAGAAATTAATTCTAAATTCGACGCGACTATTTTCCCTATAAATTTATAAATTAATATGAAATTAAAGAGAAAAACCATAAAATAATATTGCCATTACAAAATTTTCCATAATTAATTAAACATATAATGATTAGGTCAAAATCAATTTACTCTGAATCTACGCTGAGGTGGAGAATTCGAAGATTAGAGTGCATCCATGAGGATGACTAGTGTATTTGATAAGATAGATTCAGGGAACAACTAGGTTGATAATTGAAATCGCTATAGAAAGTAATCAGCCGAAACAAAATAAAAATACAAGGCGTTAAGTCCACAAAATCACAAAAATCCAAAATCAATCGAGCAGATAATTTCATTCTTCCAAAAGTCATTGGCCGAACCATAATGCATCCCTAAAACCTCGGTAAAATCATGTAAAGTAATTAAATCGCTAACCTACTAGAAAAATAAACGAAACTTGATAAAATTCCAAAATATAGATACGAAATCTGATTCAAATAAAGTTCGGATTGACAAGCCTTCCAAAACCTAATAATCGCATATAAATACATAAGAAACCAAATCCAGGTTGAACCAACCACAGAATTCCCTTAAATAAATTGATAATGACACAACCAAATAGAATAAACCTACCTGAATTCTCATCGTCGCTCTATTCCCATATATGTAATAAGAATAAGTAAAAACTGGATAATATACTAGAGAATGAAGACATTAAGTACAAACAAATCAAACTTAACTAACCTGAAATATAAATCGAATAAAGGCTATGACCGCCCGGAAATCATGAATTCCAAATTGTAAACTATGCTGATCATCGAGATTCGATGTCCGTAAACAATTTTCACATACGGATGTGCTAGACTACCAGTAGCACAACGGAAGCGCACGCATTCACCTTGATTTATATGTTTGGATTTCTGTCTAGTCAGTTATTGATTTTCAGTTATTATTTTTCGTTGGAATATGAATCGAGCAATAAAAGGGAAAATACCAAGGGAATCAAGTTCCCCAATCCAAGGTAGTTTATAAAATTTCATTTTAATTATTTTCCAAATTTATAAATCCTTAAGAAAGGGGAATAGCCATTATGTTTCGTAAATTTGTATATAAGTTAAACATTAATTACTTAAAAATTCAATCGATAGTAACACTATGTCATTCCACAAATTTCGAACCAAGGGTTAACTTCGTTCCCCATAAATCTTAAAATGGATAATTAGGAGTATTTAGGAATATTAGAATTAAAGATTATATTATTTCATTAAGAATTGTCATCATTTCATGAACCATCAATCGATAATTGTAGACATCGCGTAGATTAAAGGTTGATAGCTATCTCAGTGTGTAAATTTATTGTTATTTTAGTAAAGGTTTCGATCCGAAATTGCGATAATTTTCTAGATAATAAGTGATAATTATTCTTGTTTCCATGAATTTCAATATGCACTTTATCTCATTAAATTATAAATAAAGGAATTATTTTCATTATATAAATATTAAGTAGATTTGGTGTTCATAGTATAAAATTTTATAGCAATCAATGTTCCCCTTACCTAAACTTTAGACTGACAACTAAACTTTTGTTTCCTCATGAACCCTAAGTTGCCAGTTATTAAATTGCCACAGATAACTTGGATAGATCTATAGACACTTGTGTGGAGCATAAATAAATTGATATTTGTCTTCAACCCTTTGTTACACCATGAGAGTAGCGTAAATTGTTCGTTCACAATAATTATTCGACGACAAACACTGTTTTTGACGTTAATACGCCAAGTTACGATTAATATAAGTTACTTTGAAAATACGTTATGCCTATTCACCTAACCATAATGATATTTTAGAAGAGCCAATGCCTCTCGAGTGGATTCCCGCCCATGTGGCAGAAGAATGGCATCGGGCTTGGAAGCGAGCCCGACCGACAACAAGCCTCGAGGAACCTCAACCCAAGAGACCACATCTGACCGCCTTGCAGATGCTGGGTATGGAGAACGATCCCCGTTGGGCGAACGAGCGGGTTAACCAGCAATACACTGCTGAGGAGATCCGAGACCACGCACGGAACCTTCTCGCCCATTGGGAAAAGATACAAGGGCAGGTCGACCTGAATGTAGTTAAGGCCAGGATGTACCTAGTCAATGTCGAAGAGGACATATCCGTCGGGCGCATCGCAGATATTTATCCGACCCGACCGGCCCGCAATACCAGGCGACCAGTAGCTGTCATCCCAGGCTACTCCCCGGAAGAAGGGGTTAGGAGATTTTTTGAGGAACCCTGACTCCCCGGACAAAAGGAAGCACAGACAATAATTTGTGTCATTAGTTTTATTAAAAATTTAAAAATTAAAAATGTTGTTCGTTTTATTTTGTTAAACCGGTAAACACATTCTCGTAACTTATGTTTTATAGTAATCAGAATTTTGATTCATTTGAGTAATTGAAGAAATTAAAAAAGATTTCTATTGCAGCGATGACATCTACTCAACTATTGCAAACTGAACTTACCCATGCTAGACGTACAAACGCGAACCTTCTAGACCAGATAGTTCAAGTAACTCGAGAAGCTCAGCAGATCAAGTCAAACTGGACGGACCCGAAGAAGACGAAGGCTCTCTATCTCAGGCTCACTGCCGCTCAAAAGGGTTGGGCGGAGGAGCGTCAGCTCAACCAGAGTCTCCGGACACAAATCAGGGGATTAGAAGTCGCCTTGGCAGCCAGTCGTGAAGGGGAAGCGGTAACTTATCCGCTTATCTTCGCCCCTTCGCAGTTGGCGTACCGGGATCCCCTCAACAATGTCGCGCAGACTGCAAATCCATCAACCGTCCCATCAAGTTTTCGTCGGCCGGGACGCAACGAGCGTGCCCGACGCCGAGCCGCACGACTGCCAAGCCAATCGTACTAACTTACTGATATTGTATACATTTTTTTAAACATTTCTTGTTTTGAATAAATAAATTTGTATTCATTGTTAAACAAATCCCAAGTAACAGGTCACAAGATATGACTTATATGAGGCTACCATCGTGAGTACTCACACCGTGTCATCAAAACACCGTTCCATTTCTATCGGTCAACATAGAGTCTGATCTTGAACTTTCACACATAGGGGACAGAGTAAAGTGAGCACAGGTCTTCCATCGACAGCTCGTTGAACCCGAGGGTTGTCCGAGCAATTACAGTTTTAGTAATAGTGCTCACTTTTTGCGGACAATCCACCCACTCGTACACATTTCCAACGTTGCCTAGCAACGGGTGCCGAGTGGTAGTTAGAAAAACATTTGTATGGCGTTACTGGGGTAACAATAAGATGATTTAAACAAATAACGAAACCCTGTAACCCACCACTAGTGTAATGATTGTATTAATAAGAAACTAAAAATTAAATAACAAATAAAACATCAACATTTATTGTAAGACATAAACTAATTAAATTAATCTTCTAGTTCATTTAGGTTCACCAAAATGAGTGTTTCTTTGACTTTTGTCAGTGAAGTTCCTTCGGGGATGTCGGCTAGCATATGTGTGATCTCCGGTTTGGCGGGATCCAAGTCGGTTTCTGAGTGTTGGCTGAATTAACTTTTCTGGTAGAACCAATTTAGTTGGGGCTGACATTTGTAATAACCTTGTTGTCATCTAACTCGAAAGAGAATACATACTCTGGAGGAAAGCCATCTGTACTCGGGATAGCTCTACTTGCTATATCCCGGTTTACCTGGGCTAACCGCTGTCTGGCTAGAACTGCCTTCCGATGATATTTGCGTTCCATTTCCTCCATCTTCATTGCTGTAAATTCGGCTCGTTGGCGAGCTTTTCGCGCTGGATTTCTGCCGGGCTCGCGCTTGATAGCGATGCTTGGTAACTCCACTTCCTCTGCTCGGTATTCGGATCGTCGAGGCCAGCTTGAGTCTCCATAAGTGGATAAGAGGTATCCATTATCACATAATACTTGGCGGTATCGAGCGGCCGAAGCGCTCGAAATTTGAAGAGTTACCCGGGAGTCATCGCTCCCTCCTCCATATGGGTCTCTACGATCTGAATAAGCATATAGTTTAATCATAAAGTTGTATCTATAAAAACTATTCATGGGCAAAAGTCACACGCGTTATGAGAATGAAATATGTTAATTACGTATGAAATACGAAATCGCGAAAATTACCTCGCTGTTCTTCCCCACTTGACATAAGGGTGTCATTATTTGAGGTGCGTCCCTGTCTAGCATCCCTCGTTCGTTTGCAACTATGTTCGGCGTTCATTGATCGAGCGTTCATTGCAAAGATTTAGTATGGTACCTAAGATTTTGTTAGTACTTTTATAGATAAGAGCTTGGACTTATGGTGACGTGTTTAAGTCAGAAAATTCAGAAAGATAGCTGTTATTTATTTACAATTTATTATTAATATTTAATTACTTTGGTTCAGCTCTTTTGCAGCGGTTACCGACGTCGATGATTTCGCATTTTAATTACGATCATGTCTTAATTCACTGGTGAGTAATCAATTTGAGTTTCTCTGTTATTTACTTAATATTTGCCGTCTGGTATTAGGTCAATGTTCGTGAGTCACAATTCATATTCTGCTTATCTGGTCAATAGTTTGATGGATGCTCTGTCCACGTTGTGTTTACAGATATCTGCGTTTTTAATCGTATTTGTTCATCGTGGATCTTAATGTGGATTAATGCGCCATCTTTACATTCAACTCTTGGAATGGACTCTTCTACTACCTCGCCACTGAATTAATTTTCCTCAGCTACGATCAGGGAATTCAGAACCAACGTTATCTACTTCGGGTTCCGGTGGTTTCGAAAAAATATTCCTGACGGAACTATTCGACTATGCCTGCTTATCAAGAGGAAGATCATTATGCAAGATGACTCGATATCCATATTTTGACGAAGGACCTCCTGGTGATATGATGACTTTCAACGTTTGGATTTTTATGCAATATGATACTATGTCGTCGCTTGCAATATTTAATCATTTTTGCTAATTTAAACGGGTTTTTGTTTATCTTTTTATAGTTTTGTAACGTATTTTATCGCTCATCGTCAGTGCATAGTATCCGATCTCTGTTCGTTGGTCTAGGCTGTTCGGCTAGCTGGTTCGTGACGACTAATTCTATTATCCCTAGTTGTGAACTGCGCTATAACGTGGATTATTTTTAATTTATCTCAGTTTAATCATCATTCCTATTATGGTGTTCGATTATTATTGACTACCTTTTGACAACTAATCGTATTAAGATGTTTATTATTCTATATTTTCATGAATTAGTTAATACATTTACGTCAGGTTTGATTTATTATTATTATTATTTTGTTGTCTTTTCTCTATTACCGATAGTTTAATTGTATCCTTTAACTCATTCAATCGTTGAATTATCCCGTGTTCAATTAATCACATCCCCATCCCTTAATTAATTAAAGAATCAGATTCAGTTATTCATTTAGTCTTCTATTTATCAGTCTAATTACTAATCATTTTACGAGACGTTAGTTAATCTATCTCACATCGCTATTCTTCTCTTGAAATTAACTATTTCTGCGCTATCATCAATTATTTAGTCGTCCATCGTTTTAGTAAGGTTCAATTTCTGTAAGCTAGTTTTCCAGTTTCTTGCTCGTGAATTTTATTAGCTCGGATTAATTAGAGGATAATTCAATCATTGACCTCCTTTAAATTTAATTTAATTTCTTTACATTACATGAGTAGCTTAATCATCGTTTTATCTCGTTTAATCATTTAACTGCATTTCTATTACTTTACGGAAAATTATTACTTTTCATTGCAGTAATATTTCAGTCATGAATTTAGTTACCATGCATTTAGTTATCTTTTATCATTTTATTTAAATTTATTTACATCGCCTCGAATTCAAGTCCCCACTTCCCGAGCCTCAAGTTAGTCCTAAGGTTCTTGTGTCCATGTTAGATTTTACGAGTGCTCACTGGACTACTCGGTGTTATCATTTTAGCCGATTTGTAGTTTGAAAGTTTAGGTCGATTTTTCGGGAAATGGGTGAAAGAGAGCCAGCCAAAAGACTAGTTCTCAATCTTCCCACCACCCCTATAATGGATAGAATATTTACGTTTGAGGTCCGTCGTTACGCACGACAGAGCTCTCACGGGCACACACTATAGGCTGAGAAACCGCACTTACACAGTGTGACTAGTTGTGTTTTGATTTTAATGTCTTGCATGTTGTGTGGCTGTAGGCCAGAAAAAGTTCAACTCATTAAATGAATTCATCTCTCGAAATACATATATTGAAGCATTACAGTTAAAATCATAGTTTGACCATTGATTCATTTCATTCATTCAAGAATCATGCGACAAAGAATTTCCACATGCACGAGCCAGTAGAGCTTACCTGAAGATACTTGCGTTCGTAATGTGGAAATAGTTGCCGAGAGTTGTTTCTATCACTGAAAAGAGTTCTCCTGAATAGTAGTTATTCACTGAGTGAAAAGCATTAAAACTTTGTGAAAATGGATTGGTATATATACCTGTTCTGTGACCCTAACCTTGCGTGTTAATTTTTATGCGTTAAAACAAAATTTGACCTTGCCATTATGTGTCTAATTTATTTCTAATTTTTATTATTTTCTCGATTTATTTGACAATTTAATCATTAACAAATCATTTTAATCATTTCTGACTAAAATCATTTTATTTTTGTTCAATTTATTCATGAACTCTTTTAATTTTTTGTAAATTGTCACTTTTTCGGTCAAATTTTTGTTATCGTGCTATTTCTATGTCAATTCGTGCATATCTTGGTGCGTTTGTTAATATTTTAATTTACTTTTATGTTTTCTATTTTCTAATTTAAATTATGTGTTTTCTCGCATTTTTTGGTGGTTACTTGGTGTTTTGGGTCCGATTTGAATTTTGCAGGTCATGTTTGCGTGCTGTTTCCAATCCATTTAAACAAACTCTTGTACTGGCCCAACAACTCTTAAAATCATAATATTAACATAACTATCTTAAGGTCAAATAAAGGGAAGGAAGTGGGGAAAGAACTCGGAAATAATTGTTATGTCTAAACAACTCAAACTAAATTTTAGATTAAAATCACGTTATCATACGAGAAAGCCCGAGAGATTAACTACGCAAAATTAACTAATTAATGTCGACGACGAGGGTTCGACGCTGCGAACATCGACTTAATAGTATAGGCTAACGTGACCCCAGAAAATAATACAACCCAAAATATATTATTACGAAAAATTTGATCAGAGTAAATAAATTGCCCACTTGACGTTTAATAAAAATTGTATTATTATTTTAGTTGAAAGATATCTTCAGTATAACCAATTCACCCTTTGACTCAAGTAGTAACTTGCGAAATTGCCCAACGATAAAGATAAAGTATTACCCAAAATACCTCCTCTAAAAATAACCAAACACCCGTTAGAGTAACAAAATATAATAGGATAACATTATGATACGCATCAAAAACAACCCAAAAATTTATTGACGAATTCCAGTACACCATTTAGGCATACAATAAAATTACGAGTCTGAAAATAACATACATAAATCAAATTTACCACCAGAGATTAACATCAGTTGAGGGGTAGATGCCAATGAAAAACAAGATGCCATTACGACTAGTTGAAAGGTCTACCACGTCTAAATTAACTTGGTAAATAATCGCCCCATTAGAAATTCCCTCTAATTAACTACCATATTAATTAATGAGAAACAGTAGCATATTGGATGCAAGCGGTATATTGATCACAATAAACACAGTAGGTAAGGACTCCAATCCTATAAGGAGTAAAGTCCAAATGAGTAGGAGAAAATCAAGGTTGGAAACCATTTGAAATCATTAAATCTACCAGGAGCACAAATCCATTCTCGGTTCATAAACTAAATTTATTAATTTAATTACGTTATACAAAATTTACTTAATTCAAATCTGCAGTAATGAAAAAGAAATCCAAGCCCATCACGAGACCATTGTGGAATAATTTAGCAGTGAATAAATGAATGAAAATCTATAAACTAAAATCAATAAAAATTGTGAACAAACAGTAGACGTGGCAAGGCACGATCTACTCGACTTCAATCAATAAGTGGGTAGAAAATTCCACGTCAGCAGAAAATATTTAGCGGAAATTGCATGTCAACATTAGACACACTGGCTGAAATGAGTTCAGACACACCTGCGGGGCAGAAGGCAATATAAATAGATCAGTCAGTGTCGAGAATTTCAGACAGTTCACAGTGAGATATTAACATGAATTCCAACGGGCAAAACGATTCACCCTTCTCATTTTATGGATAATGAAGGGATCACAATGGAGCGTCGGACCGACGCCCAAGAAAGTAAGGAATTTATTTTGTTCGTGTACCTCTTTTAATTACACCTAACATTTCATGCAATTTGGACATTCGTTATAAGACTCTATCACACGGCATTCGGAGACCCAAGTCGGGATAAATGTGATGAAAAACGAGGAAGACCTTGATCACCTTCATGAAATTTAAATAAATAAATATTAAATTAGCATTTTTATTCAAATTCACGTTTATTTACGAATCTGCATGAAGGAATAAAGGACGAAGGTTCGCCCAACAATGTGCTAATCTGGAATTACAATTTACTAATCTATGGACAGTATTACTTTACCCATTAGGACAAATGAGAAATCAGCTGAATGCCAAATTCATGATGCTCGGGAAGTAATGCTAAGTTAGTATGACAAAGAGTCGAATATCAACTATGAGTTTCTGTGAATAACGAACAGTTTGAGTTTTCTTTGTCGAATTCATGACACCTCGCCTGCCATTTAGATTAATTAATTTTCAAGAAAAAATTGTAAATGAATTTCTCATGCCTCCATGTCCAAACTAACGCAACGTATAGATGAAATGCCCCTAAGGATAGTAAAAATTGCATTAATCTTAAATTGGCAGATGAAATGTAGAGACACAACCACCAAGACCTATCTACCAAGCGTCACAGTAAACAACTTCCACAAAATGTACGGCTCAGGAACCCCAAATTACGTCAGATTTGAGGGCCAGTTTAAATCACCCTCTACTGAGACCTTATCGCTGAAAAATGCATAAAAATTATATATATATAAATCATCCGCTTACACATAAATCTATTGCCTTTAGTTCTTATGATTCTCATATAAAATACTAATGATGTTCATTTCGATAGATTCATGGGTGGACGAATCTCGAATCACGATGAGATTCCCATCCCACCCCGCCGCTAGATGCAGACAGGCGATGTGGGATGCGAGATATTCGATTTCCCCAGTGAGAGAGTCACTATTCGAAAGACAAGGAGGAGCAGAAGATGTCGAGCTGCCGTACGTGGCAATAAAACGTGAGCCAGGACGGAATCCGGCTCGCAAACTCCGTGGTCAGGCGGAAGAGATTTTTGCACGTCTCGAAGCACATCAAAGAAGGACCGATAAACAGGTAGAAAAGGCTCGCCGTCAATTGGAGCAGATCAACGAAGACATCGCAACTGGCCTGATTCCGAGTAAGGATGGGTATGCCCCTTCCTACGGTTCTCATTCGAACTCGATGACCCCAGAGTAAATCAACCAACACAGGCCATGACCGTGACGATGCCGAAGAAAATACTCCCTAGAGGAATGAGGACGGAGACTGGAGATCAGATGTATGAGCGCAGAACATCAAGACGAAACCCAAGGAAGGAATATTCAAACTCACGCCACAACTAAATTTTGTGAAATACATATTTCTGGTTTTATTGTTCATTCCTTATATTTATAATTAGTGTAAGAAATATTTCGCGCCATGAAAGTAAACCATTACCTGACCTTAGCTTAGACGTAATACCCTTTGAAGTTATTATGATATTTATTGTATAATGGACGAAATAAGCTATTAATGACCCATTTTTATTGTAGAAATGGACCCTAGCACGATACTAAATACGGTTCTCAAAAACGCACGCAAGGAGAATACCGATCTTCATAGACAGCTACTACAATTGACAAAGAAAATTCATCAGATAAAGTCAACATAGATAGAACCAGTCAAAGCGAAAGTTCTATACCAGCGAGTAACGGCCGCTCAACGCGGGTGGGCCGAAAAAAAACGATTAGGGCAGGCCATGAAGACGCAAATACGCGGCCTGGATGTGGCACTCTCAGCATGCCAGGAGGGCCAAGCTGTCACCTACCCTCTGGTCTTTGCACCTGCACAGTTGGCGTACCGAACTTCAACAGACGCAACCAAACCCGCAGTGAAACCAACTCAACGCCGTCCGGGAAAGATTGAGAGAGCGAAACGACGGGCGATGAGACTTGCGGAACGAATATAATGAGAAATGTCATAGTAAATAAATATTTTATTTGAATTACCTTCGTATTCGTTAAACTAGTTGACTATGACCTGGAATAATTCACGCCAGATAATAAAGATTCGGTCGGGGTTGAGAAAGAGATAACTTATCAAATGAGAAAATTCTTAAAGTGAAAGGGACCAGAAATAGAAATCGCACACATAACTTCTATCAGTAGTGCGTTGAACCCGCTATGAGATCGGGCCTTAGCAGTTCCTATATGGCGCTCACCTTTGGCGATCCTATAACCAGTGGTTGCATTACCAACGTTGCTCGGCAACGGGTAACCATTGGGGGCAAGATAATAATTTTCATTTGGGGTCAAGGACACTGACACCATAAGAACCCCACAATATATACATGCCCGGCTCGCAGCGTGTTAGAAGTGTGAAAATAAAAGTCTCCTACAAGACAATATGAAATTTTAATTTTAACAAAAAGCATTGACAAATAAAAATTTTTAAAGTTTTTTTATTTTTCAAATGAAAAACTGCATCCAAAGCAATTAATTTGTAACGATTTTTTTTGTGTTTTTACCTATTTTCAGGCATTGAAATTTGCTTTCGGTTCTTTGGTTTTTAATTTATTTGAACCATTCTAATTTAGCTTTTTAGTAACTTATTGAAAAAAAATTAAAGGCGCCAAACATTCCTCGCACACACAAAAAAAATCCACGACCCGGGCCTGTATATATATAACAAACCACATAGCCGCCATAAGTACTTTGAAAATTTTTCATTTTTAGAAACATTTTTTTGTACAACTTCTAATTTAATAATTGATTTTGGAGTTAAACATGATATTTTAACATTTAAAATATAAAGATTCTTGTCTTTTTTATTGGAATTTAATGTTTGTTTTTCAAGTAAATATATTATAAAGATAATTCTGCGATCAAATTATTTTCATAAAGAACTGTATTATTTAATGTGACAGACATATATACCATTACTTATTTGTAAAAAAATAAGGTGGCACCCTGAATTAATTGGGAGTGTGGCTTGGTACACCTCAGCTAAAAGGTTGCCGACCCCTGTTATGGAGACTGTTATTCTGTTGAAACAAGCATATATCCATCTCCTACAATCAATATTAAAATTATATATTCATTGATTACACAAATCGATTTATATATGAATTATTGTCTTAAAATATTTTTGTTCATCTCCATATTATGCTATTATATCACAGTGTTAGCAAAACCGAAATTACTCTGTACAAATAGGCCAACTAATATTACTTTGACCGACCAGAACTATTGTAAATGTATTTGCATAATTAATCATATTGGGAAAACTAGCTGCAATAATTGTGACCGACCAAAACAAATTGATTCAAACAATCGTAATGGATATGTGGAAATTACGTCATTTAATTTTATGTAGTACTTATGTCCCCCATGCCTAAGGATTCCTATGTATATTATTTTTGGAAAATTACAAAAATTTGGTGTTTAAATGGAAGTATAAAACTGAATTCATCCGAATACCACGGTATACAACATTTTAAAGTATTTATTGGCGGTGTTTTAAATAAAAGTAACAAAACAATATGCGCATATTGTATGTATGAAAACATTCGAACACCTTGGAGATGCTATTTCATTATTTGTAAGATTTAATTTTTTTAAAAATACAAAATTTAATAATAAATATTATTTGAAATATAGATAATTAAATAAGTATGGCTAATATTTTTAGAATTTTTTTTAATTAAAGATTTTTAGATCGATTGTTAAAATTTAAATGGCTTTGTGGTAATAAGCAACTTAAAATTTTTAAATATTTTATAAAACAATCGAATTTGAAAATAATTAATTTTTTAAATTGAATTAAAATTTTTTTAGATAATTTCGTAATTTTTTTTAACAAGTCTACTATTTTTAATAACATCTATAGTTTTTATCTGTACGAATTGTCGAAATGCATCGTTATTCAAAAAATATTTAGCATTTATTTTTTTGTTCACATTGATCTATTTTGTTTTTCTTTTAGCCTTTTTTTATTTTCAATAAGATAAAATCAAAAATTAATGTTAAAACAAAAATTTAAATTATTATTGAAAATTTCAAAATCATATAAATAATCTTAACCTTTTGTTTGGCTAATAAAATTTCAAATAATTATAAAAAATTAGTCACAAATAGTTGACTTAATTTTTCCAAATATAATAATAATAATAATAATAATAATAATAATAATAATAATAATAATAATAATAATAATAATAATAATAATAATAATAATAATAATAATAATCAAATAATAATAATAAATAATAATAATAAAAAACTTATCCGATTCATTTTTCGAGAAACATCAGTACATCCGTTTTTAGCCTATTCATATAAGAATTTAAAATTCTTTAGAAAACCGAAGTTGCTGTTTTGGAGTTAATGAAATACTTTCCATATGAATGCACAGTGCATCCAATAAGTGGCTTTATTCTTTTGTGTTTTTAGGACGTTCTTTTTAGTTTATTTTGGTTTATTTTGGGTTAGGGTCTAATGTATCGGGACTAAGTTTTGTTAATACTTGAATTAGAGCAAGTTCTAATTCAGAATGCAAAATCGATTTTATTATAAAATTTGTAATTTAATTAAGAATTGATCAAATTTCTTTCTTTTTATTCTTTTCGTAGTAAAATGCCAAGTACAATTTCAAAAATTGTTTTAATATAGTAAGACTATCTGATTAAACAAAAGTATTTAAATATTTTTTTAATTACTTTTTGAAATATTCTTTCGATATTTATATTATTTTGAGTAAATTCTCTTAAAATACATCCTACCAATGTTTATTAATATTTGTTGTTGAATTTACTCAATGTATATATCCAATAAATCATTCAGATATTATTCAGATACATTTATTGCCGATTTTAGAGATATCAGTCTCCAAAAGAGCTAGAGTGTGTTTTAACTGAAGAAAGGGCTAAATTTCCTTTGGAAAAATTCACAATTTGTATGAATCAATACCTCGGAGAATCAAGGCTGTAATAGCCACAAAAGATTGACCTACGTGTTGGCGTGCAGGGTAGAATTAATTTTGTTTTAATCTAAGCTCATTCATCCAGACTACTTCCTCGACTACTCTTGCATTCCCTAGGGTATTTCCTTTCTTACCCCGACGCCCCACAATTTAAATCTAACCACTGTATACCCATAGGCAAGCCCATGTTGGTACTGTATACAGCAGCCGAGAGTCCACAAGCAGGTGAGCCCCGTTTCCAAGACTACTCCTTGTGATAATCTCGCCTTCGGGTTCCTGACGGCCGATAGAAGGACTTACGTCTGCCTAACTCCTTTAACTTTTTCGATATCTGTGCACACCTTTCCCATCATTCTATGACGAACCCATGCATACGTCCTGCATATTGTTTTCCCCTAGTCGCCTTAATACATAGCAAAATTTTTGTACCGATTGTAGTGAACCGTACCCTTACTAGGTTTTTGCCACTTATCTATTCGTTATTAATTTAATTTAGCAAAAACTAATTTTAGGTATTTAATTAACGAAATTTAACTATGCTAATTTAGAAACTTTACAAAAAAAAATATTTATTAATAAACCTTAAAAATTCAGCTTCAATAATTTGTTAAATTTTTCGGCTTTAACTGCCTAAACTCCTGAAAATAGGTTAAATTTTCTAACCTAGAATTTTGTTTTAAATCATAAGGTATTTTATTTAAATAACCGGTGGAAATTTAAATTATTATGCAAATTATCGAAATTTCTATTTTATCAACCGAAATTTTAGATTTAACACAACCTCATTAATAATTTAAGAAAAATAAACTCCTCCGAGAATGCTTATTTCACCTTTTAACCCAAATTACTTTTTAATCATTAGTATCTCTATAATGAAAACTGAAATTTTAATTTTTTGTTAACTGAGATCTCTTAATTCCGATTTTACGAGTGAAATAAGAACTTCCTCAACCTACTTCATGCATACATAAGGTTCCATCAACATCTTAATCCAATCCAACCAAACTTTATACATCCATTCATAATTCGATTAATTAGCGAAATCAGAAATTATTAAGAGAATAAAATTACAAAAGTATACTTTTATTAGATCTGTACAAAATTTAACAAAAGAAATCACAAAAAATATAATTAGTACGTAAATATATAAATAATATCAGGAGAGTGGAATCCATCCTTCTTTCCATTTGGTGGTCATTCGTCGATATCGACGGGGAACTTTCGTTTGTTCCGGAGGGATTGAAATGGTGTAGTTCCGACCTGAGGAACGGTATGGCATAATTCTTCTCCGAATTCGTCCATCCAGCAGCTCGCGAGAGTCGGCGATCTCTCTTTCATTGTCGTTATGGAATTTTCGACGGGTGAAATGTCTAGACATATTTGCATCTCATCAGTTTCCTTCACATGAATTGGTAGCTCCAGTTCTGTTGATCTTTTCGGGGTGGAAGCGGTGTCATCTTCTTTCACAAATTCCGGGTGCTGCTCTGCGACGAGTGCGGCGGCTTCTTCGAGCACTTGCGCAGCATTATTTAAGATTGTGAGGCCTTCAGCTCGGCGTCGTTCACGGCGACGACGATTTTTGCTGGGATGGTGTTTCTTGCTGGTCCTAGGTGTCTGAGCTGGACCAGCTTGAGTTGTTTCCGGAAGATGGTTCGCGGGGATCAAATTCAACTTTAAGGCCAGATCGCGACCCGCTAGTCGTTTTACCAGTTCGGCTTCCGTAAATGATGCTACCAAGACGGCGCTTTGGTCGTTGATTATGATTCACTGAGCCCGGTTCTCTGCAATTAAATCCTCTCGGCATCTAGACAGCCGGTGGATTTTATCCTGGAGGATTTTGACCGCTTCGGGAGCGAACCACGTGCCGAGCGTGCGTTCGTGCTCCGCGAACAGTTTGTTATATCTTTGTTGGCATAAATCGTGATTCAATTGTAATGCCGTGGTATCTGATTTTCGCGATGATTTGGGGATTTTGTATCCTGGATGCATTTTTAGAAAAGAAATTTTGATTATTGAAACGTTTGATGAGAATTTTCAGAAGGATTTTCTTGAGATTTTCCTGACTAAACGAGGGAGAGTTTCAGTCCATTAATGGGTTATATTGATGAATAAATAAAATATAATAATTATAGAATTTAAAATTAATTAGTCCGAGCATTCCTCAAACATTCTCTATCACATTCATTTCATGGCTTGATATTAATTGTGAAGATATCCTATTTGTCATTAGAACTAGCAAACAAAACGTTCGATGCAGAAAAGAAAAATGCTGATGCTCCAATCATTTACTGAGTTTATGAAAAAAATAATTTTTATTTAAAGATGTTCTATAAAACCATTCCTTTCAAAAGGCAAAAATAAAGAGAAACATTCAATTTTTCTAATCCGTTCATTTGTTTCTACCGACTTAACCCTAGTCGTCCCTTTTCACATAAAAATTCGACAGGTTTTAAACAAAAATTGCATCCCTACCTAAACATTCATTTGAATGTTTTCCCCCTAGCGATGTCGATATTCCCGCATTTTAATCCCTACCGCTCCGACCAACATTGCAATGGCCGCCACGGTGAAGTACGACGGTGTCCTACTCCGCGATCAGTGTGACTAGACCTGACCATACCGGCAGACACCGAAGGGTGGTTGACGACAAGGCAGCACATCAACATCCCTCAAAATCAACTGAGAGAATTGAATCCTGCCAAGCCATCTTCCACAAATTACAACATAAAATCATATTAAATTAGGGGGACCTGTCGTCGATACTAAAATTACCTCGACCATCCATGATTAAAATTTAAAAACTTAAAACTATAAACATTTCAAAAATTTATTCAATGAAATACAAGCTTACCAAAGTTCGAAATCTTAGATTCAAAATTTTAAGTTTTCAAAAATAATTTTTTTGGTTTTTAAGGTTAAATATTATGACAATGGCTATTGTATTTATACTGTTTTCATGCGTGTGTGCGACCAATCAGCTAATTTCGAACCTTTTTTGGCCATATTTTTCGGGTTTTTTGATGATTTTTATTTAATTTTATATTTTTCTCTTTTGTTATTTATTTTTCTTAATTTTTTTGTATTAAGTTTATTAAATTTGCATTTTTATATTTTGGCTGATTCTTATTCTGGTCGCCTCCTCCGCCTGTGTATTTTCTAAACCTTATTTTGCAAGGTTTTGGCGGTTTTATATTTTTACTTTATTTTTCTATGTATTTTTCGTGCAAAATTTATTAATTATTTGTTTTAATTAATTATGTTATTTTTTATTTTGTTTTAATTAATGTTTTTATTATATTTTTAATTTCTGTTTGCGGTGCGTGCTAGTGTTCTAATAGCCATTCTCATAATTTTCGACATGATTTTTTCATGGTTGTTTTGTTTTAGTGATGGCTTATAGCCCAACATACGCCATATTAAAATATTTTTTGTTCATTTTTCAAGATGTTTCCATTATTTTGTTCAATCACTGTATCTATTTATGACAAATTAATTATTTAATTATTACAAGAAAGCTTCATTCAAACTTACATTTTAGAATATATTTCATCAATTTTTTTATCATCATCAGGTTGGATAGTAAAAATTATGTATATTGTATATTGGTAAATCTCTTTGGTCGACAATGTTCAAGAACTCGAGTGCAGAGATGACTATTCTACATGAGATGACAAAAAAACTTGTCAAAATATGTTGCAAACGTAAGTTTGAATGGCGTTTTCATTTGATGAAGCCAATTATTTATTTAATTATCATAAAAAATATTCAGAATTTCAGTATCATAACAATCAAAAACATTTTATTCAAAATTATTGTTTTGTTTTTGCTTTGATTAACATTAAAAATAATTAAATTTAGAAATAAATAGGAACCTTAAAATAAATTTTTTATTTATAATATATTGGTACTTATAATTGACGTTATAGAATGAAGAGCGATGTAATTATTAATTAAAATTTAATTAAAATATACTAAATTTTTAATCAAAAGATGACATTCCAAGAATCATTGTTAAACCTGGTGGCAATTCTTATCCCTTTAATAAAAAGATGAAGATATGCTGTGAAATTCTCCCTTACAAATATTCCAAATATTTTTTTGGTTTTTCAGTAAAATTTTCAAAAGATGATAAATCCAGTATTATATGTATTGAATGTCAACAGCATACTCTCGGAAGCGAAAAAAAATGTTTTAAATCCTATGGTATGGTTCATTTTAATTTAAAATTAATTTAAGCTTAATATAACATATCATATTCAGAAGGACCAATTGAAATTAAATGGGTTCATAAAAAAATACCTAAAAACATTTTCAACATTAAATGTGCATTAGAGCCTAATTTATATGAAACACTTCATACAGAGAATCCCATAATTGAATTCATTAATCATAACAATATGAAGATATTAAATATTAACAATATAATATTTCCAAGCATAATATGGGTAATATGCAGGCATCCGTGGTTTGAACCATTATTCCAGTGCCATAATATTCAAAGTATGTTCATAGTATATTCATATCAAATAAACTTAAAACCACCCTTAAACTCATTCATCGCATCTTCTATCATTGTAGCATTTTTCCTGATTTTATTTTTCTGAAGCAAACACACAAACTTATCTTTGTCAATACACATTTAGATCACGAAAATGGCAACCGGGAGAATCAGTCGGCTTCTATTTCAGCTCTCTTAAACGTCTTGGAAAACTGGCTAAAATCGGAAAAGAAGGAATCACAACAGCCTTTGTCGCCGGCCTTCCAACTGGCGTTTCAAAATCTCTACATTTGGTCGGATACGATACAGTGATCTTGAGCCCTTAATCGAAAAAGCTCGAATAATGTTGGAAGGAGAGGCATCAATAGAATCTCATACCTGGAAAGCAGAGGCTATGATCGCTGTCATAGCCAAACGGAAAACCAGAAGCAAATTCAAACGTTTTTCCTGTAGTATGGAAGGCCATTTTGCAAGGAACTGTCAGATATCGGGAAACTTCAATGGGAAACTGTGAGCACTGACAGTTTTCTTCAAAACCATATGGCGCCAGAAGTCAAAACTATAGCCATAAAAATCAAAAGGAGGTTAGGTAAAGCATTGATTGATTCAAGTAGCTCTTGATCGATTCTTCCAAGGAAATGACACTAGGGTATGTGTATTTCGTTCAAGTAGATAGTTGCAGTGGATGGCAGAAAGCTCAAGTGTCGGGAATCATCTCCGATCGAGTTCATGATTCAGAATAAGGTAGTTATTTTGTCGTGCCTCGTAATGGATAAACTATCGTTATGACTTAATCTAGTTCTCGGCATGGATGCAAATTCTGTTTCATTGGCCACTTGTGTATCGTACTGATCAAATTTCTAACGAGGATTTTTAAGCCACATTTGAAGGATCAAAATGGACCGTGAAATGGAGATGGTCATGAAATCCTCCGAAACCAATGTGTAATGTATCATGTGAAAGAGGAAGTAACGAAATTCAAACCTGGATCGCAAATAGTTGGCTGCAAGATTATACAGTGGATCATATGATGGGGTCTCTGGTGGGAGGATTTGCGTTGATATTTGTGGTTCATATTAAATATAAAAATGCATAAAATCATTAATGAAAAAGTCTAAATTGAAATATTCATAATTTGGTATCTAATTTACAATTTTATTTCCAAGTTTTAAATAAACCAACATACATATAATTTACATTGTAGAAAACTTCAAAATTTAAAACCAACGAATTTGTAGTCTGTTTTTTTATTATTGATCAAAAATTTAAGAGGGTCATACCTCTTTTGGTAGAGAAGCAAGTTAACAAAGGAAAAGTCCGACCAGTCATGGACTTCCAGGAGCAGAACGAATGAGTTGATAGCGATGTCTGCTCAGAAACGATTCGTCAATGGTGGCGAATGGGGAAGGAAGTAGTCCTCCTTGATTTACATAATACTCATTTACAGATCCATGTTGAAAAGAACTTATGGCGCCACCAGGTAGTATGGTACGCTGGAAAGACATACTGTTTGACTCAGTTGAGATTTGGCCTTAATTGCGCTGCTAGAATCATGTCAAAAATCCTACGCAAAGTGCTTTCTTTGGACGAAGTCATACGCAAAGCTACACTCAGTTAAATTGATGATATCGCAGTTGATACTTCAAGAGTTGACCCGGAAGCGGTAATAAAACTACTTGATTCCTTTGGTTTGATAAATAAGGATCCAGCTCCTATTGCAAACTCAAAAGCGCTGGGTCTGTTTATCTCAAAAACAGACAACAATGAGCTACGATGGAGAAGAAGAAATAAAATAGAAGAGTTTGATGCTTATGTTCTCTTTTTGCGTCGAAAGTTGTTTTTCATTTGTAGCCACTTCGTCGGACATTATCCAATTGCAAACTGGCTAAGAGTGGTTAGCAGCTTTGTCAAGCGGCTGAATGATTAGAATTCATGGGAATATGATATTTGTCAAGAGAGTAAGTTGTTGATGCGCGAACTGATAGACCGTGTTAGAAACGAAGATCCAGTCGGAGGAGTACGGACGGTGGATAAGTGCGATGAAGGTAAAATAAGGTGTGACGCTAGTAATCTAGCTCTTGGAGTCTGCTTGGAAATCAAGGGAAACATTGTTGAAAACGTGCCATGGCTGGGGATTAAAGATGATCACCTGCAAATTAATGTCGCAGAATCAGAAGCGGTTTTACGAGGTAACAATTTTCGATGGAACCTGAAAAGACTAGTCATCATCACAGATTCTGCGTCGGTGTTTAAATGGATGGACAATATGCTGTCAAGAAAAATGAAAACCAATACCAAAGCAGTTCCGAAATGCTAGTGAAGCGTCGACTCTGCACGATCAAACAGCTGCAGGAGGAACTAAGTCTCGATATAACCATAGAGCTGGTTAAATCAGATAAAAACCTGCAGACATTCTGACGTGGGTGCCTCGAGCGTGGATGAAATATCATCCTTCTTACATTGCATGTGCTTCCATATCACTAGTGTCTAAATTGCACGTAAAGCATTATATGGAAATCAATGACACGCTTTATTTGACAAGGAAGATGTACGACAGCAATGTACGACATGGTGAAGGAGGTTGTAAATTCCTGCAACCGGTGCAAAATGTTCGATCCAGCGCAAATAAAGTGGGATAAGGGCGACTTAATTCATGTAGACAATGATCTTTTTTATCAATTATAGGTTGTGGGCTCAGCAGACAGAGTATCTGGAAAAAACTTACTGGTGACGACTCAAATTCTGTTTGCAACACATTAAAATAGGTGTTCTTAGAACGAGGTATATTAGAAAAGATTTTGATAGACAATGGGCCGAGATTTCGCTCTCAAGTATTCAGAAACCTTGCAGATATGTGGAAAATCAGGATAAAATATCGTTTTGCTTATAAATTAAATCTTCATTAACCTTCCGACTATAGATCAATACTTATTTGGTTAACACACATTTTTAATGAACACTTTATGAAGGTAATTGAAGTTTTAAATGTTAAAAAAATTATTTAGTTTTTTATTCAAATTACATGATTTTAACAAATATCTCAAATTTCTTAATATTGAAGAAAAAATCAGAATTTGAAATTAATTAATTGTTTAAAGATGAAAGATCTTATTTAATTGCTTCTAACGGGTATGAAAATGTAAAAGAAAAGATGCATAAATTGCGAAATTTATATTGAATTTTATAACTAAAATATTTATATTTTTAATTAGTTCTTTTAATTTATTTTAATAAAAATAATGAAATTTGGTTTAATTGTTATGAAAAATTTACGAAAAGAATAAATTTTAATTATTTTACATTAATGACGTTTCACAGGTCTCTTTATTTAGAAAAGGATCTAATTCTACAGAAAACATAATGCCATTTATTTATTTTTTGTTTTTGGAAATCTAATTTTTTGACCAAAAATCATCTTTTACTAACGTTTTTACTAATTTCAGAAAAAGCTTTACAAAGAAATGCATACATTCTACCAAACACAAGCTCTTTATATTTCATGGATAACCCACATATTTATTGTGTATTTGCAGAGTCAAACGGTTTTACGGAGTTCATTAATATTTCTGTGTCAGGCTTAAAGTTTACAGATTACATTATAGGAAGAAAGGGAGTAGAAATAATGAAATACATTCATTTGGTTAGCAAAAAAGTTTGTGTAGACTTCTATTATCCAAAAATAATAAATTCATATAGATGTTATGAGCTCGTAGGTAAGCGATTATTTTGAAAATTTTAAAAAATGCAAACTAATTAAAAACATAACAAAATAATATTACTATTATTGCATCATTCTAAAGAATATTATTAAAAGTCACACAAAAAGAAATAAGCATAATTCGTCATTAATGTAAAATTTACCATTTAGCGTCTGAGGCGAATGCTTGGGACCCCTACATTTCATAAACTTTTTCACACAATAAGTATAAATTTAAAATATTAATCTCAAGATTTATGTGGAGCTGAGTTCAATTATTATTCTTTATCGCTAAATTTAAACATTTTGTATGTTTTAATAGTTGATTTATCATTTTAATTTTTAGACAACTGTTATTTTGCTTCATTAAGAAATAAGGCTAAATTCGGTGGGACTGTCATCTAAAATCAAACTACAGAAAAATAATCAAGCATCATTTGCACATACGTTTGATTTGGAACAAATCAAGTTGATTCACAGTAAGAGGAATAATACGATTTTTGCCTATTCTTTTCAGGCTTCAAACACCATTGAAATGGAATTCGATAGATTATTGATTTACCGAGTGAATAAGATTTAACTAAATTTACAATGTATTTAACAAACTCTTCGCCTGCAATATCCGGCTACCAGTTAAGAGATAGCAAATTGTCAATAAACTCAAATAAACATTAAAACAAACCCACTTCAATTTTATTTTTTTTATTAAAAAAATTTGTATACTTATCCAATGTTTTTATTTCATAATTTCTTTCAATTAAGTTTATTTTTTTATTTATAAAATAGTTTGAAACAACTGGAGACATTACTTTACTTTATCTTTTGACTAACATTTTGTATGTATTAAATTACAAGATAAAAATTCTTTTATAAATAAGTAAATCTAAATATTATTCTACATCAAACACTCAAACTTATTTTTGTTGATTCACTGGTTTACATGGTATAAACTCATTTATAATACAGGTTGATTTGCAAACTAACAAATGGATTCATAATTTGCCAGCTATTATTTTTTCCAATTATGAATTTAAAAAATATTTTTTTGTAATTTTTATCATTAAAGAAATTTGTAATAATTTTTTAACTTTGTTGGGGTTTTAACAAAACATGAATAAAAATAATACAATTTTAAAGTTATCAAAATCAATTAAAATTTTGAAAAAGTAAAAATCAATATTTTTCGGGGGGAAAAAGTGGTAACCGGTGGGAAATTTGATTGTGAAGACGAATAAAATAATATTAGACTGAGATAAGGTATATTGAAGGGTTGGGAGCCCAAAAACAAATTAATTAAATTATTTTCCGACGAACCCATATCAAGGGCCGCCGAGCTGAACGTCAGCTTAATGTGGTTCATGGTATTAGTGAAACGGTCAATAAATTGTCCGAAATGGAAAATTGTTTTTCAATAGTAATCCAGATTTATGGGAATCCAAAAACTATAAAAGCAACTGACAACAAAATAAGTTGCTAGTTGGTCGGAGCACGAAAATAACGAGTCGAAGGAAACGAATGAATAGTCGTAAATCGATAAAGTTAATCAGATTGCAGTTGAATTTACATCGTGATATCCTTAGGGTGTATACGATAAATAAATTATTGTGTATCGTGGTGAATAGTAGATAGATATGTCACCGCTAGACCATGTCACCGCTGGACCACATACCCCCTCCCCCCACCCCCCCCCCGGGAAAAAATTTTTTCGCGCTAAGTCCAAAAGTACAAATTTTTTAAAAGTACAAAAAATTTCAAAACAAAGACAATGACTCATTCAAGGTCATTGAAACAAAGACCATGACTCATCAAAAATTTTTAAACAAAGACCATGACTCATTCAAGGTCATATGATGACTCATCATATATTTTCAAGGTCATTGGATGACTCATCAAAAAATTTTTAAACAAAGACCATGACTCATTCAAGGTCATTGGATGACTCATCATATCTTTTCAAGGTCATTGAAACAAAGACCATGACTCATACATTTTTCAAAATTTTTTCTATGTTGAAAAGTACAAATTTTTTCAAGGTCATTCGAAAATTTTTTCAAAATTTTTTCTATGTTTAAAAGTACACGATTTCCTATGTCACCGCTAGACCAAAAAAGATAGAATATTTTTCGAAATTTTTTCAAAAATTTTTCTATGTTGAAAAGTACAAATTTTTTCAAGGTCATTCAAGGTCAAGGTCATTCAAATTTTTTTTTTTTTTTTTTTTTTTCAAAATTTTTTCTATGTTGAAAAGTACATATATTTTCAAGGTCATTCAAAAATTTTTTCAAAATTTTTTCTATGTTGAAAAGTACACGATTTCCTATGTCACCGCTGGACCAAAAAAGATAGAATATTTTTCGAAATTTTTTCAAAAATTTTTCTATGTTGAAAAGTACAAATTTTTTCAAGGTCATTCAATGTCAAGGTCATTCAAATTTTTTTTTTTTTTTTCAAAATTTTTTCTATGTTGAAAAGTACATATATTTTCAAGGTCATTCAAAAATTTTTTCAAAATTTTTTCTATGTTTAAAAGTACACGATTTCCTATGTCACCGCTAGACCAAAAAAGATAGAATATTTTTCGAAATTTTTTCAAAATTTTTTCTATGTTTAAAAGTACACGATTTCCTATGTCACC